>CM060465.1:12749987-13062487 GCA_030544235.1 Lepturacanthus savala | reverse complement strand
GAAGTCAGTCAGACAGCAGTTAAACAGAGCATGGCTGCAGCACCCCTCAATGCTTTCCCCTCTACTCCACCTCTAATGGCAAAAAAAACTGCTTCTAAAACCAGCCACAACACCAACATATTCATTTGCTCATCGAACCCGATTCTCTTTAAACTCTATATAGTCCCAACAGGATTATTAAACGTGTTACGATTATACATTTGTTCCACCCGCGTGGCCTGTAGACTCGTGTATGACTAATTTCGGCTTTATTGAACAAGCATTCTCGTTAAGGTTATGTTCCATATGTTTCACATTAGCTAATACTCCATACAGTGCATATACTGTATGTGCATGTGGCTATGTGTCAGTGTCCTGGCCTTATAGTGCTTCTGTTATAAGGTGTTCTTGAAGGCAGCCTGACTAGTTAAATATATAGTGTAAATATATAGTTTAAAGCCCACCTGAGCAATCACTCTTGACAGAGTGCAAGATGAAGGAAGTTGTGGAGCTGAGAGGTCAATACACCTTTCTGCCATTAAATCCCAACAACAATTCCATGCTTTGTCCATGGCTAACATAATCTGCTTTTTGGGTAGTTCTACTGACAGAAGGAATCTTTCACCAGTCCTGCCAGGTGCTAAGAAGGGGTGTGTATGTCTGCCTGACGAGGTTGAAGGAGGCAGATGTTTCAGGAGTGGGGGTGGGGTGGGGAGGGGGAGTCGGAGTCAGAGGTCTGCAAGTCATAAATTCTGCAACACCCACCCAGACGGTCAGCTAGACCCAAGCCAAAATATGGAGCGCTCCCAGCTTGAGGTGATTTCATATAAACATTTCAACAAAATTGTGTAAGTTAATTATTCTCTTCAGCCAAAAGGCTTTGTTTTGACATGAGGTCTGCAGACAGGATCAAAAGAACCGGTCCGTTCCCAGCAGAACAAAGGAGCGCGTATGGCAGTTAACAGAGAAGCATGTGGAAACACATGGTGGAGATGTCTTGATGCATCTCTGTGACTCTTGATAACATTGTGGTTCTATTTCAGCGTCTGAAGAGACAAAGATAACACACACACACACACAGTTGAAATGAAGATAGGGACACAGACTGATAAGTAGCAAAGAGACAGACAAAGATGGAAAGGAATTTACACTATCAGCACATTATCAGCTAGTGGGCTTCTCTCTGTATGCAGGTGTCACAACTAGTGTTTCTTAACCTCATTAGGATGTTTGTGTGCTATCCGCTGCTGTGTGTGTGTGATAAAGGCAAAGGGGTAGAAGAGAGGAAACAAACATTCTTGACAGCCAATATGTCTGGATGGATACCCATCATCTCCAGTCCCATGCTGGTACAAACAGACTTTAGTGGAGTCTCCTCTTCATATCCCGAACCTGTGGATACCCCCCAAGAGCTCCATATCTCTCTCTCTCTTTCTGACTCCCTTCTCATCCTTCATCTCACTGTCTGATCCTTCTTTCTACCCCCAGTGTTCTGCACACGCATCTTGAAATGCCATCATCTCCTGCAGAGGACGTGGGTGTGTTTGTGTGTTTGTGTGCGTGTGTGCGTGCTTGTATGAGATGGAGATTGAGTAAAAAGCAGATGTTTGTGTAACTTCATATTCATGTTGTATGTCCCTGTGCGTGCACTTGTGTGCACGGAAGAGAAGGGCGTTAATGGCTTTAAATGGTTGAACACATGCACATTAATTATCTCTCATAAGTGTCTTAAGTGTGGACAGAGACACACTGGGAACAGAGCAAAGTGGAAAAGGGAAAAGAAAGGCAGGATTCAGGGACAATGACAAGCACAGAGAGAGGAAAAAAAACCCAAAGCGAGAGATGAACCTGCCTTGTGGTTCTTGGCTCTAGTGCATTTCTGCTCTGAAGGCCATAATTACCCTCTGTCAGACTTGTGTTGGTAGCTGGAGAGTGGTGAGGTCAGCCGTTAGCTGGCTAGCACAATGAGGTCAAGTACTATTCATGCCGAGGCTTCTGCATTTCTCTATGCCATTCCCCATCAGGGCTTTCTGGCTTCTTGTTTGGTGCTATCTTTGTCGTGCATTAGTGTGTGTGTGTGTATGTCTGCAAGCTGCCTCGTGTGTCACCACAGTCTGAAAATTGAATCAGCAAAAGGACTGGTCTCTCCTCAGCTTCCTGTCTTCCAAATTCTCTCCTTCCGTCTCTCATTTCTCCTCCTTCTTTTTAGTGCTTCTCGTGGTTGTCTCTGCATTTTGCCAGGTCTTCTCTGGCCAAGGGTCAGCCAGAGACTTCCTGCTCAGTGCTGCTGCTGAAGTCAGCCTCTTAGGAACTTGTAACTCAGAGACAATGGCTGGAGAAGGCATCATTATATTCACACACAGACACACCAGGAGGCAAAATGCCAGGTTTTAAATATGCACTCTAATCTCTGGGTATCAAGTTGTTGGGAGGACGGCTGCTGGGCTCGCTCGAGGTTTTCGGCAGCAGACCAAAGAGGTCTCCTTCTTTTTTTTTCCCATTTCCTTCTTGAAATACCATCACCGTTCTCTACACATTGTTTCTTTACAGAAGTTCTCCCCAGCATCTTCCCATCCTTATTATGGTGTATGTTATTGTCCCCCTATGTTTCTCTCAAGTGGTATAAGGTAAGACACAGCTAATTATCACCCTGCAGCTTTTGAAAACCCTTCTGAGACTTCACGGCTGAAATTGGAGAATGGGAGTTGTCCCATGGTAGGGAAAATTTGTGCGCGTGCATGTCTCTCGCTTAAGTCTCTTTGGGTTGTCCAAGCCCCAGCTCCGAACAGTTGGCAAGCAGATGAATGAAATATCAGATGCGCCTCCCCCTCTGTCTGTCTAGTCATTCGTGGTCATGAGGTTTCCAGAGCACACAAAGTAGGGTTTGTTGTTTATTTATTTGTAAAAGGACGGGAAGTATAAGAAAGAAAATAAGTATAGGCACAAAAAGAGAGATTTTGCCCAGTCAGATACAGCACATCCATTGCCAGGGTAGATGATGAAGGGACACAGGCTTTGCACACACATGCTCAGCCATCATTATCATCACACCCTAGACAGAGCCTACAGTGGGAAAAGGGAGAACGAAAACAGATTTGTCACTCCGTCTGCTGTTTGTACAGGAGCCGTGTGAGCGTTTGCAAGAATGGTCCTCCCCCTCAATCTGTTACACTCAAACATTCCTCTAAAACTCACACGCCCACGCGCACACCGCTCCTTTAAAGGGACTTTGCTGGGTAGTCTGTGAAGGGTAGAGGGGTTTGTGTGTGGTCAGGATGTGGCTAGCACCTCTCACTAGTCATGATTTACTAACAGTACCCACGGTGGTTAGAGCCTGACACTCAGCACATATAACAAGTCTGAGTGGATCCACCGTTCAACAATCTGTAAACTTTTCCATAATCTCCCATATCCCCCCCGATTCTGTTCACATTATAACCGAGTCCCACTCAAACAGTGATAATTTATAGTTTGTTTCCTGCCAAGCCAGGTTGTATTAATTTCTGTAAAAGGGCGTAGTTGGTAATACACAATGTGGCCAGCCTATAATTGATATCTGTGTGTGCCAGGGTGTGAGTTTCTGTGCGTCGGGAAGGTCTGAAAGTCAGCTGTCAGCTATTATTTAACCATTGTGGCTTTGGGAAGCATTGTGGGAAAGTCAGTTGAAGTGAATTGACCAGGGCCTCTCCGATACCCAGGAAGAAATGCATTAACACACACACACACACACACACTCCTGAGAATGGCCCAGCTTCCTAAGTAGTGAAAAGGCAAATGGCCTTTGGCTTTGACATTGCTTTTGCTTCTTAAAGTGCTCTGTTTGTCAATGAGCTCTGGTTTTACAGTTATAAGAAACATAAAGATATGTAAGAAAGCAGAGATTGAGGAAGTTTAAATGGTCTCTCTTGAGGTGGTATCTCTTTTCATCTGTGATCTTTGTCTTTTTCCATCTGTTGCTAGAGAATTCAGTGGGTGGTCCACAGAGATCCCTGGAACGGTAGCCTCTTATAACCTGCACACACTCATTCGCACAAACACACACACACACACACACGAACAGGCACATTAAAACAGACTGTTGAGATCAAACCTGTCTGAAGTTGTTGAGATGACCTTATAAAGTATTTCAATGACACAAACTGAGTCATGCTTTGCTTGTAGCACCTGCAGGGGCAACAGCTGGGAACACACACCGCAACAAACACACCCCTTTCCACATATATACACACACACACACACACACACACACACACACACACACACACACACACACACACACACACACGCACTTACCTCCCACAACTTTATTTGTGCTGCTGCCATGCTCAGACTGGTGGAATGTGTGAGCAGGTGCCCCCTGCAGAGAAGAGGCAGCAAACACTCATCACAATGATGTGTTTACTTGTTTGTAATGCGGTTGCAAGGCTGTTGACTTTGTGTTTGAAGGACATGACTGCAACAGTAGCTCGCTCCGAATGATCGGTACCTTAAGTCGCCTTGCAGTCAACCCTCTCTTGATTCCCTTTTTTCACATAAAGGGCAAAACTTTGAAACTGAAGCAGATTTGGCCAGCTCACAGCAGGTTCCTGTACACCGAGGCACTGAAAACACACTCAGCAGCCAATTGCGGGAGGAATTAGAGGTTCACAAAGCCTCAATCCTTGTTTATATTCTGGGTCAGACAAAGATAACACACATTATTAATCCATGCATTTTCACAGGTTGGCAATTCTTTTCTCTTTTGTGTCTCTTGCTGTGTTAATTCATTCTTTTGTTTAACCATTCTTCCTTTCATCATGGTTTGTTTATCCATTCTTTGTGTTGCCTGTTTGCTTCCTCTCTGCTGTGAAATCTAACAAAGGGATGGTCCCATAAGCATAATCTTCCTTTCTGTAAGAAGAGAAAAGAGGGGAGGGTAATAATGTTGTTGGTCCGAGTTCCAAAAGGTTTAGTGTAGGGCTGACCACCACATGGGCACCTATTAGCTACCAGACATAAAATTGGATGGCATGAATGAAAGTATGTTTAATTGTTGCTTTGTGGGTGCAAAGAGCTGAGGGTCAAGAGGTGACATAACTGCATAAGAGGATGAGTCTCTCTGAGGTGTGGACACTCCCACTTTGTTCAGAGTGTACGAGGGGTGTGTACAGGGTGTGTGTGAGGGCCAGAGGTGAGCTGTAAACCCCCTCGGGTGTCAGATGGGGTCATATAGCCAGTTGAATGAGGGGATTGATCTGGTTAAAGGTAGTTTACTGCCTCCTACTAACGAGGTGGACATCCCACCACGCCCTTCGTGTCCCCAACACACACCCAGGTCACACACAGAATATTCAAGCTGCTGTCTGTGCGCCGCTGTCATCTGCAAGGCTGACATACAGCCACATGATTTGTGTCCGTGTGGTCAGACTGCACTGGGCACATCCATCAAAAATGGCAACATGCATGTCTGCTGATTTAGAACCACTATGTCACCCATAAAAATGTTTCATCGCTACCATTGATTTCCAGACTAATTGTATGGGGTTCCCACTCTAACCATACAATGATCTGTGTCCCCTCCCACAATCGAACCCTCACCCCTCTTGTGTTTTTCACAGGGAGCATAGTTGTTGTTGACAATGGCATGGACAACAGTAGAGTCAAGCAGATGTAAATGGGTCAGCCCCACTCATTACTGCAGACAAAGAGCTGTGGGCCTTTTCAACAAAAGCTCTGTTCCATTCACTGTCTGCTGCTGTGAAATGTTGCTGAGCTGTGATGCCCATGATATAATGCATACTCATCCTTCCCTATTTATCTTATCCAAGGCAGGTTACAAATGGATTCAGTAAGTCGATGAGTAGTTGTACTTCCTTAATGCAGTTTTAATTGGTGTATGTTAACAGTAAGAACATTAAAGCAACAAGGCTCTACAAAAGTTTTCTGCCAATAGACAAATTCCCCTTTTCTATAGAGGCGGAAAACATTACAGCATCTACTCAACAACATTACTGCTTAAATCGCTTTGCTCCTCAATTACTGCTTTTCTAGGTCTAATTATTAGGGCTCTAACAACTGATTATTGCCCTTATTGATTAACCTTCTCTTTATATTATAATCGATGTACATATCTATAAATATCAGAAAATAGAGAAAAATGTTGATTAATTAAATGCTGATCAATTAAATTCTTAGGCCCCTGCACGTCTTTTGTCAGATCTACAGCCCCAAAATCCCCCAAATTTTAGTTTACTATGATGGAAAATGCATAAAACTTCACACTATTTATGTTTGAGAAGCTACAGCCAACAAATGTTGGCATTTTTATTTTAGAATGATTACAGCAATCATTTGATAATAAAACGGATCCAGATCATTTTTCTGTCAATGGACTAATTGAATATTTGCTGTGGCTCTGAAGATCAAGCCATTACATACATTCACCTCATCAAATATTTTACAATGTAATGAAACTACCCAACAATATGAAATGTGTACCACCATTACCATATGTTTTTATAAAATCAGTAATAATCATCCAATGGCAACTTCTGATACTTTCTCAAAATATTGTTGCACTTTTATTCAGTATAATGTTGCAGTCATGACTTTGATTTACAATGGAGACATTAAGTTTTGCTATTGCTAGTAACTTCTTACACCACTGTCTTTAGCTGATGTTAGGATAGGCCACACCTTTTATTACACACACACACACACACACAAAATACTCTACAACACACTGTTTGTGTGAGTGAACAGCAGTCGATGGCTGCCCAGAAAGTGGTTTGCCTTTCCTTTCCTGAACTTCTTTTCCACTCTGCTGTGAAACAGAGTCCAAAGTTTTACTTTGAGACGAGAAGGAGGAAAGTGATTGAAGGAGTGAACCTCCAGTCCTAATCGTAATCCATCCACCATCCCCCCTCACCCTTGTTTTATTTTCCCCCCATTTGACTCACTCTGTTCTGCGTCATGATTTTGCTCTCTACCCAGCCCAACACGGAATGTTAATCAGCAGAAAGCTGCTTTAGATTTACAAGGGGGAATTTGGATCCAGTTCTTAGAAACGTCAAACATAAGTCCTATCGAAAACCGCTTGTTGGACCATAAGAAGTGCACTGCAGCAGACAAGGTTTATTTCTTAATGTGAAAGTTGCTGTGGGTGTATCTCCTTGAGCTTTATAAAGAAGTACCTGTAACTTTCTGTGGATGCCCCTCTGTTGGGAATGGCACCGCACATACAATTAATTTATGCCTGGGCTTCTCTCGCATAGCCGGACATAACCCCACACTTAAAGTGGGAATCATAATTGTTTAGAGCAAAAATGGTGCCCTTGTAAATTAGTGCTGAGGGAAAACTTGTTTTAATGGAAGTGAGCCCTGGCATTAACATGGTAAAATCCCTGAGAAAGAAAGCGCCAGATAAAACAGTGAATGGCATATGTCGGTTATATGATAGGACTTTTACTGACAACAAAGGCAAACTAAGTTAACAGGAGATATGTATACCGATGCATGACACTACCAAAACCATGGCGTTTTCATACCATGTCTCTGTGTTTACCCTTGTTAGACCACTGCAGACATAGTCTGTGTTGAGAATATGAAACTTTTTCCCTAACTGATGGGCAAGCATACAAGAAAAATCCCTGTTGATTCTTAACAACCACTCCCGAAAGAACCAAGTACGTCTCCTTATAGCATGATCCAAATATTTGTCAAAACGTACCATTTACAGCATGTATGATGCTAACTTAGAGGTTGTGTTGTTTTATGTAGCACTGGGACTTTGAAAACAGTAATCCACAGATAGCAGAAGAGGAGGAGAATTCCAACCAAAATAGATGGCAAATGGCAGACCACAGTTGACATCCTGTGAGTCAGACTATGTCTGGGCTAATGTGTGAAGGCTTGATTTAATGTGTAGGAGCGTAATTAGGAAGGAGAAAAAAGGAGAGGGAGGGGTAGAAATAAAATTAGAAGCTGGATTTAATTAGAAATTAAGGTGAAGAAGGTGTTGAGGTGAAAATGTGTCACATGCGTCATGCTCAGACGCAGAAGTGTCTCCAGTTAATGTTATTTCTGTCCTTATGTTAATTTTAAGAGTGCTATTGTGTGAAGAGAGTTTATCAATGACAAAGCTAATGCACAAACACAAAAAGTATGCAAGCTGTAATCAATCTGCAAGTCAAGACTTTCAGAAAAAAGTGAAAATGCTGATGGACCAGATGGGCCTTGATAGGAAGTAGCATGATGTCACTTATGAAGTCATGTAGGTGCCAAATTCAGCTAATTTCCCCCAGTCTTTTCTGGATATTGCATGCAAGGGAGCAAGGGTTGCACACTGTCAGAACTGAGTGGGAAATGGTAAAATTGATGAGCAAGTCAAAAGCTCACATCTAATGAATTTGCCCTGCATGCTCAAAACACATGGAGCCCCCCACGACTCTGCAGCTCGTGGGTGTGTGTGTGTGTGTGTGTGTGTGCACGTACAGGCATGCACGTGTCTTTGCTCAATGAATGTGTTGTCTGCTGTCCAAACTGACGGACTCTCTGTTCTCATTCAAAAGACGCTCCAGCTGAGAGAAAATTAGCTGATCACACAGACAGAATGAGAGCAATTAGTGCAAACACACACTCACATACATATATACATGCTTTGTGTTCCTTTGCCCAACCTGCTGCCCATAGTGCTATATGCCAGAGAACTAAATAGAGGGCAGCTTGTTTTAAAAACTGAGTTTGTCTGTGTTTAAAACAGTCCAAAAGCAGTTGACCATTGATCTGTCACAACCAATCCTTCCTTTACTCTGATCATAATGAGCTAATGGAGCTGTTGACTTGTAAAAATTACACTAATGAGAATTGTCCTCCAAACCAAAGTGCATGTGCTGCCACCATTTTATTTTGTCTTCCTGTCCCCCCCATGTTTTTTTTTTTTTTTTTGCAAACACCTCCTGGCAGGGTTTTGGATGCTGACATCATTTCTATAATAAAAGCAGATTCAATTATGAGAGGGGTGGATTTGAGGTTAGATGTTTATGTGCATGTGTTATTGCAGAGTGTATGTAATATCCGTCGCCCTGTATAATTAGAGAAAAACAAAACCGGCCTCCATATACAGCAGATTTCCTGCTCCAGTACTGTACAATAAGCCAGTGAAACCTATAAAACTATGTCATCCAGTAATGGAGCTAAATTGTCCCTGTTGCTGTATGCTGTGTGAAGTGGTGTCACACATGGAAACGGGGAATGTTGAATGAGACTAGATAGCCGCAGGCACCGCAGTTGGCTCGGAATGTAAAATATAAAACATGATTAGAGAGAGAAGGAGGGAGTGGGGAGAGCCTGAAAGAAAGCAAAAGAAACAGGGAGTGTAAAGTAGGGGAGAGGATAAGGGGCAGAAAGCTGAAGTCATGTTTAAGATTAGGGTTAGTTGTGCAGAAGAGCTTATGGCAGAATTTTTCAGGGCTGTGGGAAACCAAAGCCAGCCCTCTCCAATCCTACCATTCCTAATTCGTTTGTAAGTGTGTGTGTTTGGTTGAGGGTGGTGCTAGGTATGTTATTCCAGACCACACTTAAAGCTTGACATGTATTGTCCCACTGTTGAAAGCACCTGATGTGATTTGCTTGTTTGTCCACCCCAGATTTAAGTGTTTTATCAGTAATGCTAGATTTTCCATAGGAGCAGGAAGTTCTGCCAGGCTAATTGTTCATAAGCTGTAGTATCAGCCTTATATTCTTTAATGCTTACAGTGTATTATGAGTGTTAGAAAAATTCACCTCAGAGTTTTCTGAACACAGCCAGCAGTCACCTTTAGAAGATTCAGCATACACTGTGTGGAGATTCAGATTTAATCTTTGCAGCTTTGCACCCTGGGATTCCTGGCAGACTTCCAACAGTGGAAAGATCCACAAATCTCACTTTCCTGTTCAGAAACACAGTTTTACACTTTGAAATCTTTGTTTTAACATTAAAATTGTAGTTTTAACTGTTTGTGATTATACCTCTGAGAAAACTGCTGACTGTTTACTGCTGGAAAAAAGCAACAATCTCTTGACTGCAGATCAGACACATGAAATCTTTCCATGTGCTTTTCTCCTTCATTTACCAAGAATAGTAAATTTCTCCTCTTTCCAGCTTCTCCTCCAACTTGTTTCTTGCTGTGATTAATGTTGTATGTGGGTGTTCTTACACATTGGCTCAGGGAAGCCCCGTTTTACAAGGCTGATAAGGTTACTTCCTCTTTTAGCCCCAGCTGAGCGCCACCTCTGACCCATGACCTCTTGGACCATGGGTCACCATGGTGTCATGGGACATCAACCAGGCCCCACGTCACCTGTCTATCATAGTGTGTGATTTATCAGGCTCTGACAGTAACTTTTGTTGTCTTTTTTTAAATCAGAAACTTCTCAAGTTAGACACGAGTGTTCCATTGAATGGAACTGTAAAATCCTTCAGCTTCTGAATGCGTCTCTGTCTGTCCCAGCTCCACATATGTAATTTGTGTTTTGAAAGACACAGTCACTTGTCAAAAAAAATGATTATTTTTAGGCCAGATACTAATAGACCACTTACACTTTCTAAAAGCCCCTCTGTCCCATTTGAATTCTGTTTAGATAAAGATCATGAGGAGGGTCCGCCAGAGCAAGCAAACACATGGATATTTTTAACCCTGAATGCTGAAAGGCTCCAGTTACTGTAGAATGAACCTAATCTTTCTGAAAGAACACACCCACACATGTACACACATACAATAAAGTTAATTCATTCAATACCTGAGTGTTTAGTCCGTGCTTATTAACAGGAAGAAGAATGGTGTGTGGGTGTGGGTGGGTGTGTGTGTGTTTGTGTGGGAAAGGTTGGGTGTGTGAAAAACAGGTGTTTTGGAGCCTTTACTGAAAACAAGAGCCCACAGCTGTGAGTGAAGTATCACATCTGGCCTGTGGATTCCATTGACATGAAAAGAAGCATGAGCATGTGGTTTGTCTTTTGTTGTGTGAAAGACGCTGTCTATGAAAGGCAGACAAGATCAGGACTCTGAGGGGGTGATGCACACCCAGTCACAGCCCTGTCAAACACTGTACTATTGTGTAATAATCCACCCTCAATCGTCCACATAGGGCCAAGCCTATAGCTTCCTGGCCCTAAATCAGAGCTCCGTTCTGGGCAGGGGAAGTGGCTTTGAAGCCCCCTTTTCCCCCCCGGCTCTCTGATCAATCCACTCTGTAATGAATGAAGACGCTGTTAAAGGAGGCAAGGCAGGTGTTTGACTTTTGCATGTTTTTGTGTGTACACACACCCAATCTCCAGAGTTTTGCTGTCTTATCTATCAGCTTACGGAGGCAGCAGGAGCAAAGCTGATCACGTCTTTCACAGGCTCTGCTGTAGACAAAACAAATCACCACATACAGACCAATCATGGTCCAAGAATGTAGATTTATCAGAGTTGAGATGTTGGGAACAGAAATGAAACAAAGCTCTGAAAGAATATGGAAATGCACGAAGCACTTTTCAAGGTCTGGATCCCTTCAAAAGAAAACTGTGAAAAAAATGTGCTGTGAACCAATAAAAATGTAAAATATTCAAAGTTTGAGCTTCTTGAGTTTGTCTGGCTTCTGGCCCATCACTGGAGGTAAACCCAAGTGTCCTCCAGATATAGATAGATATAGATATATAGAGCAGTAATGTCTTCCAAAGTTACATATTTTTTACTAACAATATCATAGCAATAACATGTGCCTAAAAGCAGCGCTAACTTGGAGGCTTGCAGAACAAATTGTGAGATAACATGAGATATGGGAGCAACAAAAAGAGTCTGGGCATGTGGAAAAAGCAGTGTGTCCAGTTCCATCAGCTTCATAACAGTTTGAATTTGTTACAATTTTGTGAGAAATGGTGGAAATATTTGAATGTTTTGATATTATTAATGTGATATATGATACTCATAAATGTAACTAATCGAAAGTGACAGCTTGGCTGGGTTAAACATTTTAGCAAAAACAAAAAGCAGGAGCTTGTCCAACATTATTGTGAACGATAGCTTGGCTGAGCTACGGAGAGCTGTAATGGTTTCGAAGAGATAGCTTGGATGGGCCGGGGACTGCCACAGGATTTGTGGTAAGTTTCAGCTGTGATTTGTAGCTGTGATTCCCATATGACATTTACAGGGTCAACCTCAGAAATGGAACCAAAGTGGCCGCAAAAGAATGAATCCCTTGTGCCACTCATCTTCCCCTTGCCTCACCCCCTTCCCAGTCTCAGATATTCCTCCTCCCTTGTATCCCTCCTCTGCATGACTCATTCATCTTCTACCGGGGCTCCTCAACCCTCCTCAACAGCTTTTACTCTCATCCCCTCCACTTCGCCCCGTCCTCGGCCTCTCTCTCCATGCTAGAGAGAAATGGTGCGTATAGTGCTTGAGCTGCTGCTGCTCGTGATATTAGTGGTGGACTTGGGGACAGGCCTCGGTTTGCTTGTGGACCTACATCGGGCCCAAATGACGCAGGCTGGGGTTCAGCGGTGAAGCAGGCATCGGGGTGGGACTGTGGGAACTACAGAGAGTGTGGTGGTGTGCAACTATTTCCCGCAGCTTTGAAAGAATATGGCAGAATCAATTGAAACTACATTAACATTTCTAAAGATTTCAGCTCTTCCTTTCAAGTCGAGACACATCTATTTAAAGCTTACTAAATATAAGATGTAGATTGTTCTGTAAAAATAATTTAAAAAAAAAATAAAGCGTCTAATCAGTGCTTGTCAGATGTATTTACTTTTATAAAGAGTGTTGTGAGCTGGCAGTATACTCGCGGTTTTCTCCAAAATAACTCGTTTGATTACTTTTCGGGATATTATCAGAGCCATTCAATATATTTTAAGCAGATAGTGAGACACTGACGACTTGAATGATATCACTATCTTATTTTTGCATAACATTGCTCATTTTCTCATATTCATGCTCATGCACAGACCTGCTGACACTTAAGTTTCCCAGACCTTCCCCTAGGCACATGATACAGAATCTCATGGCTCCAACACCTCAGGTTCTCACTGACATAAGTTGGAATTTGGAATAAGGAATTAACATTACAAGCACAGCAACACCTACTACCCTCTCATGGTGTCCATAAACTGCAGTAGAACTATATACCCAGGGAGGCAGTTAAGAGTTAAGAGGATACAAAGCATGAAAGTCATCACAATAAAGTGAGAAGTCTCAATTATGCAGTCATTATTT
The DNA here is from genome assembly GCA_030544235.1 of Lepturacanthus savala. Classification (NCBI taxonomy): domain Eukaryota; kingdom Metazoa; phylum Chordata; class Actinopteri; order Scombriformes; family Trichiuridae; genus Lepturacanthus; species Lepturacanthus savala. The sequence goes on along the minus strand of CM060465.1, from coordinate 13,049,291 downwards.
TGATAATGGGAGTGTTAGAGCTCCAGATGCTTCACCAATGTCCATGTGTGCTCAGTGTCATATTAGTAAATGACTAACAAGTTACAAAAGCAAGAGAAGACAAAATTTTCTTTATTGTTCCACAATGGGGAAATTCATATTGTGGCAAGGCCCTCATTATAATGACTAATAGTGACAAATCAAAAAGTGTATGCAAGAACATACACACACACACACACACACACACACACACACACACACACACACACATATATATATATATATATATATATATATATATATATATATATATATATATATATATATATATATATATATATATATATATATGGACAAATGTGTGTTATTTATGCATGAGGGAGTGCACAGGGATGTGTTTAAGCTTACGTACAGTTTGTTTGTCTGACATGCATGTTCTTTGTAGCAGTGGTACTCTGCTAGAGGCAGCCGTTTCCATTGTATTGGGATGGGGAGTCAGCACATATTATTATACAAATAGATGGTGTATAGAAAGTACGAGAGAGAGAGAAGGAGTTACACTTTTTGAATCAGACTGGATGCCCTTAGGCAGCATTAATCTCCCAGAGTCAACATCACTGTATGAATGCACCGTTCCCCACTTGTGACTTCCTCCCTTTCTTTGGCTTCACTGTTAGGAAATCAACCTATCATGTACCATGTCTGTCTCAATACGAATTGCATTCCATCAATAATATTCCCCTCTGTGTCTGTATAAACAGTTTATATACAGCCTGTTGTATAAACTGAAAGATGAATACATGCAATCTAATACTGTACCTGTGTCATAGACACAGGGACCAACTGGGAAGGTCAAGATAGAAATTCAAGATGGATAACTCAAATGCTGCAAATTCAAATGCTGTAAATTTTCGTCATATATTTTTTGGAGATGTGTTCCATATTTAGGGATTTGTTTACCTTCAGTAACTGCACAGAAATCTGTACTGTAACCACATTTAGCCTTATCTTCTGATGAGATATGGCTAAATATGCAGAAATATGTTGCAGGCTGGATAGTTTTCTGTATGAAGATGTATTTGTTCACTGCTGGTTCTAATATATTCTTCTGCCCTTCAATAACCATATGTGTCACATGGTGCTAAAAAGGAAGAGGCTTCCGAGTAAGATGATAGGATCTTTCTTTTTTTACACACATCCTTCACATATTCCAATGAAAGGACACTTTGCCGGAAGCACATGGGAATGTCATTTTAGGGATGGTAGCCCATCTTTTCCCTTTTGGGAGAGAGGGGAGAGTAGGAAATGAGGCTTTTTTCCTCAGGACTTGTAAATAAATCAAAAACCTGCACCAATCCACTTTCCATTTCTCCTTTCTATCCACAGCCATCCCCTGCTCATTTCCCCTGGCTTGGCACAGAGCTTACCTCAGATTCAGAAACCAAAATAAAGGTTAAATTTTGGGCAGTAAAGTGTGTTCACCCAGGTCATCTAGCTGCACAGTAACCATACTACTTTATTTGATTTAATAGATAGAGATAAGTGATACTCCCCATATAATGCTGTCTTTCATTTTAGCTGAATTTGACTAAACTTGGCAGACTGAGTTTGTCAGAGATGGCTGGGTTGAGCTGACTGTGTCTCCAGGGGGTCTATCTGATAAGGAAATACCACACATGTCCTAGATTGACCCTAGTTACAGCATAACCATCCCTGTATTTCACATCATTGGCTCATAGTATTAAATGTAGAGATGAACCTTTATTTACAGTGGCAGATTTTTTTTTTTACTTTTTACCTTTAACAAATGGACCCTTTGTCCAACCACAGCGTTTAAACTCCTCCAATTTTTTTGTTGAGGACACTCAACTAATCCGTCTTATTCTGTAGCCCAATTTATTTTGTTTCTTCATCCGTTTGTACGTTGGTGTAAAAACAAAGGTCAGAGTAGGGGTTGTTGGGTCGACGTGTTGGTGGTCTCTGACCCCTTTAACACTCATTGTTTAATAATCCCTATGCAAACCCTTGATATTGTAGTCATAGCAGCTTTGACTATCATGGATGTACCATAACCATGTTAGCAGCTTCTTAAGACCTCTGCAAAGTATCTGCAGTGTGAACATAGAGCAGTATATTTTGAATTTTGTCCATGGTATGAAAGGGTTCTTGATCTTGGTATTATATTCTGTGAGGCCTCAGTCTGTGTCTGATGTGCATTTGTTTTGTTTGCATTAGCCTGATGTCACTCTGTGTTTATTTTCCTGAATGTGTTGAGAGCAAGGCTCGTGTTCCCTTGTGTGTGATTGCCCTCAGTGGTGTGGGTTACATGTTCCCAGGATTACAAGTACTCTGTAAATACCAGCAGCAGTTGTTTTGGGACTTCTGTACGGAGCAGTACGGAGGACAACAGTTGTTGAAGTTCTGGAGGGTTTATTTGCAATCCTCACAGTCATATTGTATTAATTATGAATTCCTTTCTCTCTCCGTAGGTGTTTTGTCTCTCCCAGCTCATTTCAGTCCCTACACAGAGAACCAGCAGACGTCTGTGGACTGCAGGGAGGATGCCTATGCCCAGCTGGAGTTGAGGACGCTGGAACAGTCTCTGCTGGCTACCTGTGTGGGCAGCATCTCTGAACTCAGTGAGTGAACACACAAGTCACTATAGTGTGTGGGCCTGGAGATACTTTTACTTTTCTTTTTCACGTTATCAGTTTAATTTATTCAACAGTAGAGAAGTGAAAAAACATTCCTATTATCACTGATAAAAAAATGAAAAAATCCCAGAAATGATAAAGTGTCATATTTTTTTTAAATATTTGACAACATTCTAAACACTTCCATCTTGTTATTCTCACTCTTCTAGAAAACCTGATCTCTTTCCTTTGTCAAAAAGACTGATATTTCAGACAGACAGGAGCCTAACCCATCTCCTCTGACAAGTCATTGCAGAGTGAAGTGCCCCTGATAATACAGAGATAGTATAATTACTTTATCAGCCTGTCAAGTTCCATCTTGTGCCTTTTCAAAGTGAAAGCTGTCTAACATCCACCACAATACTATAAATAAGCAGGGGAACAGTTAATCTACACATGGCGCTCTGGAGAATAAAGTGATTGTTTGTCCCTCATCTGCTCACGAGCTGTCTCTTTGCTTGACTGACGACCAAACAGTATTCATCAATCAACATTTTCCTGATTGTCTGCATGGTTTAGTTGGAAGCTCCTCATTCCCTGTCCACTTAGTAGTTACTTGACCACTGAAAGAGAATTTTTAAATTATCCCTGTTGCATTGTTGAATTATGTTTACTTAATATATATATATATAATATTTTATTATAGGTATGTCAGCATACCAAAGGTTTGCTACAGGGTATTTTACAACATCTTTGAACAAAGTTGGCCAAAGTTCATGTTTCCTATGTAAAATAAGGTTGATGGTTGTTATGTTTAACTGTTCTTTCAACATGCAAAGCTACCAAGTATTGAGGCCTTCTGGGGACTTTTTTTCCCAACCGCTTTGAATCATTTGAAATGTTTCTTGTCATCTGGAATGAAAATATTGCCATCGCTTGATACCAATGTCTCGCACACTGATTAAGTTGGTAAACACAGACAAACACTCACTCAATCATACTGTACTCAACTGCACTTGTGGTCTGTTTAAACTGGCGATTGTGATGGCGTTGGCATTGGCAGCATCTTGGAATATGGGTCGTTTAAAAAATGAGAGTCAGGACCAGACGAGAGCTGAGGGAAGGAGGTAGGAAAGGTAGGGGATTAAGTTTAAGGAAAGAGTACATAGTGGGTAAAACAGGGTTTAGATTTGTGGCGTTCGTGCGTGTGTGGGGGGGTCCAGGGGAAATGATGGAAAGGTAGAGAGGTGAAGTGTGAGGTTGTCAGGGCACTGAGAGAGGAGGGGGGATTGAGATTAGTGTTGGTGAGAGCGCGGATAGGTTTCCGTCTCCAAATGAGCTAACACTCTGGTATTTGTTCCTCCTGCACAAGGCCACGTTCATATTATGCCGTCGTTAGCGAGGCATTAAGAGAGTGTACACACACTCTGAAACACACAGACACACTCTTTCTCTCACTTGCTCAGTGGTCTCTTTGTGCCACATCTATGGTGGTGTGAAGCCGGGCTGTTCTGGGCAGAGCTGGCATGCTTCATACTCATTCGCGCCTACAAACACACACGCACACCGGGCATGTGTTCACCGATACACATACACACAACAAAAACATAGAGGACTTGGCACTGTGATCTGAGCCCAGAAGACACATGAGTGTCTGTACTGAGCTGCTCAGTCCTGCTGGATCTCAAGACAAGACTTGGCCAAACGCATGGACACACAGCATGCATAAACATGATGGATAATTGATGGCAGGATACTAGACATTTCAACTTAATATCCCAAACTGTTGGAAATACAGTGTAACCCATAGCCTAACTCTGAAAGTCCCCTTCAGACGCGTCTGATTTGCATTTATGATGTGGTCTTCCTCTAGCTATGGGAAACTGTGAGTATGTGACCGTCCTGTTTGCTGAAGGGATATATGGATTTACCCTTAATAAAAATCGCCCTTTTCTAAAGCCTGAAAAGGCAACTAGCAGTCTGGGATCAGATATCAAATATATGTTTGTGTTGAAATGACTGACTATATAATTTACGTCTTCTAATTACCTTGATCTCTGAAACATTTTTTTTTATCTTCTAACGTTCCTGTAATTTGCACAATTTATCGTATTAAAAAGGGAGAATGATTACAGTTCATTGTCTTCTAGGCCTCCACAAGGACTCTAGTGTACAGTCAAATCTAAGAATTAACTATTTCATATCCTCCTGACCCCTGGAGCTTAGTTTAGCCTCGAGGCACAATATGTGCTGGAAAGCCAGCAAGGGGCTCTCCATCTCGGGCAAGAATTCCTTGGAGACCTCCTGGAGGGTCTGGTAGTGGTGCTTAAAACAAAGGAGGCCCTTCAGCTGCAAGTGGGGTCTGTTTTGGGAGGCCTACCCGAATTTAACCCCCCTCAAAGTACCCCAAACCCCTTAATATAGATGCACACATACAAGCTGCTGAACTCGCCAGCCTTGACCTCTATGTAGCCTCCCACTTAAGGTAATCTGGTTAGAAATTAACCCAGGACTAATTATACTAAATGAGCGTTACACAATCTTAAATTTAACCTGGCCGCCCACCCTAATGCCGGCCTGCCTCTCCACCCCTCCTCCACATCCCCTCCCTGTTATGACTGATATTTTGTCTCCTCTTCCTCTGCTCTGCCAAGCGTAGTCACGCAATAGTTATCCACACGCTCTACACCCTCTCCTGTGTATGTACCTGTCAGCTGTTTACTTTAATATGCTGTAAACTCAGGAAAACAGACAGTGACATGGTTGTCTGTTTAGCTTATAGTGTGGGAGGACAAACCCCCTGATAAGCTCCAAGCAGCTGTTAATCTAGACAATGTTTTACAACACTTAAACATAGATAGGGCACCTTGCTTTTATCATGTGTCTTGACAACTACCCTTCAAGGCTGTGCGCCATGATTTAAATAGCATCAATACAGAAATCAGCTGAGCAGTTCATTAGAGGCTGCTTTACGGTCTGTCAGCCTATTAACTCCTTCAGTGATCAAAGATGAATGGCTATTTAGACTGGCCGCCTGGCTGTGCTTACTGATAATGACACCGCTAATGTTGAATACCACCAGAGACATGGAGGAAGAGTAATGAGAAAAGGAGAGTTTAAAGAAAGGGGAAATCCGGTTTGATTGGAAGCCCACAGGATTTATCCTGAGCACTGTGACCTCTTGCTATGTTTTTTCTTATGTGCCACTTAACATTTGTGTAGGGCCTGCTGCCTGTGTACCTCCCCGAGGAACTTTATGTCATGATACTGTGTTAAAGAGCTGGACAAATAAAAGGAGCAAGTGTAATTAACTTGTTTATAATAACAGATATCTTCTAAACTATCTAATGCTGATATATGGTAATTCCTTTGTTCCAGGTGACTTGGTATCCCGGGCCATGCACCACATGCAACGCCTGAGCTCAGTGCGCCCAGGGTTGAGCCCAGCCCGCCACACCCGTCCCCAACAGCCCGTGTCCTGGTCGCCTGACGCCCTCCACACCCTTTACTACTTCCTGCGCTGCCCACAAATGGAGTCCATGGAGAATCCCAACTTAGATCCCCCACGCATGGCACTTAGCAAAGAGAGGTGGGAGTCACGCATGACCGGACAGGAGAGTTTTAGATGTTCTCCAAAGTCTCAGACAAATCTCAGACAGGGATATGTGTATGTTTTTCAATTTTTGTTTGAGAAGATTTATTCTTTGTATAACTGCTTCTAATGCCATTATTTGCATCCTTTGTTACATATTTTGATTTCATTCCTAATTAGAAAATATTTGATTTTAGGTTGACAGAAATGTAATTAATGCCAACACTTTAGCCAATGCAAATACACAAACCTAAACACACTAACATATACCATCAGAAAAGACAACAGATGTTTGAAGACCACCTTCTCAGCCACTCCTAATCCCACCACTGTCTGCTAAAATTAACATTTCAATAAGTGTTCATTTTCTTTAGGCAAATTACAGCATTGGCTTCCAGGTGTTAATGTTGGTCTGATAAAAGGATGAATTGCACCTCTACAGTGTGAATTAGGCTGAAGACTGGTGGTTTAAGGGATTTTAAAAGGTGCTAATGGCCTGTAATTCTGCTGGGGAATCCTCAAATCCTCCTCAGGTTGCCTTTTCGTAGAACAATTCTGATAATACTTCACTTTGTCTAAAGCTGTTTTTCCATCCAACAATCAGGTCTGACTGAGTATCATGGCTAAACTGAATCATGTCTGCTTTCTTCCAAATCAAACCTGATCAAACACATTGAAACAGCAGGTTCCATATTATGTGTTAACAGGAGTTCAGTAATTGTGCAGTCGAAATTCAGCAGTCCAAATAAATATTAAGAGATACATTATGTGTCGCAGAGGAAGCATGATTAACAATTTGAGTATGTGTGAGGGGAGAAAACCACTGGCAGGCTTCCCACACATCTGTGTTTAGTGTGTGTCCCAGTGTAACTATATGTTAAAAATGTCAGTGGAAAGTGCTCTCGAATGTGAAAGGTTAATTACACTTTTTGAATTGATGTATGGAGTTCTGTCTAAAGGTAGCACTCAAGTAAGATGCAGCTCCATGTAAAGTGTGTGTTAAATGTATGTGTGTAACTCAATGTTTTATCCTCTAGTTCGTGTGGTTAGAAGGTTATGGTGAGGGCATTTGTGAGATGATCACAGTTACATGTAAATGATTCTGATAAATTCAGCCAAACCTGCATATTCTCTTATCCAAACACACATTGTGCACACACAAACACACATACTAATGTGTGCGGAGCCAGCTGGCTCCCATACATGTAATAATGAACAGGCACAGTGTGAGCGAGCAGAGGTGGGCTACTCATTAGCATCAAAGAGAACAGAATAGCAAATATAAACCCCTCTATTTCCTTCCCATGGACTTCCTTCCAAGTCTTCATATGTTTTTTTCTTTAATGTTGGGGTATGTATCCTGATTCATGCATGCATGATGAAATGATTTTGCATCCTGTTATATTGTATAAAGGCTTGTAGAGCAGGAGGATTGGTGATTTGATTTTGAGTCATCTGGGCTGCGTATTGATGTATCCTTGGGTAAGATATTTAACTCCCAATGGCTGTGTTGTCAATATGTGAGTGTGTTGTAATGATTCAGGCATCTAATGAGCTGGTGGTACCTTGAATGGTAGCCCCCACTATCAATATATGAAGGTGTGAATAGGTGAATGAACACTTGTAGTACTTTATGTCATGCTTGTTGAAAAGACTAGAAAGACACTATACAAATACAGTCTGTTTATTGTATATCAAAGCAAATAGTATCTTGTGGGCCAAATCGTGTGTCCAGCAAAAAATATTTGGCCACCTGATTTTACATTAGAACTTTGACATAATTATTGATAAATCTGTACAGAACATAATAAACACAAGGCTCCTGTAAATCACAATATTGTAATATATTAAATTCTAATACTGGTGATGAGAGACATTAAAACCAAGGTTGCGCCATATTATTTTGAATAGCGAATAGTGTGGAAACAAAGTGTAATAAATCTACCAAAATTAAAAGTTTAATACCATAACTTGAGCCTGTGTGACCATAAGCAACTACTTCACAAACACAAAAGGTCATCAATCGAACAGAAATGTCTCTTAATGCCATTTTCTTCTTCAAATATGGCCCTGTTGTAAATCTGTTTCATTCAAAACATAAAGGCCTGTGTTCACAGTACACCGACTGTAGCACAACAGCCCCGAAAAAGAGGCCCATGGTTACTGACCCCTGCAGTGTATATTGCAACATCTGTAACGTTTTAAGTTCTTTCGAAAACTATATCCATGAGCTTTTTGTTTATTTTTAATTGATGTTTTTCTGTATGAAATTCACAGACACTTGTGTAGTGTCTATGACTGTTTGCACACAGGGATTCAGGTGGCATAGTGAAACATTGCAAACCTGGTTGTGATTACAATGCTAGCACCTGGTAATGATACAGATTTCTCTCCTTCAATGGGCCTCTCCATCTCTCTGGCTCACCAGCTATTGAAAGCTTTATAAAAAAATCTTTTGGTGGAAACCCAAACCACCAAATCTGTGTGGGCCTCATCATCAAACATTATATGGAGCCTGGTGAGATCCTTATTGCAGAATCCTTGAGAATACCAGAGACGCCCTTTTTGTTGTGATCCTTTAAACCTAGTTCTTAGTTGTAGTTGTGAGTGATGATGTTGTGTTGGAGTATTGGACTGTGGTCGGTTTGGGAAGTACAAACCCCAGTTTCTGTGCGGCTAAGAAATGTTGCTTTCACATACCACAGTCTAGAAAAAAGTACATCTTTTACCAGAATGGAGGTTATTAACCAATCATTTCAATCACTCAAGCAAAAGAAGCACTGCTCTGAACAGACCACCCCAATCCCCTGGTTTTCTCTGGGAGATGGAAGGAAGCACTAATGGCTAGATGTGTTATAGTGATAAGAAGTAGCCGATGGAGGTTACTTCTAACCTCAGATACATCAGATATGGTTACATCCCCTTATGGAGCCTCTCTCAGAGTAATCTGACTCTAGATCAGTGGTTCACTTTGACCCTTGCAGCCCATGATGAGGTTAGGGTTTAGGGGTAGGGTCTACTTTAGGACCTGATTGAAGTGCGTTCCATGTGAAGTCAATAATATTGGCTTCAGGATAAATGACACACAGGACATATGGGGCCACTGTAGCATGTCTGATGTTGTTCTCCTGTGGAGAAAAGCCTCTTATGTTGGGCCACTTACAACACACCTGACCATGATTTGAGCACACTATTATTTTATGACCAACCAGGTGGTGGTGAAAAAAGTGTCAAGAATCAGAGCTAACGTTTATATGTTCACATATAACTGTGTGTGTACATGTGTGTGAGGTTTTGTCTGTGTGTGTGTCTATATCCTGCTGTTCTCAGCATGTAGCCTTAACATGTCAGGTCACTAGGCTAGCCAGAAGCGCTATCTAGTTTCAGTGTTAACAAGCATCTTGGCTTTGATGTTGGACCAACTCTGTGGTCGAGCTGAAGTTTGTGTTTCAGGCTGAGGGGCATAACCCATAGAGGACATATGGGGGGGGCAGTCTGCATAGAAGGGGGAGGAGGAGAAAAACGAGTTGTGGGAGAGGGGGACCGAACAGTGTATTTGTGATGGTACAGACATGCTCAATCGGTCTGTAGTCATGGGCCACTGCCAAAGGTGTGTACACACAAATGGCCTCATGTTATTTGTGAAAATACACATGCACACAAAGCAATACTAAATGTTATTTGGTGACCACAGCTGAAAGTATTTCTTAAAAGAAAAAAACATGCAAATCCAGGCCATGAAAGGAAAAACACTAAGTTGGTTATTAATGCCGGGATTGGAAAGGTTCTGAGTCTTTAAAACCATAAAAAATAGATTGATAAAGTGAAGGACAGATGGAATTCCTCTGGTGGATCAATGTGTGTTGTGTTAAAAGCTGGATACAGCTGATTAGAGCTGCAGTAATTCTGAATTAGTGCTGGTGCAGAGTGCATGCCTGAAAGCATGCATGCCATAAAGTAGCTGGGCGTATGCCCTGTGGCCTTTAGGCAGACAGATACATGCACAGATATACACATACACACACACACACACATGCACAGCCCAATTTGTGTTGAGTGGAATGATTCCCAAGCCCACTGCTCCTCCTCTCCTCAGGAACACAACATTCTTATCACTCTACACCACAGGCAACATCCACAAACTGCCAAAAACTGCCACCCAACCCCCTTCCTCATTTTGACATACCACACCTGCCTCCCAGCCATTTACCCAACACTCAAACCCTCCTTATATGCACCTATCAACCCTATTTAACAACCTCCACCTCCTCCTCTACCACCATCAGCTCCTTGTCTGCTTGTTAACTGTCACGCATGGTCGACAGCGAGGTCCCTCCTCCCGACTGATCACTGACTGAAAATGTATTGAAGCAACATCTAGCAGAATAGCTGGAAGATGAAACGGAGGACAGCAGGGTGTGTGTCGGCTCATAAAAGTCTGAGATGTAGTTATTGGAAGCTATTTTAAGACTTTAAATCCATGACAATGTCTGACATACAGATACATATATCTGTATAGTAATTCGGCTGTATAAAAACTATTAATTCAGCACAGTCTCAGTATTAGTAGTCCCTTAAAGACATGCTCTACTTTCTGCTTAATCAACAGAAATTGGATACAACAACTTTCCTACTGGTATTTTCTTTTATTTACTGTCCATTTATACATTTTTGCATTATTTGGTTGATAAATTGGTGTTAAATTCAGCTATATTTAACACTACAAAATGTAACTTTTTAAGTCACTGGTTTATTTTCTAAAACTGGAGTGTATACACTTCCACATTTTTAACAAAGATAATAAATGAGAATGCTTTAGAGAAGGAGTCATTCTACAGAGACACTGGTCACTGCTTAAAGAAAACATAGTGAGAATAAATGGCTCTACAGGGGTTCCAGTGCTCATTAACAGTAACTGGGATCCTTATAGCAAGGACACTACAGTGATAAATGACGTGTACTGCTCATGCTTTTGCCTCTATCTGTATTCACAATATGCACTGAGTAGTTGCATCTCCTCAGAACAAAGGTGAAGTCACTGCTAAGAATAACATCTCAGCAGGAGGAAAGCAGCTTAGTAACTCAGGATAACAAGGAGGCAGTGTTCAAACAATCATTAACATACGCCGACTGAAGCTTGGTAAGATCAAAAGCAAACAACAATAATGCGTCATTGTTAACACACACATTCTATGCACATATGGTGAGACAAAAGGCATATAGACAACATATAGACAAAGGGATTAATACTGACTCCTAGACGTTATAGGTAACTATATCACCAGGGCTTTCTAAAGGGATTAAGAAGAATAGGTGTGAGGATAATAAAAGGAAACTAAAACAGAGAGGAGATGGGTAAAGAGAGCAATAAAATGACTATCACTCCTATTTTAATGTCCTTTTTAGCTTGAGTTGATTCTCTTCTTATCTTGCTTTTTGATCTTAGAAACCATCAGTAATAACATCAGTGTACTGCATCTTTTGTTCTTTGCCCATTCTGCCACTGCCGGTTTAAAAATAGGCAGATTTTTCACAAGCTACTGCAGTGTTTTGTTTATCAAACCATAGAACAAATTAAGTCACAATTATTATCTCGCATGACATTTTACCGGCAGTGAACTATACAACCTGGCAAGCCATATACAAACACTTATCCAATTCCCTACATTATGTCATAATAGTGTGTGTGCTTGCATTTATATTGACTTAAAAGGAGAATTCCAACTGCTTGTGATGTGTAAAAGCTGGCAGTAAGATGTCCCAAGCACAGTGACTGAAGTGGATTATTCCTCTTTTATCTTCACAGGCCCTTCCTGCTGCTGCCACCTCTGATGGAATGGATGAGAGTGGCCATAGTTCATGCTGAGCATCGCAAGAGCTTATTGGTGGACAGCGATGATGTCAGACAGACCGCCAGGCTTCTCCTCCCAGGACTAGACTGTGAACCAAGACAGCTGAAGTAAGTGAGAACACACTGTCCTGGCTACATAACATTCTGAATACTGATATGAACCCAAATGAAAGGCTGGATATGGAGCACTGCATCTTAACATCTGTGATTGCTGGAAATTTCTAATTCAAACCTCAACAATACCTATAGAGAGACCAGAACTAATCAGCCATGACAAAGTGTCTTTGTGCATTAGAAGAAAAAAAAATACTGAGCTAAATATGCATTTCCTTTAACCCAGCAGCTATATGCATTATAGAAAATAATTTATTGGTTTCTTCTAACAATTAATTAGAGTAGATAAATAACTGGAGAGTGTCTCCAATGTGGCTCATTAACCCCTTCATGCTTTCATTTCTAATGAATGGAAACATGTTTGCAATCAACTATTATATATCTTCATGTCAAGTTTTCTTTTTCTTTGTGGAGAAGTATTTCACCTAAAGAATTGGTAGCAGCAAGAGACCAATCGTGACCTGGTTATTTAGTTTTTGTGTGGGTTTGTTTCCATCAGGCCTGAGTGTTGCTTTAGCTCCTTCAAACGTCTGGACTCCAAAGCTGCCACAGACAAGTTCCACCTCGACCTGGGTTTTCGGATGCTCAACTGTGGACGCACAGATCTCATCGGTCAAGCCATCGATCTGCTGGGACCAGACGGTGTAAACAGCATGGATGACCAGGTAGAGGGACTTTGATCTGTTTGTGTGTACGCATGTGTCTGCCATGTGCATTTAGAAGAATATTAGAACAATGTACATGATAAATTACATCCATCATTCATTTTAAATGTATTTGTTACTCCTCTTTTCATCTGTCCTTTCTGTTCACCTCTCAGGGGATGACCCCTCTCATGTACGCCTGTGCAGCTGGAGACGAGGCCCTTGTCCAGATGTTGATCGATGCAGGAGCAAACCTTGACGTGGCGGTAAATACGCTTCAACTGTTCCAGCAGATGAACAGATTTATTTAGAGTCCCCTTTCACTCAAAATATGTTTTTTCTTGTTATGTCAGTTGGATTATCTTCACTTTGCAGAATGATGTATATTCAGAGTTTAACATTAGACAGCTGATTTCACATTCATCTGCTGAAGGGGGAATGTTTCTCTGTGCTCAATGAAAATCTGATTTAAAGGGGCAGGCGGACAGGCAGGATTATTCAAAGCAGTATACTCGTATACATGTCTGGATGTGATCTATAAATGTGACACATAACCAGTTGAATTCACAGAAGCTGGAAAGAGTGATATTTTTTGAGTGTTTTCTTGAGAGTGTGAAGTCGGTGTGTAACACTAATTTGTTCTGTGCCGTCAGGTTCCTCCGTGCTCCCCTAAGCACCCCTCTGTGCATCCTGATAGCCGACACTGGGCAGCCCTCACCTTCGCCGTGCTGCATGGACACATCTCTGTGGTGCAGGTAGGAAATACACACACACACACAGTAGCTGCCAGATGTAGCTAGTGTAGAAATCCCCTGATGGACATGCTGTAAGCCTGTTGTGAATTTTCCTCAAGGGCAACTGACCTGCTGTATATCCACATTGAGTGCAGGTTGTTCTACATAGTCCTGAGTCAACTGTAGATGTAATGCAAAGCTTTTGTACACTAATTTATGTGAGGTCAGAGGGTCAGGCCATAAATGAGTCACAGGATGTCAAACATCGCTTAATGTAACAGATGTGGTGTGTCTCTCCAGCTTCTGTTGGATGCGGGGGCCAACGTGGAGGGGGCCGCAGTCCGCAACGGGCAAGAGAACACGGCAGACACCCCGCTGCAGCTGGCTTCAGCAGCAGGTGGGCAAACACACACAGCAAAACACACTAACAAGCACAGCTGACATCAGAGAATTGTCTGACCTACAGTAGGTAGGTCTGATTTTTAGTAGCACTACTTTAAATGTCTGCAGGAGGATCAAGCAAGAGAAGAGAGGAATCAACAATACTGCAAAAACTGAAGAACAGGAGAAGATATCTTGTTTGGTTCAATGCTGAGTAGAGTTATCTTATCCATTAGCAGATAATTTATCTTATTTAAAGTTTTTTTTTTTCCTGATTCGGGTCAATTCAGTCTTGTTAAGAAAACAAGACTAACATTTTATTAAAAAGAAGATTAAATTAAATAATTCAAGAAGCGGAATAAGATAATTATACTCAATATGGACAAATTGTACCAAAATTAAGATATTTACATAAGATTTCAGTTTTTGCAGTGAAAAACTCTAGTAGCTTTCAGTAAAACAGCTAATCATACCATGATTGGCAATTATTTTCACAAATAGGTTGGTGAGCTATTTTTCCTGAAGACCACCAGGAGCAGTGCAGGATTTGGTTGTGGCAAACTAGATGGAAGAATGAGGAAATGAGCAAATGAGAGGGTAAATGAAGGCAGAGTGAGAGGAGCAGAGGGCTGCCTGTGGTTGTTTAGAAGCCTCTGGTAAACATTCCTCTGTGGGATAATCTGAAAGCCACACATAGCTGTAGTAAAAGAGATGCATGCTCTACATAGCAGCAATGACCGTGTGTAAATAGTGTTTAATATGAATGTTTGCTTGTTTGAAAGTGCAAAATAAAGTATGCTAAAACTTCATAGGTCCCTGTGGTCAAATTTGATCATCACAGCCGTAAGTGTAATAAAGCATGAAGGAAGACATCATGAGTATACTGCAATGAATAAAAAAAAAGCAATAAAAATACCGAAAGCAGTGAAAAGGAAGTGATAAAATGTTAATAGTCGTAGGGTGATAAAACAACAATTAGACTGTCCCATGGGAAAAATAAACAAAGAGGATCATTAACAAACATAGCTGTGGATACATTGAAGATATTTAATGATTTATATTGGCGGTTTATGTGTTTCTCAGGCAACTATGAGATGGTGAGTTTGCTCCTGGCACGCGGTGCTGATCCATTATCAAAGACCCACGATGGAAATGCCCTCACATCATCTCTCTACGAAGACATGAACTGCTTCAGTCATGCTGCAGCACATGGACACAGGTACGTGTCCTTCAGTGTAACCCGAGCAGCACTAAAAACAGCACAACAGATGCTGCTGGAGTGGTCTGACAAACTGACCGCTAACTGCACACAAGAAACTAATAGAGAAGTACCTTGACCTACATCTACATTTGAGCTTTTTGGAGAGATTCATCACTTATATCATGTGGTGAAATGAGAGTCCTTGAAAGTCTGAAGTATAAAAACCCTGGTCAGGATCTCCTTCATTTTAAAGTCCATTTGTCCACCAACTGGATGTGTAAACATCTCCACCTGTTCACTCTCTGTATGTGCGAACACAATATAACCTCAACACTTCACATTCCACAGTGAGGCTGACTGATTACGTAATCAGACAGGAGTTCACAGGGTCACAAAAGTGGATGGACGTGTTGCAATTGGAGCATTATATAAATGTTCATGCTTTCTTTATTTCTCTCCTTTCTATCTTTCTTCCTTCCATGTCCTCTTCCTCCCATTTATCTTGTCAGGAACGTGCTGAGAAAGCTCCTGACTCAGCCCCAGCAAGTCAAAGAGGACGTCCTGTCTCTGGAGGAGATCTTGGCGGAGGGGGTGGAGGGTGAGGAGGCCGGCTTCTGCCCTTTCCTCCCTCTCCCCCCCCTCTCTAACCCTTCCAACGGCCCTGGGGTTGTGCCCGAGGGGGGGATTCCCAGGCTGTGCAAGGCCAGGATGAAGGCTCTGCAAGAGGCCAGCTACTACAGCGCTGAACATGGCTACCTGGATGTCACCATGGAGCTGCGAGCAATGGGTACTTATCTGACTGTGTTTCTATACACTCTTTACTATAGGATTTTTTTTCCTCCACAATGTTTGCTTTTCCATCGTCATAGTACTCACCAAACCACCAATCCCTTCACCCTAACCAGGTGTACCTTGGAAACTGCACGTGTGGCTTGAATCGCTACGTTGTGCGCAGCAGCAGTCCAGGGCAGGAGTCACCCTGTCCCTCCTCAGAGAGTTCACCAGCATCCGAGAGGAGGACTACTGCGAGGAGTTGGTCACCATAGGCCTGCCCCTGATGTTCAGTATCTTGCGTACCACCAAGGTATACGTCTAACCTGTCTTTTTCTGTCTGCTTATTTTCTTTTTCATATTTATAGCATAAAATGCAAAAGGGAGAAATTAGCTCTCTTTTCTTTCTTTTCTTTCTAATTCTTGTGATATAACGCCCTCCACCCTGTTCTTTTGATTTTTCTCCCAGAATGATGCCATTGTACAACAGTTGGGGACTATTTTTAGTCACTGTTTTGGGGCTGCACCCCTTCCAGCTGTCCCTGCGATCAGGGCAACTCTCTCAGCACAGTTGGGTAAGGACTCCATTCTTCTATGTACATGAACATTCTGAGACATTATAGAGCTGCAAATCATTTTTGTTATTTATTATTGATTGATCTGTCAAAAAATGACCATCCCAATTACATTAAAACCTGTAATTCCTCAGACTGTCTGACAAATGATCCTGATAATAAATTGAAAAACAGCTTAAATGATTAATCCAATGTCTGTCTTTCTGACTGAATAATCAAATGTCCGAGTATTCAGACTGACTTCCTTGTATCTGTTTAACAAAATCTGAATGGAGTTGTAAGGAGGCCATTGTGTTTTCCTACAGACCCTCACTTTCTGAATAACCAGGAGATGTCGGATGTGACATTTGTGGTGGAAGGGAAGCCGTTCTATGGACACAAAGTCCTGCTGATTACAGCTTCTGACAGGTGAGATAGGTTCAAACAGATGAAAGTGATTAAATTAACCTACTTGAAATGCTTGAAAAACTATTTAAACTATTTTAAAATTGACAAAGTAATGTATTTCCCTGTAGATTCAAGTCTTTGTTGGCATCCTCTGGATCAGACGGTAGCCCCAACAAGGAGATTGAGATTAGTGATGTCAAGTACAACATTTTTCAGGTACAAATCATTGCCTGGATTTAGTACTTCCCTATAATGTATGACAAACTCATATTACTGTAGTGACCTTTTGATCTCTCTGCAGATGATGATGTCATACCTGTACTGTGGAGGAACAGAGTCACTGAAAACTAACGTGTCAGACTTGTTGGAGGTGAGATTAACTAAATAAGAAGCTGTGTGAAACATTTGACTCTTTAGGAACTGCACATGTTCACACTAGAATTATCACATCTCAACTCTGTTGTTGGTGGAAACAGGGCAATTTCTAAACTTTAGTCATAGTAAACACAAATCATCAATGTGCACATTTTGAATTGGACTCAATTAGGAGCACGGAACAACAAAAAGCAGTAACCTCCTGCCCAGCTTGGCTACAACCTAGCCCTGTTGTAATACACCTTTTATCTGCAGATTAAAGTTGATAAAATAAGTGTGTGTGAAGTGTGTGAAATATTGATTGCATATATATTTCCAGCCTCTATTAGTGTCAATGTGTCCTTTTTCTAACCAATCAAGCTAATCTGCAAAATAACTAAGTAATATGGTGACCAAACCATAACTTTCCATTACTGCTGTATCCAAATCTTGGCCTTTGCTATGTTAAGAAATGTAGCCATCTTTCTCCAGTGTTAACATTTGCTTGTGTTTTCTGCTGTAGTTGTTGTCAGCTGCGAGTCTGTTCCAGCTGGGGGCGCTACAAAGACACTGTGAACTCATCTGTTCTAAGCACATCAACCACGATAATGCAGTTGGCATCTACAAGACGGCCAAGGTAACATATTTAGAAGCCTCATTCAAATAGTACAATTAGAAATATAGCCGCAGGCTTCAATCTACAGCAGAGCTGCCAATGTAACCAAGGTGTGGTGGCCTACACTCTGCACTGAAAAATTTGTTGCAAAAATATAACCATACACTCTCCTTTCTTATCCCAGGTCCATGGTTCAGTGGAGCTGAGCTCATTCTGTGAAGGCTACTTCTTGCAGCAGATGCCTGCTCTGCTGGAGAGAGAGGGTTTCAGGAGCCTGCTGTTGGGACCACCGGGGGTCCGACAAGGGAACAACTCCACTTCCACGCTGGGCCACAGCCGGGGAGACTCACCTCTGGTGGAGCTAGAGGCTACGCTGGCCCAACGGCTACGCTCTCTCTACGTCTCCTCCCGGGTCTGAGGAGAGAGGACAGAAAGAAGTGGAAGAACATGTAGCAGTTTGAGCAGAAGATTCATGTTCTCACTGATAAGGATCAGATATTTAGAAGTGGTTTGAGAACAGATGTTTTCCTAGTCATATCTGATCCTATCTTTGGTATCTAAACATTTAGACACAGATCAGTGAGTTATTTGGCAGCAGTTAGACTTTGCTCTGCGAAGAATTCAGTGTTCCATATTTAGCACTGAGCACTCAATCTTGACGTTATTGCAGTGTACAGAATGTTATGAAGAAAAAATGGACAGTGTGATGCCTTTTCTCCAAGGCTCAGGAAGCCTGAATGGAGAAGCAACAGGTGGGATCTCTGAAAAGTAAAACACTGCTGCCCTCTAATGGACAAACTTAAATATAAGTCACTGCCTTGGAAGATTGGAATCAATGGCACCCTCCTGGTTCTGACTGAAGCTATTACATGGCATTACATGTTCTAACATGACAATGAAGAGACGCATCAATTCAAGAATCGCATAAGGTGGCCATGCTGGACTTTTGGCTTTGTTCCATTCCAACTAAGGATGCAGAGTGGGAAGAAGGGGGTAGACTCAGTGCCTCCAACCAATGTACCTTTCATGTAAACTGTATGTTTTTTATTTTCTATTTTTAAAGATGTCTGATCAGAGAAAACGCTTACTGAAGAGTGGGATGGACATTTTCTATTTAATGAGAAGAAAAAAAAAGATGTGAGAGTATTTAACAGGGTGTTCCCTTTTTATTTTGTTTTTAATTCAAGCATATTATTAATATTATTGTTTAAAAATTTGCTTTTGTGTACAGGTAGCTGTTTTCCAAGTACACTCTTAACAGTTAATTAAGCTTATGTATGCTGAAGTTGAAGGCTTCTACACAGGTACAAAAGTGGAATTCAACATAGAATTCTGACTAAAAGTCTGTTTTACTGTGGGCTATTGTAATAAATATACAAACTTGGTAAACAAGTGCTGTCATTTTTTTAATAGCACAAACTATTCCAAACAATTTACCTGTCATTTCTTTGTGTATGGGTGTATTGGTTTGTATTGACTTACCTGAAATGTAAGAAGGCAAATCAGACGAAGAAACCTAAAACATGAAAGTCATTACACATGTAATAAGAAATATGTCAAAGTAAAATAAGGCAAGGCAGTCATTACACTACTCTAAATGTATTATTCTTGAAGAATTTACAAATCCCTGCCCACACTGCTGTCATGCATGGTAAACCATGCTTTGGGTCTGCACTTACCCTTGTGTGTACAGGCGCAAAGAACAAAAACAAACACACCATAACTGAATGAGTTTATTTGTTTCAGCACTGAAGATGCTCACAGTTATGTTATATGGGGATTACATCAGTCAGTTTTGTTCCTGCTCTGTCAAAAAGACCCCTCTGGGCCTCGGAATCATCAGATGTCCTTAGTGCTGCTAGCTTCCCATTGTAGAAAACAGAAAGGAGGGTGAACAATAGGGTATTGCTTTGTGTTTGTAGTACTGATATCCCCTCCCTGTGCCTCTTCTACCTACAGGTAGAGACAGCCCAGACCTCCGAGCCTTTTCAGAGAGAGGTACAGAGTAAAGGAAGCATTGTTCAAAAACTTTGTGCACAAGATAAGAGGAGGAGGAAGGGAAAGATTGGCGGAAGCAAGGGGACAATTAAAACAAAAAAAGGAGAAAAAAAGGCCAAAAATAAAAGCAGAGAGGGTGAAAAGTTAGGGACAGAGAGGGGGGGATTTAAACATTAAAAGGTAGTCTTGTGGAGAGAGAATTGATGAAGGCTGAGAGAAGGAGTGAGTTTGGCATGGAACATTAACACTAAAGCCATGCAAAGAAAAGCTCATGTTTGACATGCACACAGCAATACAAGCTAAAAGCATAGAGCAGGAATCCCCAGCATGGTTGAGAAGACAATCAACCCTCATGGTTTGTCTGTCTATTTACAAGGAGAAGAAGTAGATTGGGATCTGTGGTGTCCTTCTCCTTAGGCCTGGCCTACACGCACAATAATATGAAACTGACAAATATCAATAGAAGAGCATATTTCCTCTCCAAAAAGAGGCTAAGTCTACATTCTTAAATTACTGGTAAATCATTTTTTTCCAAGAGTTCCCACAAGTTCTCTTTCCCTCATCAGCAAGGACGGAGGGAAAAGGGAATTTGTGACTTGTCAATGTTCACATAATTCTGTTAAAGTCAGACCAAAACAAAAGAAAGAAAAAAGTTCATTTTTTTCTTCAAATGTTGCCCCATTTACAAACACACAAGAGGGTATTAAATAACATTCAACTGACCTAACAGCTTTGTTCATATAAATAGCCAAGTTATAATAAATTAGGAAATGAAACGGTGAGATGAACAAACATTAATAAATAAGGACAAAAATACAAAAATATCCACAATTGCATTTATCACGTCTTTTTTTTCTTTTTTGTTCCTCTACTCCTACTGCTGGTAAGTGAGACTAAGAGAGAGGTATAGATGGAAAAAAAACAAAGACAAAGTGCTGCAGAGAACAGGAAACAGGAATGTTTTGGTCAATCAAAGACGTAAATGATCAGGTAACAAAAATACACAGGAATTTAAAAGAACAGTATGTGGCAGGCGCAGGTTTACCAACCTGTCCCTATGGTATCTAAACATAGTGTCACAACTAGACATTTTCATTTTTTGTTTTTTTACATAAGAAATTATATCAGTCTGTACAACAGAATAGATCATTCATTTTAAATACCCACATACCCACACATGTCCCTCCCCCAACCCGATACTATCATATCATCTCCCGCTGCCCCCCAGCCCTGTTCCGCTCACACCCAGCTCCTCTCTGAAATCACAATTCCAGTCCCTTTGCAGCAATAGTATTAAGTCTAATAAAGTCAGTATCTTAAACCCAGTTCTTTTCAAAGAAAATGCATTAAAAAGCAAACGATACAATCCAGCAAGCATCCGCGTCGGCTTGTTTGGGCATTTCCACAAAACTCCTCCCCCTTCTCTCCTCCTCCGAATCAGTCAGTGTATCTGCGTGTCCTCTTTTTACTGTTGTTCATGTTCTTGTTAATACATCCCAGAGTTTTCTGTGCATACCGGACCTGTGCATGTATGCATGTATATGTTTTGCTTGTGTAGTGTCTTTTTGCAAAATGCTTTGTTTTCCAATTCATGAAAAGCTCCTTGAAGAGAGGGCAAAAGGGGGCAGGTTGGGAGGGGAGTGTATGTGTGTGCGTTCTTGTTTCGTTGGGATGTATGTGTGGCAGAGTTGTGCACGTGTTTTTTTTTATTTTTTGTGTCTTAAGATGGGGGGAACACTAAAGGTATTTCTATCTACTTCTACTGATGGCTGCCAGAGGTGGAGAAGGGGCGCAGAGGGAGATGAAGGTAGAAGTCTGCGTGAAGGGTCTGTTTCCATGGCAACTCCCCCACCCCTCAGCACACCTCTAAAAAGCAGTCCTCCGTCAACAAATGTCCGTCTCTCTCGGCACGCTCAGGGTAGGGGGGTGGAGGGGCGGTCGGAGGGAGGGTGGACGGAGCAGGAGGAGGGGCTTAATAGGTTTTCTGGATAATTCCTGGTATCAGAAACAAGTCAGGTCATCACACAGTTTAGCAGCAAGGGAGCAAAAAACAGAGCAAGGGCCACAGGATATTAGATGGTTGGGGTAAAGGGGGGTGGATGGTGATGTTGGACATTGAGGGGGGGAATGAAAAGGGGAGTGGAAGGAAAGGAGAGTGCGTGCGTGTGTGTGTGTGTGTGTGTGATGTAGGTGCAGTCTTGCTGTTGTAAAATATCACTTTGAATCTCTCAATATATTTCTATCTATATAAAGTCATTTTATACAAAAAAATGTCCATAAATGAATATATACATCTAGCTATGTACAGATAGAGTATTCTAGAGTATTCTAGAGATACTGGGATGGAACTTTTAGCACTGGCTCAACTACAGAGCGCCTCGGTCTAAGACTCCTCTTGTGTCCCCACAGACGCCACTGACAGCTTGGCTCTGTCACGGCCCGCCGCGGGGCAGTGGGTGTCATTACTTTCTGGCTCGTGCTGCCGGACCTGCATGGGCGAGGGGCAGTGCTTGGAGGGTGTGCCAGAAGGGTAGGGCACCTGTCCATTCTTCTCGTCTGAAAAAAGTTGTTTAATTACGTCAAAGAAGTTACTCAATGGGCTGCCTAGGTACACAGACGGGAAGAAAAGAGGAAAAAAAGGAGAAAAAAGGGGGGAGAAAGGAAGGAGAAAGAAGAGAACAAACAATCCAATGAACAATGGGGTTCACAGGATAAGAGACGCGGCTACAGCTGAAGACAGAGCAAGCAGAGGCGAGGGGCAAGGATGAAAACTGCTGGAGCAGCCATGTCAGGGCTGAGTCACGTGCAGATGTCACAGCATACACAAATGAATACACACAAGTAGCTTTTCAAACTCAAAATGATAGCAAAAAGTGTTAGTGTACACTACCGTTCAAAACCCAGGGTCACCCAGACAAGTTTGTGTTTTCCATGAAAAGTCACACTTTTATTTTAGACATTGACAAGGTTAGAAATAATGATTTGTATTTGAAATATTTTTTTTTCCTATAAAATTTTCTTTTGTCAAAGGAAGGTCAGTTTTATAGCTTCTCTAACCAGCTAAACTGTTTTCAGCTGTGCTAACATGATTGCACAAGGGTTTTCTAATCATCCATTAACTTTCTGATGCAATGAGCAAACACATTGTACCATTAGAACACTGGAGTGATAGTTGCTGGAAATGGGCCTCTATACATCTATGTAGATATTGCACCAAAAACCAGACATTTGCAGCTAGAATAGTCATTAACCACATTAACAATGTATAGAGTGTATTTCTGATTAGTTAAGTCATCTTCATTGAACACAGTGAAACAGTGCTTTTCTTTGAAAAATAAGAAAATATCTCAGTGACCCCAAACTTTTGAACAGTCGTTTGGATTCATTTTGGTCATCAGTGGCTTGGTAGCAGATGACAGCAGCAGAT
The DNA here is from genome assembly GCA_030544235.1 of Lepturacanthus savala. Lineage (NCBI taxonomy): Eukaryota > Metazoa > Chordata > Actinopteri > Scombriformes > Trichiuridae > Lepturacanthus > Lepturacanthus savala. Next base: position 13,026,034 of record CM060465.1, on the reverse strand, counting down.
GATACAAAGATTATTTCTGTCATGAGGTGACAGTAAATTTATTTAATGTATTAATTGTGTGCTGCAGAAAGAGTAAACGCGGCAGTGTGTCGTGTGAGAGTTGGTGTCCAAACAGGCCTGAGCAGATGATGAAAGGAGGACAATGAGAAAGCTCTGGGTTCCAAGACAAAGGCGCCCTTGGAGGATAATACAGAATTGGTATCTCTGCTCTCTCTGCAAAACCTAATCATTTGAGGAGTTTTTTTTTTTTTTGGAGATGTTATGAAAAGCATTAAAGGGCAGCATGGACCTCGGCAAAAGCTCTGCTGATGGAGGCTGTCTGTCCCCTGGCTGTTGCACCAAGTGAAGCGAATGCAACGCCTTAATGTTTGGGCTGAAGCCTGCCCGGAGCAAAAGAGACAACCTCAGATCAACATGTTTCTACATGAGTTTAATTTTACACATCAGTTTATTATAGAACTGTGAGGCTGCATCATCACTGTGTGACTCTTTGAGGTGAAATAAGTCCAACTGATGTGTGATGTAGCAATGCTTCAATACAATAGTCTAAACTGTGTTGACTTGCATTTCAGCCATAAATAATGTCACAACTTAATGCTGTATGCTGACTAAAATGGGTGCATATGCTAACCAAAGCAGCATTATCACTCTTTGACTGCTATAAGCAAACTGAGACACAGGCAGTGTGTGTGTGTGTGTGTGTGTGTGTGTGTGTGTGTGTGTGTGTGTGTGTGTGTGTGTGTGTGTGTGTGTGTGTGTGTGTGTGTGTGTGTGTGTGTGTGTGTGTGTGTGAGATAGTACGAATGCAAATGATTTCCAGCTAAACACAATTACTTTTTTTCAGCAGGGCTATAATGGTCCCACTGCAGGTAGGTGGAGTAAACCAAGCATGAAAAATGAAGAAAATAAAGATTCAATGTTCTTTTTGTTTATGGTGCACACACACAAACACACACAGACGCACAGACACACACATAGCCCATCACTGGGAACTATCAGTCACACACAGCACAGTTCCTGAATTCTAGGTAGAGCCATTTGCCCACCGGATTCCTGTGGGCCTCCAAATGAACAGTGACACTGTCAGTAAAAATAGGTGCTTGCACAGAGGACAACACATACGCACACGCACATACACACAAACTAAAAGGCTGTTGGAAAGAATTTCATTTATGGCTGGTTTGCCTGAAAGGTCCCATATTACAGAAAGTGGGATTTTAATAGATTCTTGATTAGAAGAAGGTCAAGTTATATGAATGCTGTCCTTTCTTTCAAAACCACTCAATCTACAGAGAAATGCACACAGCCTGTATTCGGAAACTGTGCCTGAAAACGAGCCATCTGGCCTTCTGTTACGTTGTGATGTCATAACTACACAGTTGCAGCTTGTTATTGGTACTAAAATACACAAATACCTGTATAACTTGTTAGGGATAACAAAATGTCACAGGAAAATGAGCAATATAGGACCTTGGAAAAAACTAAATTAGAAAATTCAGGCCTGACAATGCCTGAGATGCCAGTGTGAAGACTGAAGCCTGGCTGCGGTGGTCTGGAGATTTTAAGGAAAACTTTTTGTCAGCATGAGTGAGCTGGATGTTCTGCTCCATAAATCCAGCTTCCAAACAGTTTCAGCCAACTTCTTCCTATTGTTGCATCTTACTTTTATTACGTATGAATAATTCCACATTTACTCATTTCCCTCTGCCCAAATCTGCACATTTTCAAAAATGTCAGGAAATTCTTGCCTGTTAAATAAAACAGAAACCCCATCCACTAAATGATCTGTGGTCCTACAGTATTTCTGAAAAGTTCTTCCACAGTTTTCATTGTTCCAGCCCTGCATCGTCCTCCTAAGCTGCCCCCCAGGTACGGCAGCTGTTACTGGTGATCAGGGGACCAAATGACCTAGACTTGGTGGAGGCCCTGTGGTTAGGTAGCACTGAAGGTGTGTTAAGAGGCCAAAGCAAACAGCAGGGTGGAGGGGATTTATTTTAACAAAGCTTTTAATTACTTCTAAGCACACAACGACCTGTTTTCAAATTAACATCACAGTGTTTGATAGTCTGATAAGGGAAAGACATGAAATTAATTCAGTCTGACCTAAAAACCCTGTTATTGCTTTAACTGCTTAGAATATATAATACACAATCTCATCTCTGCTGCTGAAACAAGCATTAAGCAGCAATCGTTAAAACTTAATCTAATGTAATTCATTCAGATTTTACCCTTCCCACACCACAGCTTGTTAATTAGCACAGCGATATAACAAATCCAAGCTAATTGGTAAACTTACTGAGGCACGGCAATGATAACAGGCTGTTAAATATCATAACAGCTGTCATGACGGCTGCTCCAAAACGATAGTGCGCAGTTACAGAGAAAGGTTTCAGCTCACACTAGCACCTTGCAGTTTAGAAACTTATCATTATATGTATCACGCTATATTAGGTATTACCCCACATGAGATTGAAAATGGGTGAAGAGGCTGCTGGATGGATGCAGTGAAACAGATATCAATATTCATTTATTCTAACTCATCCAGCCAGGATGAATTGCTGTATGTTTTGTCTATGTTTCTTGTCTTTTCTTTCTTGTAAAAACATATTGACTAAGAAAAACAAGAAATTGAGAGAAATGTGTAAATGTCCTGCTGAAAAAAAATGACATCAGCAAACTGATGGTGTTTCCCTGTCTGAGCAGCAGATGGAGATGTTGCCATGGGAATGAGCGAGTGAGACCAAACATAATCAGAGCAGTGATTCACAAGAGGGACATGCTGAGAGCAGAAAGGGAGGAGTAGGATGCCTATTTCTTTTTTTCGCTTCATCATCCAGGCTGTGTGTTGGGAGAAAATAGCGTCGGATGTAGCCACGGGAAAAGGGTTATATGTTTTTAGGGACTCGGGTATAAACTAAGGAGAAGATGGAAGAACAGATCGGCCTGGGGAACGTTGTGAAGTTCACAGGTGAATATTCAGGGTGTCGGAGGTTTGGACTGGGTGGGGGGAGGAGGGCAGGTCCACACAGAGAGAGAGAAATAGCGAGAGAGAGAGAGTGTTTATCAGGTGTAGCGTCGCTGTGCAGTGCATTGTGGGAAGAGTGTCGAGGCGCAGTGGTGTTGCCATGGGGACGGGCTTCCGACAATCAGTCTTGGAAGTAGGAGTAACAGAATGTGAATAAGCTTATCCCACCTTGACTCTAATCTTCACTGCCAGGGCAACGAGACATTTGACCCGCAGTCAGTGCTTGAGAGCGACTCCCACCCCTTTCATGGCAGTGAGGTGCGCACAGACGCATGCAAAGGAAGCCGTGTCGAGAAAGAGAGAGAGAGAGAGAGAGGAGAGAGAGAGATAGAAAGAGAGTGGTCCAGGGATTTCAAGCACAGGAAGAGGAGGGGAGGATTAGGCTTGGGTTCAGCGGTGGGAGGTCGCCGAGGGGAGTGGGATGAGCTGATGAGGCGGTGGGAGTAAGGGTGAAAGATATATTTTGGATATATTCTTTTTTTGGGAAAAAAGATGAGTTCTTACTCACCAGATAGCTGTTGGACACCAGGCTGGTCATGTGTGCTTAACAACTGGCTCTGAATCGTCTCCACTACTCGCTTAAAGCGCCGGCTTGGTCCTAAAACACGGGGGCATGCGAGAACAGTGGGGTTATTGGTATAATAAGTTAAAATCAGGTATGGGTTTGGGCAAAAGGAACATTTTTGTTCGGGTCTATAAATTACTGACAATATTTCCCCCAAATTCCAAATAAATATATTATCGTTTAGAGCATTTATTTGCAGAAAATGACAAATGGTTAAAATACCAAAAAGATGCAATATTTTCAGACCTCAAACAACACATAGAAACAAGTCTAAATGTATTTTAAAACAACACAATACTAATGTTTACACTCAAAAAGAGTTCAGAAATCAATATTTGGTGCAATAACCCTTATTTTTGATCACAGCTTTCATTTGTCTTGGTATGCTCTCCACAAGTCTTTACCATTGTTCTTGGTTCAGGTTTCACCTAATCATTATCTCTATAAACAAAATAAGAAATAAGGTGTGTATGTGTTGGAATTCAACAGATGCTGGAATGGAATGGTTGGCATACATGTAGAGATGCTGTTTTCAAAAAAGAGGCAGTGGTCTCGTTTTTTCCCACAGATCTACGTAAACGGAATAATCAAGAGGGAAAAAAAAGTAAATGTGCGGAGAGAGAAGCACACCGATGCAACAGCAGGCTCTGAAATGTGAGCTTGAAAAAGCTGCAGAAAGAGAGAAACCCTGAGATGATAAATGGAGGCCAGAGGGGACTGCTACTGTGGGCTCCTGTTGTGTACAGTATATATGGTCACTGACATGGAAGAACCAGCAGGCACCAAACAGCCACTATTACACCCTGTTCAGCTAAAATGTGCCCCCACTGTGTGTGTGTGTGTGCACATATATTTGTGTGTCAAAGAAAGAGAAGGAAAGAGAGCATGCATGCATTTCCGTGGGACTAAGCGTACACACATGACTGCATAGTATGTAATCTCGCATAGCCAGACCTCATCTTGTTGCGCTCAGTGAGGTTTGAGGAAAATCTTATCAAGCATTCAGAATTGCGAGAACTTTGAAGACTATCCTTTTTTTTTTTTTTTGGCAGCCAGTTTGGAAAACATCCACCTCGGGGGAAAGAGGACTTTGTTGGTTGGATATGAACATGTTTTTACTTAGCATCGTTTCTATTAGCTTGAATGTCACATTTCGCCTCTCTTGTGGACAGTACTCAGCCAGGACCACCTGCTTTGTGTTTTCATCCAAGTATTAATTCATGCATTGTTTTTCCATTATATTCTCTGTACACAATGTGCATGTCGTGTGTCTGTGAGAGTCTCCTTATAGACAGACTGGTGACCTGTTTATAGACTGGGCTTCTTGGGTAAGAATTTGAATGGATGAACAGTGACCTGTGCATGTGTCCTGACCTGAGAGCAGGGTGAAAGTGACAGAGTAGATGCCATTCTCCTTGGTGGCAGCTGTGCTCTCCGTGTAGGTGATGTCCACCTGGAATTTGACAGGCTTCTGGAAGACTGTAGGGCCGGCTGTGGACTTGTATTCTGCTCGGAAACTGGTCTGAGAGATCACACTGTGGCTCAGGCTGGGGATCTGGAGGGGGAAGGAGGGGGGTTTTACAAAGAAACAGAGATAGGAATAAAAAATAGGTAGTAGAAAAAGGTGAGTAATAGTATTATATACATAAGGAGCATTGCCGTTTATTTTTCTCCCATGCACACTTTGCAAATGACAAGGTGAATAAACCTTAATAAAAATACCCTCCACATGCTAAGAACCACTGAAACTCCGAGGAGATTAATGTCTCGGGGAGTAGCCATGCATGCCAGGGAGACTTAAGCTAATGTAATCTCGAGTCATCCAACAACAATGCGCACTCCCACCTAAAATGAATTTGTATGCCCAATGAACAGGTGAGCTCTGAAAATTGTCACATTTTGCCGTAGCACTGGAAGAGAGGTTGACATTCCATTAATGTGAGTGTGCTGAGAGGTATAATTTCACTGATTCAGGTGCCAGTCTCCCTGTCTGAAATACCAGCTAGCATAACTCTGAGGAGAAAATAGAGCCCTGGGGATAAAAGAAAAGGTTTGACATTGACCTGAACATTGACCTGACGTGACATTGACTTTACTTAAACTTTATCATGCAAATTGCACATTTTTTAAAAATCTCTAGATAAGGTCTAGAGGTTATATAAAAACTGTCACTTATATAAAACACTGAGAAAAATGGAGCAATGCACACAGCCTGGATTTAGAAACTTTCCCATTTCACGGCTCATATGTACTTCCCCAACTTTGTGATGTCATGCAGTAGCTCCCTCCACCTGTTGAGGCTCCCAACCAGGCCCACCCACTTTTTTTAGTCTTCCAGATGAAAATTAGACAATCAGAAGAGAGGCTCAGCGATAAGAGAGCACTATAAAACTATGCAAGTTAAACTATTGAACTTGGGCAAATATATCATGTATGTTAGGGGAATCATAGCTACAAATAACAACACACAACAATACACACACCACATTCTCACCCCAGTTAGATTTAAAGGTCCTTATATATATATATATATATATATATATATATATATATATATATATATATATATATATTTAACTGTGGATGTGAATATGTTCTCTTCAATGATGAATTCTGAGTATTAACACTTGAATGTTTGTTGATCCTGCACCGCCTACTATGAAATGTTATTGTTGCCTACATTGCTGCATGTAACTGTATGTCCACATGATTACACACACACACACACACACACACACAAACATACACACACCAAACAGACATGTAATCTACACTATTTCTCAGTTTCTTACACACACATCTTAATATCCACACACAGCCTCATACTCAATACATGGTATTGAGGGCAAAGCATCTATATGCTAATGATCAATGCTCTCTGTTGATTTTCTATTGACCTCAAGTGAGTCTGCAGTCACAGAGAAAAATAGAAGCGCTGAACACAAGCAGTTTACTGAATTGCTACATAAATCAGAAGCATGTTAGCAAACACCCGGAGAGTCGAGCTTCTACTGAAGCATGGAAAAATCACCAGTGATGTTGGTAATGTCCTGAATCAGACATTTCAGATGTGATCACGTAACCAGATATAGACAGAACTGTTGGGTGCAAGGGGGTTGGGGAGCAGATGGTTGTTGACAACGGGGGAGGGGGGGGGTAAGAGGAAAAAGAAAGGAATTAAGCAATAACATATACCGAGAGAAAGGCATGAACGATGTCTGCCTTGATGGAGCTGAGAGGCTTGTCTTTGATGACGATGAAGATCTGCTCTTCTTTTTCCAGGCTGATGAAATTACCGAACCAGGATTTTTTGGCAAGTCTGTGAGGAAAGACAAGAGGATGGGAGGGAAAAAAAGGTCAGCCCTGATTTATTTCCTTCCGTTTGTCTTCCTGCCACCCTTTTTGTTTTCTTATTCTACACCTCCATCTATCTATTTGGGAAAATGGAGAGCAGGTGAAATGGAGCTCTCGCTTTCCCTGCAGCTCTGGGGAAATGTAGAAAAGCAAAAGCGTAGGATACCCTGCGGGAAATGAGCTGAAACTGTGAAGGTGGGGGGGGGGGTCCTCTGACATTTCACCTTCTGAGCAACTGAGTATGTATATATATATATATATACATGGATGTGTGTGCGAGAGAAAGCAAGATATAATCGAACCTCTTTGGGAACAAAACTGTAGATCCAGAAGGGGCAGAGGTAGATGAATTCACTGCTGGCTTCAGCCCAGGTGTTCATAAACCCACTAATAAGCCATATGGACTCCTGTTTTCTGTCATATTAATATTTCATTACATTCTTGAAATTGTCGACGGATTCACAAGACTTACACTTCAGCAATGAGAGATGCTCTCCCAAATCACTCTGCAAATATGAATAAATATGCATTCAAATTTAAATAAAGCCTTAAATAGTTCTGTAATGACTGCTGAGACACGAGAGGGCACCATTCTGCAGAAACCAGTTGAGTACATGGCCTGTTGTGTTCCTGACATCCAGCTGTGAAGTAGAGGTAAGATCTTAAGTGCAAGCCCGAGTCAGTTGTTGGTTAATGTAACCTCTGCAGACAGAAATATAAAAGATGTAAATGTTTATACATCTTGTTTAGCTTAGATTTCGTTAGAAAAGACAGGCTTTAATTTGTTATCATAAATCACCCCTCCTCCTCCCTCCTCCTCAAAAATAAAATATACAACTTCGGGTTTGCTTCGGGCTCAGGCTTGCAAATCAAGTTAATTGGTCGGGCTCGGGTCGGGTCGTGCTTTAATCCCGCGGGCCTGGGTCGGGTCGGGCTGGATTTTTTAGGCCCGATCTTACCTCTACTGTGAAGACAGTCTTTTTTTTCCAGCCAACTCTCTGGTTCCTTCCACTCTGGATGTTCTTCTCAGCCAGGGGTGGGTGGCGGCATCAGCCAGCCACCCAAACAGGCATATCTAGGCCAATCTTTGAGTTATCAGGCCCCTGGGACCTCAGCATCATCACCTTCCCTCTCTCATAATCAACCCGCTACCTCCTGCTGTGGTGCTGTCAGTGAGTTAGGAGCTGACAGGTTATGCATAGTTATAAGAGCAGTAGTGGTGGCTTTGGAAAAAAAAAAAGTACAGCTACTCACTCTGGGGAAGACTCTGGTGTGAGGCTGGACATCTCCTCTTGTGTGGGAACTGTGGAAGCAGAAAGCCAGAGGTGAGGGAAAAGCTCAGAGAGAAAACAAAAATAGATCATACTAGTCGGCGAGATGATGAGTTACACGACTATTCAAAAGTTTGGGTTTATTTTTTAAAGAAAAGCACTGTTTTTTTCAATGAAGATAACTTTAAACTAATCAGAAATACACTCTATACATTGTTAATGTGGTAAATGACTATTCTAGCTGCAAATGACTGTTTTTTGGTGCAATATCAACATAGGTGTATAGAGGCCCATTTCCAGCAACTATTACTGTTAGTGTGATAGTTGCTGTTCTAATGGTACAATGTGTTTGCTCATTGAGTCAGAAGGATAATGGATGATTAAAAAAACCTTGTGCAATCATGTTAGCACAGCTGTAAACAGTTTAGCTTGTTAGAGAAGCTAGAAAACTGACCTTCCTTTGACGAAAGCAAAGTTTGAAGGAAAAAAATTATCTTATTCAAATTGAAACAATTGTCTAGGTGACCCCAAATGGCAGTGTATCGTCAGTACCTTGGAGTTTCCTGCGGTGGAAGCGTGGCGAGCCCAGGAAGCTGTTCTTGATGGAGTTGAGGCGCGTCCGCCACGGCATGCCTCCAATGGAGGGGCTGGGGGGTGGCGTCGGGGTGGGCGTCCCGGCTGGGCTGTCCTTGGGGGTGTGCACTGGGGTGCCCTTCGGGGTGGGGAGGGGGCTGCCTCGGGGGGAGGGGTGAGGGGTGACCTGTATTAAGGGGATAGATTTGGGTGGGTGGTTAGTGAGTAAGGAAGGCGCTGGCACCACAGGGTGGAAGTGGTGCAGCCGGATGGGCGACATGGGCACCGCTGGGCTGAAGGGCACGGAGAGCTGCGGGTTGGTTGCGAAGTGGGAGCGCTGGGCATGAGGGCTGTTCGGGCGGGTGGAGACGGGGGTTGGGGAGGTTTCAGAGGGCGGGGAGGTCGGGGATGTGGGCACGGAGGCGGAGGGGGGCTGGGAAGGGACCTGGCAGGGAGTCGACGGCTCCGATTTGGCGGCAGATGCCAGATCTGGGGGGGTTTCTGGGAGCGGGTTGGATCGTGTGGCTTGGAGAGGCTTCGGGGCAACGTTGGGCTTGGTGGGGAGAGTCTGCGTCTTGCTAAGCGCTGCTGGAAGGGGCTCGCTGTTAGGAGCGAGGGAGTTTGGGGTGGAGATACGTGGGCCTGTGCGGGTTGGAAGGGGCTCGGGGGATGGACAGGGGCTGGTGTTGGGGGAAGGCGAAGCGTCTGGGAACTGAGGCGGCACACCAAACTTTCTGACAGGCTACGAGCACAACAAAACACACAGCGCAATATAGCCGAGAGCCAGAGCAGGTGGAGGAGGAGAGGAAGGGAAAACGTAGGGAACACATGCAGGCATGCATATACATAAAGCAAAGAAAAAAAAAACAGCAGTAGAGGCAAGCAAAGAAGACACGGGCAGGTGAGTTGTGTACAGACAGAGGAGAGGTGGAGGAAAAGAAAAGACAAAAACGCACAGTTAGACCATTCAGTGAAAAAAGAAAACAAAGAAAAAATTAAATGGGAACAAAATCAGCAAGCAATACACAGGGAAAAAAGTCTAAACAAAAAAGTAAAAAAAAAAAGATGGACCTAATAAAAGAAAAAAAAACAAGACTAGCAGAGAAAAAAGCAAGCAGGCACAGACGAGTATGAAGACATGCGACCAGCTTTGTAGGCAATTTGGGTTGTCTAAATAACAATAGGGACAAGGTTATTGTAGCTGTAGTAAAATTCCCAGGTAGGTTTATTGATCTGTATGATTTGTAATGGTGAAATTACAGCCACAATGGAACATTTCATAAACTATTTCCCTCCCAGACACCTCCCCTTTTTCCACATACAAATTTGAGAAAATAACCCCATATAGAGCCTCTCACTGAGAAGCACAAGCTTTGGCTGGGTCTAAAAAAAATCAATTTCCCTTTTAGATCAGCCTGAAAGAACCTGTGTGCTGCGAGGAGCCCGTCTTACGACCCTGGCTAATCTCGAGCCTTCTCAGGTTAGTCAGCTGGAAAAGTTTACTACAAGCTCCCCTGATCTAAGCAAGAAAAAGTGGGATTTTCTGAAGCATTCCCTGAGCTGGATTTCCACAGAGCTCAGGCCACAGAAAACAGAAGGAGGGATAATAAGCAGTGAGGAATGGAGAGAGAAAAGACTTTGGGCTTCGAGGTAGAAGAAACTTTGCTGTCAGATGGCCTGTGTGTGCTCATCAGTGTGTTTTACCACAGGATCCCAACTACATGGACACAGTGAGGTCTCATGCAAAGTCAAATCTCACAGCGGATATGAGGAGCTTATCAGAGTGAATCCCTGTTTCCCCAAAATGCAAGTTTAGATTAAAACAAGTAATGGAAAAATATACCACATCTCAAACTAATAACGCAGTGGATGAGTAAAACCATTTTGCTTTTATGGCGATACATCTGATACACTCATATTTCTTCCATGATGCATTTGCTGTGCTTTGTTAAAGGTCAGATGGGCCTGCGATGTAGCTGTAGTCGCTTATTTTTTCTTGTTGACATAGACAGCATTAAGATGGGATCAGTAGTCGTCAGATGGTTGTTATCCCTGAGGGTAGACAACTAGAAACCTGAGAAGTGGGTCAAGAGGCACGTGTCGTATACGTTGTGTGTTCGGAAAGGTTTCGGAGGGTCGTGACTTACCCGTGGGCTGCTGAGTGGGCTGGTGGAGAGGCCAGAGGAGGCTCCGCTAATAGACCGCGACCTGTGCCACAAACAAACAAGAACACACAAGAGGACAAAAGTCTTTATATGGGATCAACACATGTACTTGTTACATGTTTCAGTAAACAGGTGGGAGGTGAGAGCTCGGAGGTTATATGTTGCACACGGTTAGAGAGAGTGCTACCAACTATTGCTACAAGGCCCCTCACAAACACAACACCTGATCACACAAAAACAGGGTGAAAGCGCTATGGCACACGCTAACGGCGGTGGCATTTTCCCAGACATTATCACCATTGACCAGCGGCAATTAGTTGCAAACCAATTAAGCTGAAACTTCAGTTTCAAATGTGCTGATTTGACTGCAGCTTTCTCCCGGAAATCTATACGCTACTTTCCACAGTTTAGCATTCAAATTAGCTTTTCTGCTCAGTCTATAGTTTGCTAATAAACGGAACACTTTTTTTTTGCAAGCTTTTGCACTGGATCAGTGGAAAATATCTTGAGGGGGGGAAATGAAGTGGCACATTTGGTTGAGTGCCATTTGTCATGTTTTTCTTTTCCCCCGCAGATGCTGTCAATAACCTCTATGAGCAGAGACCCGCTCAGAAATGAACAATCACAGGACAATCTGTCTCCATCAAGCATGCACGTACCCGCATGCACGCACCCACACACATACACATACACACAAACTGCGCCTGTCAACACTCGGAAACACCAGCTGCTCACTGTCACAACATTGTTCCTTTTTGTCATTCAATATAATAATACAACCCCCCCTCTTCTCTTCAATCTTTTTTTTCCTTTACAATGATGCATTCATGAACTTGTGGCCAAGCCTCCAGATCTATTGCCTCTCTTTTAAAAGATTAAGAGATCATTAACAGTAAAACTGGTGTTTTTCAACTTGCTCAGTTGAAGAGGAGGATGTCTCGGACAAGCGGGAGAGAAGAATGAGGGAGTTTAAGAGTAATAGAGGAATGAGCAGAGGGGTGGATGAGTGAAAGATGAGAGAGAGCAATGGAGTAATGGAGACTGATGTTCCTCCTTGATGCTGGAACAGTCCTACACGGCCACAGAGACGTCCAGACATAAAATAACACTAATACTGTCACAACAAGGAGTCTCAATCAGGAAAAGTATGCCTCTTCTAAAGATAGATGCACTTATTTGGGTACAGTCATCCACCCTGCTTGAGCTTTTAATTTATAATCACCTAAAAAAAAAAAAATGATACCGGAGCAGCAATCTTCTCCTGAGAGGCACAGACAGAAACGGAACAGAAGAGAAGCAACGCTATCAGCCGTGAGAGCTGAGGAAAAATATAGAAACACCCACTCACGAGCTATTTCTGTAATTCTCTCACCGGCCCTTCTGTGAGTGTATTTATTGCACACACTCATGCACACATGAGTAGGCGATGTTGAGATCACGTTGGCTAGGATTTATTGTTTCAAAGAGCGGCTGACCAGACGGTTGCTATCATGTACATGGAAGTCCTATAGTCCACTAAGATGTGTCCAGGTTTGCTCACTGCAGCACCTTGTGCATGCATAGCCTACACTTTTCATCTAAACATAACCAAAATGCTGTGTCCTCAGGCCATAACGAGCATATTGTTAGCAGCACCCTGCATCTGTCAGTGTTGGACCAGCAGGTCTATAAAGCTAATGTTACAGATGGTTGTGCTGTACAGTAATGAGATATCAGAGGCTCACCCCTGCTTCCCAGAGACAATGAATTATTGTTGACAAGTGTTTTATTTATGGTTAACAGCGCACACACAAGTAACTGATCATTTATCATCCATCATATGGAGACAAAGAAGCCTTGTAGTAAATCAGCAGGAAAGGTGATACTGTAGCTAGGAAGCTACAAAGCCATTCTGTTATCTTTATTTGTTCTGTCAAAATGTTTTAAAGGGGCAGATCACCTAAGAAACAAGCTATCGACCCCTGCATATAGTTAAGTAAGTAGTTCCTTTTCAAGCAATCATGATTTGAAGCTGAATTTTCTTGAGCCAGACTACTTGGTGAATAGACCATTTTCAGAGTAGACATTTCGACTTGTCAGAGCAGGAAAATAGGTAATTAATAGCATTATCGAGGTCTGTGTTCTATCTAGGTAAGTCGGGTCAAGGCTCCGGTACCAAGCATCCTTGCTTAGTTACATGCTTTACAGAGACAATTCATGGAATGGAGCCATCTTTAATATTGTCATTTACAATGGTGCTTTTCCTGCTTTGCTGTTTTGAAAGGTCAAAGTGCCAGCCTTAAAAAGAATCTATTGTGACGACTGAGGTGATCCATTAACTTTTTGTCTAGTAGCATCCTGAGGTCAGTATGCAAAATTTGTCATATGCTTTGGTTCATGACCAAATACATGCAATATTTAGAACCTTCCCATTGGCCTCAGCTGCTGTACTTTGTGTTTAATACCATTTACCACATGTTAGCATAAACAATACCTGCTAATATTAGCATAGCTCTATTGTTTTTGGCAGGAAGGAGAAATCTGAAATAGAACCCGAACTATCTAGAGGGTTTTACACCACTAATGCCTATTTTTGTCATTTGGATAGACTCACCCTTTACTAAATACTATACATACTGACACTCATGCGTGTTGATAAAATGGCGCAGAGCTGAACAATTTTAAGAAGAAATGAATAGCGATTTTTCTGGCAGATATTGAAATTCACGAATTTGTTGAAATCAAGTTTTAGCATACAGCATTTACAAGCATTACAGAACCTAAATTATACAATTAAAACAATAAATTCCATAACTCTAACTCTTTAGCGCGACATGTTTTGCACAGCAACTGTTTCTGATGTGCGTCTGCAGACTCACATACTCATAGCCTCAATACTGACAAGCAACCAAGGTGCGTTTTTTCTTTGGGTTTAAAACCCCTGAGTCAGCTTCTAGTGCCACTGAAGCCATTGTAGAAACTGTTAACCATGTGACCTGTCCTCCTCATGCAATAAGCACCTTCTGATTAGTGAGCTTGGTAGGACGGTAGGTAGGTGCCGTACACACGTAAAATAGTTGCTGAAAACAAAACCTTGGTTAGAAAAACAGCAAAAAAAAAATCGTAGCTTTGAAGATCTTGAAATTGTGTTGCCTGAAATTGCAGTTTTCGATGTAAAGAAATAGATAGTTCAGGCCTAGAATGGTGTATATAAATGTGTGTGTGTAGCTACCTATTCTAGTTTTTCTATAATCCATTATTCCTCAAGCTAACATTTCCCATAAAGCTGTTTTGGAAGAGGTCCCATGTCGATTGTGTGTGACCACCGGCTGTGTCAGAGACCAATCCAAATCACCTGTGGGGGGCTAATGTTTGGCTGTGAGAAAGGAAAAAAAAGTACAAAAGGTTCTGAGATGATGGCAGGGCCTAAAATGAAATGAAACCAAAGCTAAATGAAATGAATGGTGCCAGGAGTCAAATGGTGAACAAATAACACTGCCAAATCCAAAACACAATGCTACTACCAACATGATTTATGGCACATGGAGAAAGTTCCTTCATTCCTCCACTATACAGACTCTGGCCTGCAAATGGAGTTCCCCTACACAAAAGTAGATAGTCATATAAATCGACACACTGTTTAAATTCATTTCCTTTTCTGCGCTGTGACAACTCCCTGAGGACTCAGTGCATTAATATTCACAGCTCAGCTCCTCAAATTTCTAAATGTAGTGAGACCCCTGCAGTTTCTGCTGTAGAGATCAGTGTTAAAGGTGCTTTATTTGTGCTGATTTGAGGTTCTTAAATAAATTAGAGTCAATAATTAGCTTGAGAGGCTGACTTGTTAAGACCACTCAGACTAACCTAACACGTTCAAACCGCATCAAGCAACTAGAGCAAATCCGTGTGGCAAAAAAAACCCCTCAATTGATATTCTCTTCTCCACACTGCAGCAATTTTCCATATTTCATTTACATATCATTAACCTCTCTTCATTTGTCCTGGCATGCTGTTAAGTTCTAAAATTAAATCAGTGTGATTTCTTATTTATTGCTTTAAACATCTTTTTGAGATACCTTTGAGTATTTAAAGAATGAAACTGTCATTCATGTGAAAATGTCTCCATGTGTGTTTTTTTCTGCAACATGGCTGAAGCAGTCTTTATCCCAAATCTGTTCAATTATTCTTCACAAGAGTAGTCAAGTCCACGATCACATGTATGAATATTCCGCCTGGGCATTATGGTGGGATTGCAACTGCCTAGATGAGATATTTGAGGCAAAAATTCTGGATAAGGTTTGAGGTTTAGGCATTTTTGCTGTGTAATTTCAGATAAAACTGTTTCCCCTCTCTCTCCCACCATTTACGCTGGTGGAAATGTATCCTGTCAAAACACATGTTTCAAAGTCAGTCTCTGTCTGATGCCCTCTGATCTGAAGTTCTCCGGATCTTCTGTGCTGTCGACAAAAGTTTGCTGTCGGGGAAAGATAAGGTTACGTTCAGAGAAAGTCAGCCAAATCTTTGGATGTGATTCTGCAACGCGTGTGCATCCCCAACACCAGCGTCTATACACACACACATACACATACACACGATCAAACAAAGCACGCACAAGGACGTGATAAAAAGGCAGAAGAGTTCAAAAACACAAAAAAAATCCAGATTCACAGAGACTTCACCATCAGCCCCTTCCCTCTCCCCTGCCCCCACTGATCAGCTGGAGAGCTATAACTTTCAGTGGGGGGGAAAGAGACGTATGCAAGAGAGAGAGATTTGATCTGATTTGGAGGGAAATAAAATATAGAACTTCCCCCACCTCCGACCCACCAGAGCTGATACGAAGCCAGACAGAGAAAAACTACCCGCGTTTCCACATTAGCATAGCAATTCCATACTAACGGGGGGGGGGGCATTTGGCACTGAAGGTCAGCTGCACACAAGGGACCACAGAAGAGAGAGAAAAGGGGTAGAAATGAAGGAGTAGGGAGGAGCTCCTGAAAGAGATTTGGGTGGAAGGGGTATAAACAAACACACTGATTAAAGTAGCATGGAAGAAAGATGCAGGAGAGCTTTTTTCTTCTTGTTTTTAAATGCAGCTGCTGCTGATATATGTAGAATTCAGACTGAAACCTGTTTTATATGATGCAAGATGGATTTTTTCCCACTTACTGAGATTTATATGAGCACATCTTCAGGTTCAGAGGACGAATCCTAGTGCCCTTTATCTTATATGTCATTCAGTTGTGTATGAAATATGAACCAGTGTTTGATGCAGCTTAGGAAGGTGCTATTAACGCTGAATAAACTCATTGTAAACTGACCTATATGGCGATTTTAGGTTTGATTGATACAGATAAGTCAGAGTGAAGTGTATGAGAAGCAGCTTCCAAACTAAAGCTACCCTTAAAAAAAAAAAAAAAGATGGGATGACACTTGAATCAAAGAAGGATGAAGGAGTGGAGCAGAGGCGATGAAACACAAGAAGATAAATCTTAAAATGAAATTCAGAGGCACCAGTGGACAGGAAGAATTTACCGTGTCCCACCTTAAAGTGCTTAGAGGTGGGAGATCTTAAAGTGGATTTAAAACTTCTGAAATGGCTCGCCCCCCCCCAGTGAAATACAGTTCAAAAGACATGGGAAATAAATTATTGTTGTTGCCAAACTGCTGGGGTGAGGAGTTCTTAAAGCATCCGGCATTTGGATGAATATTCAACTTTAGAACTATATATCTTTTATCTGATACATTTCTCGCTGCCTCTGCATTTATGTCCTGTACCCCTGAAAGCTTTTCCCTTATCACCCCCTCAGATTCAATCTTCCCTGCTGACACAAATGTCACTGCCTCTGAGCAGAAATGTGTGGCGTGATGATATATTGGTAGTTGAAATAAGATGAGGAAATAGATTTTAAATCACTCCGCTGTGCCTTGTGGGCCAGTGGTTCTGGCTCGACTTGAACATTTCTAAAATAGAAGAAATGTTCTGCATCCAGAGAAAGTGGGACACAGTATGGGAGGGAGAAAGTGATTATCAATGCATTCAGATTATGAAACGAAGAGATAATTGAGCCCACACCGGAAAAGGGGTGGGGAAGGGGGTATAGATGTTAAGGCTGTGAATTGCAAATGTGCAGTTTTCTGCAGTCAGGAAAAAGAAAAAAAAAGTTAATTAAGAGAGTTAAGTCAAACTTTAGGAATTGCCGCATGAAAACTGTTGACTCTGTTGGACCAAGCTGAGAATTACAGCTCATTAATGGTAACTTTGATGGTGTCACATGCTGCATGAACCATTAAAAGCACCGCTGCATCTTTCTCCCGCCACAGGCGTCTCCTTGCATTGGGGAGGGGCTATAGACAGAGGATAAGCGTGAGGGCCGAGTTGTGGGCGAATACCTTTCTTCTTTGCTGCATTTTGTATGGGCATCAGGCTTTTCCCAGCTTTTACTGTACACTGATTTACTACAGTGAGACAGAAGACAAAGCGGGCACAGTGTCAGTCAAAATCTAACCGGCCTGACACCAGAGCTGTCGGACCTACTGTAAAAGACCGAGATCCTCTGCATGGAATCACTTCACACAGAGCAAGTCTCTAGATTCGTCATTTGAAAATTAGGTTGAACTTTTATTCCAGACAAAAACAACAACCCTGCGTACCTTTGTCCGTGCTGCGTCATGTCAATCGCCCTCCTGGCCGGTACAGGCGAGCCACCATCTGTGACGCTGAGGACCTCCATGGACTTCCTCTCCGGTCTCCTCTTGCCGTGGCGGTTCAACATGGGAGAGTCCACCCGCTTCCTGGGAGGATCTGAGCACGACAGCGAGACACATCAATTCAGAATCAGCAGAGCACCTCACGTTTAACGTGTGCATTCCTAAGTGCAGAGCAGTTTCGTGCATTTGTGATTGTTTGAGTGATGCTAAGCTCCGATCACATTGACATTTAAACTAATAGTGAATAAGTAATGGTTTCCTCCCAGATCTTGAACTAATGGCCACTGTATTGACTGTATCACATTCACTGAAGAGGGAGTCTATTCATCAAAATGTCGGTATCTCTCAGCGTACGTGCACACAGCGCGCGTGTGTGTGGTACTCCTCCTATTGCAGTGCCGTTGTCAGAAAATAACCCTGGCAGAAGTCTAAGTCAAGCAGCTCTGTCTCCACTCAGATTCCTGTGGGTGGAAATCTGCGGTGAGTTTGTGGTGTGTGAATGGCAGAATATTGAGTTTGAGTGTTAATATCCGAATAGAATATTGAGTGTTAATATCTGAACCAAAGCAGGTGGAGTTGACAGTATACAATAAATACAAAAAGAATATCTGGCCTATTGACACCTATTTCTGCTACTATATTTCATTGCCCATTTTCAATAAACAGGTGATGGGGACTGCAGAGCAGATTCTGAGGAAGAAAAACATACAGACAAACCTTTTTGTTTGCTTTTGTCATTATTTAATCTTTCTGCACATTCTGGTTTAATGGTTTAGACACCAGGAGCATTCAACACTTACCTTCCCTTTGGTACTTATTCTTGTCTAAATTGGCTTGTTTTGTCTGTGTAAATAGCTGTATATTCAATAACAAGATGAAAAGTCCCATAGTCACATCTTGGTATTGTTCAAAAATATTGTGTTTACAGATTCAGGTCTATTTTCTCCCTGTTCTTTTCTTTAGCTGTTGTTCTATTAAAGTCCAATATGTTAAATTATTAATTTCATGTATATCTATATATTTATTTATATCCATTATGCTTCTTTATCTTTTCTGGATCGACCCTCACCAATCTCATTTCGAGGAGGAAGATTCTGGTCCTCCTGACTGGGGTACCTCTCCTTACGGTCCAGTAACAGGAAGTAGATCATCTTTTCTTGGTTGTCACTGCAGAGAGACAAAAGTTACTGACATTTCTGAAACAACTATATGCATCTACTTTAAAATAAAACCCTATCAACTGGTAAAACAGTTTCAGTTTCAAAAAATGCTTCTAAATAGCTTCCATCATTGAAACAATACTTTAGTTTTCCAGATCATTAAGCCATCATACAATATGCCGCATACATTTTTTGTTTTTGTTTTTTAGTACAGCCCTATTTCCATAAAGAGAGTGCATTAGCAAGTTTATGAAAGTATGAAACCATTATAAGTTTGTCCTTTTCTTTCTCAGTAAATCAGGAATCTTAATATCTTTGAGTCTCTAGGCCACACTTCTCTATGCAAAAGGCCCCGGGATTGGCCGACCATTATAAAGACAGATTGGAGAGCAGTAGGAGGCAAAGAGACAAAGACATGCAACTTCAGCTAAAAATTAACAAGGTTAAGGGAGATAGAGACCGCCGATTTTCCTCTAGTCCAGCAATATTACTGGATGCTCTCAGGAGAAGACAAACACACACGCAAACATCACAAGCAGAGCTCAAACGATGTAACCCAGGACTCGCTTGCAGTGCAAACCGGGATCAGTTTTGGGGGGGGGGTATCCCGTGTCAAGCGGTGTAAGCGCTGTGTGATTCGAGTTAAGTGATGTACAGCTTCTGACATCTAAAGTGACAGGCTCACAGGATTTCATAAGAGCCGGAGCGAAGCCAAGGCTGCCGGTGCCCACGGAAAACACACACCCATCCAATCCTCCCATTACAGGCCCCTCTGTCCCGCTCTTAAACAACATTGTTCCCTTCTCTCCATCTTGACCTTTTTTTTAAAAAAAAAAATCCTTTCCTATTTCATGACATTGCTTCACTTTTTCCCCTCTACTTTCCTCTCCCCTATTACTAAACATCTTCTCATACTTTTCTTCTACACCACCACCTCATTCTCTGTCCAGTGCCCGGTTCACTCACTCATCTGAGAGCAGGTCTTTCAGTAGTTTGTTTTTGTCTCTGAAGCAGCCCAGGGAGTGCATGCTGTCCAAAACGTCTGGGTCAATGTCGTCTGCAGAGGGCAAGCTGCGGATGGTCACCTTCCGAGGCACGGGCTGCTCCGGCTCTGGCTCGTTCTTCCCCCCTCTGAAAAAGCAATTTACGACACAAAGAAGGACAGAGTCAGAACCTTACACCACTACACATTTTGAATGATTGTACTCTACGGTAAAGAGTCTTAATATAGTTTATAGAGGTATTTATAACTCCACTGTACAGAGAATATCCAGTTTGTTTGCCTTTTGGTCATCTAGGGCTAGATGTTGGCCTTATTGTGAATCTGGTAGCCATTTTAAAATGTTCATAATGCAGTTTCCCCAGATTTAGTCATGTTAGCGTTTAAGCTTTGCTACTTTAGTAGGTGAACAGGGGTCAGACTGAGTCATGCTGTTACATTTTGCAATCTCCCTCTTGCTCTATTCCTGGCTTGCTTTTTCAAACTACATTATTCTCTCTCTCCTTCCAGGCACTCTCCTAGTTACAGTCCATCACTTCTGTCTGTCCGTCTGTCTGTCTCTGTTTTGTGTTTCTGTATTTTAGGAGTACACATCTGCAGATCTCTATTCCTTGGGATTTAAAATGAATGGCAAATCTGCAGTGACAACATATCTGGAGCATTCTGGACGTCTGTTTTAAAGAATATACCCATCTTCAATATCAACAAAGAATCACACACAGACTATTCTATATACAGGCTTGTGTCAATAAGCTGCCCCCTCTTGTTCTTCCCCATGATCTATTTTTTCCCTGTTTTTCCACTGGTAATCTCATTGAAGCGCAGACCCCATTGGCAAATATTGAAATCACACAAACCCCTCATTTTCTAAATATTGTGAAGTGGATCCCCTGTTTCACACGATACATATACTACAGTTCAAAAGTTTGGGTCACCCAGACAATTCAGTGTTTTTCATGAAAAATCACACCTATTTACCACCATGAGTTGTAAAATGAATAGCTTTCTGACGCAATGAGCAAACACATTGTACCATTAGAACACTGGAGTGATAGTTGCTGGAAATGGGCCTCTATACATTTATGTAGCTATTGCAACAAAAAACAGACATTTGCAGCTAGAATAGTCATTTACCACATTAGCAATGTATAGAATGTTTTTCTGATTAGTTTAAAGTTATCTTCATTGAAAAAACAGTGCTTTATTTAAAAACAAATAGGAAATTTCTAAGTGACCCCAAACTTTTGAACAGTAGTGTATAAAATATTTTATTTCCATCAGCCATCATTAGTGAGGCTGGTTGAAACGGTTTGTTGTGCTGCTGTACGCTCTGCACCATAGCTGCTGCTGCTGCTGGAAGATTTTAAGAAGCTCCCTGACTAATTTACCTGCTGAACATACGCGACAACAGTGGCCCCCTGCAGCAAATTTGTGATTAGTGATGAAAATAATAATACAAATTGACTTGACTTGAGGGGCTGACCTCATTTCAATTTCAAATTCAACCTCTAGTTCCTCATGCTGCGATTCTATTTTTTAAAAAAATACACCGCTGATATATTGCTTCTGGTATAGCTGGAGCATATTATTTGTCAAACAAAACCCAATTCTCAGTCATTCATTCAAATCATTCGGCAGTCACTTAGACAGCCAGCCTACCATGAGGAAATGTCCTCACTGACAAGTCGGCCCTTTCTCCCAGCTCTTCTCTTGTCTCCTCTTGTTTCTTTTATCAGTCTTGCTGTCTGTTTGCATGATCCTTCAGAGCACCGACAGAAACCATAACTCAGCCCCTTCCAGGACTTACAACCTCCTCCTATTAGTCATCTTTCCTCATCCACTGCAAAAAATCTTTTAACATCTGATTTTGAAATACAAAAATGTACTGGTGATCATCTGAACATTTGATGTATTGGCCTTGACAAACTATCTTTAAAAATTCAAAATGCAAATTCATTCATGCCCCCCCCCCCCCCCCCAATTTAAAAACATAACTCAGAGACAGTTTTTCATTGAACCGTGCTTCAAATTTTCCCATTAGGTGCATGTTAGTTTAAAAATGCGGGTACACTGTTATGATCATTACACAGCGGGTACACAGAGGTTACATGATCTTTCTTCTCCTTCCTCCCTGTTCAGTTGACCATATGCTACACATCTTTTTTCATGCACTACCAATTTACACCCACATCCCTGAGAGTGGAGTCATGCCCTGTTCAAATGTACTCTGGTGTACAGGGCTGAAACTCAAAGTCATTTATCATGTGGGAGCTCCCCTCTGGTCTATAACCCCGGCAGAATAGGCTAAGAGAGGAGGGCATGAGACGTAGGGAAAGACAAGAGTACTTACATGTACCATGTGTGCTTCTGGATCTGTTCTAACTGTGAAGGACATAAGAAAGAGAGACAACAGGTCAGGACAGAGTCAATTTAATGATCTTTTAAGATGTTACAGTAAGAACATTATCAAAGACAGCAGCATCATTAAGGAAAATGTGAATTCTTTATGGCCTCAGTAAACTGTAAGCTTACTGGCTTAATGGAAACACAATAGTATAGTATAGGCAGGCTGAAAGGTGGGAGTAAATAATGAGGCCTTCAAATATTAATACTGCCGACGGGACAAAAAAAATGTATCAAGGCGAAGAGGGAGACAGGGAGATGGGCAGCTAGGAAAAAAAAAGAGGGAGAGGTGATACCACTGAGCTATGAACTGAGAATATTATCTCACTCACACACACTGCTGACCCTGCCAAACCCTCTGGGGAATTTCTCATTCTCATTCTCTTCCCATCTCTCTTTACTCACACAAACACGCACTCAATACTACTCTTGTCATCACACTTTTTAATGCAGCCACTTCGTCACCGACGCTGTCAACATGGTCTTTTGCCAAGAAAAGGGAAAAACCAGAAAGACAGAAAAAAAACAGGCGACGGAGAAAGATGTCTGTTCAAATGACACGGCGGCGGTTCAAACTGCCCACAGTGGAACACGGGATCAATGTCACTGTTGGGAGTTTTTAATTTGCTCCTGCTGTTGTTGTGGAACCACGGGAGCATCACATGGCAGCTCTAATTATTGTCACTTATTCACAGGCCTAGTCCTTGGGTTCGTGTCTCTGTCGGTGGCCGTATGATTCCAACCCGTCCCAGAGGATCCACCTCTGCGCTTTAACACTGCTGAAAGCCTTCGTGTGATATTAGTCCAATTACAGAGCCAGGCGGTTACTGACTATAGGTGACTAGCCTGTCTGCTTCCACAGAGGTCACGGTATCGACGGAGACACCCTGGCTGTCAGATACAGGCCAGTGGGTGACCTACTCTTTCCCACTTCTATTGAAGGGCTGGAGGCGAGAGACCGATATCACAAGCAGGTTGAGAGTGAAGTGGTTTGAAATGCGGTGGAACATCAATCTGTCTCTAAACGTGACAGCACCAATTCCTGCTGCTTTCACTCAGGCAGAGGGGAACTCTGCCGTGCTACTAGCTCTGCTGTGTGTGAGCATGAGTGTGTATCCAGGATTGTATTTATCTGGGTGCTGCATAAGCTAATTCTAATGCAAGCTTGTATTTATACAAACATTTTCAGGTCTGGCCTTAAAAAAAGAGAAGCCCACCTATGTAATTTTCAACTTTTTTACCCTTCGTGGTAACTTGAGCTATTATCACTTATTCCGATTTTTACATAAACAATGCATATATATATATATATATATATATATATATATATATATATATATATATACTGCAATAAAACCAGTATGGTCCCTTGTCACTGTTTTAATGTCTATGAGTTGTGTCCTTTAAATAAGAGTTTGAGGGACAATGAGGTAAAGGTATACAGTATCCAGAAGAACTTCATAGAATAACTCTTCAAAAAGTATAAGTCACCTTAAAATCCCCCACGGTTTATCTTGTGATCTATCCCCTCCTATTGAGAGTATAACTGTGGATAAAGCTGTCTCCTGTCTCCTCTGATGCAGGTTATTTTACTTTGTAGCCACATACAAATGTTTCACTGTTCTTTAATATACTAAAATGATCTTTGGGAAGAATAAGTGATAAGAGTTTATCCTCTTAAATGAAGTCAGATATGTCAAAATCAGCAACCTATAGTAAATTTTAAATAGAAAGCTTCTACTTTTTTAAATTGGTGTAATTCTACTACTATAGCTAAATAAAAGAGTTTCTCCACCACTGGGAAAAGACAATTTAATGATCTATAGAATTATTTTTCTTTGTCTCTTTTATTTCCATACTAAATGTCGACTGCATCAAGTGTAATGAATGTTTGTGTATTTCTCCATGTTTAATGTCCTCATCCTTTCCTCTTGTTGCTGTTCAGTATAAGATATGTTCACTGCTAAATTTAAAAGATTATAAAAATAGACATAAAATAAATAAACGTATGCAGTTCTGCATGTGTGTGTGCATATTTCTCAATAGCAGGGCACTGTTAGGGCAGGGAGGAACATCAGGATGGGCGGAGCAGTGGAGAGCTTCGCAGCAACAGAAGGATCTTTGAAGTGCCCCGTGTCAGGAAGAAAGAGCTCCAGAGAAAACACAGAAGGAGATTAGCTAATGGAAGCCTGTTCACGGCCATACCAGGGTCAGAATGGAAGAAACCAGAGGTGTGACCAGAATATCATGTGCTGGTGGGCAGTTCACTCATTTGAGGGAGGCAGAAAAAAAAAGTCTAAACCACAACTTTCTACTCCTGCTAGTCCTACTCGGCCTAATAATAATAATTATAATAATAATAAATGACAAAAGAAAAGATAAAACCTAAAATCTAAGTAGTGCTCACCATCTCTGAGTGAAAACTAATTTCTAATAAAGGTCTCAGCACCATCAGATACCACAGAACACCAGCTTTGGTATTTCTTCTCAATGTGAATGGAATATCACAGGCACAACACATTATTAAAGTGGGTTAAAGAAGGTTCCAGCAACTCTAGTTCTACAGATCCATCAACATGTGGACTGTGAGGGTGCAGCGAGGCACAGAACATCATTAATGCTTCTTGAAAGGAAAAGGCAATGACTAACATACCCCTACTCAAATGAACCTATTGGAAAGCCGTGAGGTTTTGACACTTGTTCTGTAACCTGAAAATTATATATACAGTGCCCCTGAAAATTACAGCACAGGGAATTGATTTTTAATAAATTAGAGCTGCAAAAAACTTAACATATTGATTTTTTCCATTTCATTTTTAGGATAGACAGGGCATACATATTTTGGGGGTGGGGCTAGCCCCCCATGGCCACCCCCCTGGAAGAAACGCATAGTTTCAGTGCATTTGTCAAAAGGAAGCAGAGTACTTTAAAATTACGTCAATTTCATTTTAAAATCATGAAGATGCACACATGCTAAAACACACGCACATTTCCTTTGGTTTCATTCCAGCAATCCTGATACGTTATCTTTGCTGTCCCGGTGAGGGTATTATCTGTCTGTGATGAACTGCTCTTTAATATAATAAGTGAGCCAATCCTCTTCATTAGGCGGGGATCATGAGGAGGCATTTTCTTTCCATGGTGTCTGTGTTGATTTGAACAGTAAATATGAGACGACGTGTCTTGAGGATGATGGCCTGGTCAACTCCAGGGCCCCCGCTACACAGACAGGAAATGAAGAGAGGAGCTTTTATTGGGCTAAGCCCCTAAAGCTCAGGTGCGTGCCATTCCACTCGGACTCTGAGGAGGCCTTCGCTTTGTGTGTGACTCGTGCATCTACTGGCAAAAATCAAATTAACAAAAGGTGACGATAGACATATTTCCACACGGCCGTTAATTACGGTCTGATTACCCTATCGATTTTATCTGACAAAGTAAATGTCAGCGTCATTATGAAAAAATAATCCTTTGCAAAAGAAAAAAATGATATCTTCCCTTATGATGTCATTCCCACTCTCTCATGTAGGACTGGGCGGTCACCACTAAAATACAAAGAACACTCAATCTAACATTGCTATTTGACATTCTACGAGGTTGCAACGCTTCCCCAAAGGTTTGTTTGGAGCTCTCATGCGTAGTAGGGGGGTGGACAGGTAGCATATTCTCTCCCAGCAGCCGGGCATGTGTGTAACCCTTTGTCACGGACGGCGCCGGAGGCAGGATGACATAGCTAGGGGATCTCAGGGTGACCTGTCCTCATCAGGCAGGAGAGAACAGGAAACAAAAAAAATAATAAAACATGTAGTATACATACAGCATACCAAAGAAGTGGGGTCTTTCAGGTGTACCAACAATTCATTTGCAGTATCTGAATGGCTGAACCTTTAAATAGTACATTTTCCTGCAAAAGGAGCATCTCTTTCTTTTTTACTGGTGTCTCTCACATATCCATATTAGTCAACGTCATACTGACACTGTGAAAGATAGCTTCAGCACAGGGAAATGGTGCATTAGCATTTACTGTCACCATATCTGTGTACACAGAAGCACAAGCTCACGCATTGTACAGAGTGCTCTTCTAAATGTGAAATACAGGACAAAGGGCAGCACTATCTCTATATGAAATGTGCACTTTTGGGGATCTCTGGCCACTTCCATGATTTACTTTTCCCTGTGTCCTCCTCTCTGTGTCTTATCCCGAGCTCCACTGCCCTTCACACGTCTTTGTTCCTGCCGGCTGCCTCCCGCCACCTCACCAAGGTGATCAGTTGCGGCGCAGAAAGGGAACGGTGTTACAGCAAGTACACTAAAACAGCATGGGGGGGGGTGAATACAAACAGTGGTCCTCTCCTGAATTCACATCCTGTATGTGAGGAAGAACTCAAATGGAATCGGGGATGAGGTAAACATATTTGTAACATGAGGGAAGAACAGAAGAAACAAACAAAAAAGACAATGGTTAACTCTGCAGCGCTGAGTTGATATTAGCCTCTTTGAATGTGTGTGTCTCTGCCATCCTCCTCTCTCCTTAGAGCATAACAACATTTCCCAACTTGCTTCGCATCTGCAAAATAATGATTTATACTTTCTTTATCCCAGACTTGATGTGTCTGGCTTTTTTTCCCCATGAATGCTGTCTCAAATATCAACTAATCGTGTTCAGTGAAATCTACAGCATCATTATTAACCACTACTGGTCATAGATTAGAGATATAAAATATTCAATGCAGATATAATTTAGGTCAGCGCAAATGTATAAATTATGCAAAACACGGTGCAAAGTTACTGTGTATCTACATATTCTGTAGAACCACATCACTGCATATGAAAAACCCTAACCCCACACAAAGTAGGTTGACAGCATAATGGTCTGTTCATCATCATCATCACGTCTCTTAAATTAACTGACCGTTAGTCTTTTGGAGGCGTCCACTTCAATCATGCCACGGAGAAGGTTCTGACAGTCTGGAGGGATAAAGTGGGGCATGTGAAACACTCCCAACTTCACCTTCTCCAGGAGATTTCTCAGGTTGTCGTCGTCAAACGGCAGGGCGCCCTGAAGAGATGCAGGGGGGAAAGATGCAAATTGAGAAGGACACATATAGGAAATCCATAAGATGTATAGATGCATGAAAGAAAATGGAAACAAGTAGAGAAAGGAAAAGTTTGCAGCAGAAACAATAAGCCTTTCGCGGGAAATCAAGAGTGGGAAAAGGAAGAAAGGAGCAAGGGTGACTAACAAGGAGAAGAAAGAAAAAACACATTTGGAGTGTTAATTCTTGTACAATTTAGAGAACAGGGCCCGTTTTCTCAACTTGTTCAACTCCCCAATTAGAGCTGCGATGCAAAATAAATAATAAACAGTGGTAAGCTGAAAACAGGACTTTTCTAATAATTACCCAGCTTTCTCATTTACCTCGTTCATTTAGCATTCTCTCATCAGAGTCATTTATCAGCGCGAGCTGACACCTCACAGATGTGGCTGTTTGATGAATAACAACCTCCACCAGAAGACACGATGGAGGGGTGGGGGGTGTGGGGTAGGGGGGAGAGAGAGAGGAAAAGGGTGAGAAATGAAGAGAGAGGTAGAGGGGGGGAAAAAAAGAGGGCATGCTTGTGTAACAGATGATCTGAGCGCAGCCTAACTGCTGGGGAGTATGAGCGTTTCCCACAATCAGACAAATGGTTTTCTCGCGGCCAGACAGCAGGACGAACTGGAGGGAGAAGGAATTCATTCTGCAGTCAAACAGCAACCCAGAAAAAAAAAACAAAAACAAAAAAAAAACACTTTTTGTTGTTGTAACTGAAAAAATATGGTCACGACGGCTAAGATGGTAAAGTACAGTGGGTTTGTCTTTTGAGTCGTACATAGACACACACACACATATATACATATATATACACACACGCTTGACAAAAAGACAAAAAAAGACAGAAAGAGGCGGAGAGTGGCAAAAACAAAGACAAGCACACAAGCCCCGTGGTCAAACGCTGCCGTGTCAGCAGTGGTATTTATTTTGGGCTCTCTTCTTTCAGTTTGGTACCATGAATTATTCATGGTGCAGGAGTGTGTAGGAACTACAGTACAGCTGTTGATGAAACAAAAGCTTCAGGGCTGCACGGCTGGGGAACCACAGACATAATGTAGCTGGAGAATAGACCTGATTATGGATACAGCAGTTGTGTGTAGATACAGGATAATGAATAAAAAGATGCTTATATTCTCTGATCTTCTGTTGCATAAGAATCGGCTTGAGGGAGTCTCTCTGTAAGACCTTCTAAATGTTAGGATTTCAGATTTTAAACTCCCTGAGAACGGAGTCTTGTTGGCTTCGAGTTCGCTCCTTCCTGTTCTACTGAAGTCAACCTCCAGTCAGGAGCCCAGGCTTAAAGTCAAGGCGATGCTGTCGCCAGGCTCGCTTGTTTTGTGATTTTGATCCATTACAGCTGGTACAAAGGTTTAGATACAAAACTTTGGGGTCACACAGACAATTTAGTGTTTTCCATTAAAAGTCACACTTTTATTTAACACCATGAGTTGTAAAATGAATAGAAAATATAGTCAAGACATCGACAAGGTTAGAAATAATCATTTTTTTCCTTCAAACTTTACTTTTGTCAAAGGCAGTTTTATAGCTTCATGTCAGATGTGCTAACATGATTGCACAAGGGTTTTCTAATCATCATGAGTAAAAACATTGTACCATTAGAACACTGGAGTGATAGCTGCTGGAAATGGACCTCTATACACCTATTTAGATATTGCACCAAAACCAGACATTTGCAGCTAGAATAGACATTTACCACATTAGCAATGTATAGAGTGTATTTCTGATTAGTTATCTTCATTGAAAAAAACCCAGACGAATTGGGAAATTTATAAGTGACCCCAAACATTTGAATGGTAGTGTATAACATTGTCTATGAGGGGAAGATAAGGGGAATATAAAAAAAATTGCATCACGCCGTATGTCTCTGGTGAATTTTAAACCGTCTGTCAGTCCCATCCCCTTCAGCTGGTAAAGAACAAGCTGGCACTCACCACCAACAGGGCAAAAAGAATGACCCCACAGCTCCAGACGTCTGCTTTCCTTCCGTCATACTTCTCCCCCTGAGAACAAGAGAGTGTTTATTAGCAGTTTCATACAATGTTAGGGTTGGTAAAATAAAACGGGAGGCCTATAAAAACAGGGCTAGTAAAAGAGCACATGAGGTATGGCTAAGAGAGCAGGAAGAACGTTATTAGGACTCACCCGGATGACCTCTGGACAGGCATAGTGTGGTGATCTGTTGGAAAAAAGACAGAGAGAAAACAGTGAACGGATGAAGGGGAATAACGGAAAGAAAGGAGGGGGAAATAAATCTCAGTTATTTGAGGGCTTTTTTTCATCCTGTCCCTGCCATATAAACTTTGGCAGCTGCACTTGCGGAGAAAGTCAGGGTTATACAATCATGACACAGCAAACATTAAACTGGCATACACCACTGTATGAAAATGTGAAGAGAACAATTTGAGCAGACAATAAATGTCTCTTGTGAACATAGATCAAGATGTGCTTCAGGAGTTTAGACATCCTGAGGGTGTTTGGATGCCCTCCTGCTTGCTCACTCAAGGGCATCCTCTCACAGCAGACGATGAACAGACCCACTAATCTTTACAGCACCTGGATGGGCTGACAGTAAATCCAATGACTAGATTGACACATCAATATCGTATGAAGATTTATGGAGCTACCTCGCAACGGCTGCTGCATAAGCCAATGGCTAGGGATGAATAGAGTGGCTGTGGACTGACTTGTTATTCTATACGTACACAATGGCACTTTTCCATTCTTTGACATTGCCGGACTGCTAAATAGAGCAATCTTGAAATAAAAGGGGCAATAATAGTAGAAATCCTGGATTTTTTACGTTTTATTTTGAACTTGATTGTTCTTGATGGTTTTATTGTGTGTATGTAAAGTGGCTTTGGTTACTTAGAAAATTGCTTAATAAAATGAATGTATAATTATTATTAATAATACTATCTATAATTGACTCGTTTTCCACAATACAACATTCATTTGATCTCTTCTTGTGCAGTTTTCCTTCTCTTTTTTTTAGTTTTCAAAACTCAGCACTATTACTGAGAAAATAAATGAAAATGAATGTAAACGGGTGGTTGCTGTGAAACAAAGTGACTGATTCCCCCAGTTTCACCGGTTGTCTTTTTATACTAATCTATCTGTCCTCTTTCAGTCAGTTATTTGGTTTTTATACACAAGCAGATCCGGTAAAATAAAATCATATCAACACTGTGGTGGGAATTCTCAATGTTGCATATTACATTTTATTTGAGGGTGTTTCTTTCCCTGTTTTTCTCATGCAATATACAAATAAAAAATCAAATCAGGAGACTGTCTCCCCAAAGTCGTCGGCCAGGTAACGCATCCTCCACATCCTTCAGCCTTATTTAACAGCAATATATTTGGCTCTAATGAGAGTCTATCTAAGGTCTGTAAACATGCCATGGCACCCATTAGCTCGGCTGTTGTCTTTTGTCCTCATGAATACCAGCCCTGACGCCCGGCTTCCTCCGGCTGTGAAAATACCGG
Organism: Lepturacanthus savala; assembly: GCA_030544235.1. NCBI lineage: Eukaryota > Metazoa > Chordata > Actinopteri > Scombriformes > Trichiuridae > Lepturacanthus > Lepturacanthus savala. The sequence continues at coordinate 12,995,234 of CM060465.1, read as the reverse complement.
CTGATAACAAACGCTGCCACCGTGTCAACAGGGAAGTTCAAACGTGAGCCTATGCAAATACAGAAGCCCTGATTGCAGGTGTCATAGTGCATTATGTAGATGAGCGAGGGAAAAAAAGTGGAAAAAAAAAAACAACAAGCCTGAGATTTGCAATAGTAATGCCTCATGAGTGCCACAACACACGAGCCGCAGCTGGAAGCAGCGTGAACATAAATTCATTATTTGGAGAGGATTTAGGTGGCAAACAAATGGTGAAGATAAAGACTGAAATACAAGCATTTCAGATTCCTATTTTAGCTGAATCCTTATTGTCAATATTAGGACAATAAATTTTAGCCATGTCACCTGTATGTTTAAGAAATCTCCACTTCCTTGTCATAATTATTATAATGCTACAGCTTATTTATTTTTATTTTTTTAACCATTCCATGCTGAATCTCTTTGAAACAAGTGTCTGCTCACATACCGCAACGAGGATCCTGTTGCACCATAACATTTGATGGCCTCATTTAATTATGTGGGCAAATAAAGCATCTTAGCCGACTGATTAAAATTCCGGCCACATATGAAAGCTCATACGCCATGAAATTTTTATTATGATACAAATCTCTAGCCGCTCACATCAGAGGATCGGATCGCAGACAAGCACACTAAAGATAAATAGCGAGCAGTAAATGCCACTCCCCTTGGTCAAAGTGGAAAAAAATCTTTTGTACAACATGTGTGTGTACATTGATACAACATCAGCCGTGTCTTACCATTTGCTTAAGCTCATTTACACTCTCAACCTAACAGTGGCAACTGCAAACTCACATCCATAAAACAGACAGGACTTGCAGGAACTTTGCTTGCGTTTTGAGGGCTACAAATAGATATACAATAGGTAACAGAAGATGCTGCTGTAAGTGGCTTTTCTGATAGCATGAGGACAGAAACGCATTTGGTTAAGGACCTGAGATTGGAACTCAAGCAGCACAGACTACTGAAGTGGGACAACAAAAATGATGAAGATGATGGAAATCTGTTTTATCTGTAGTGAAGGGCTTCTTAGTACCATAGTGTTTGCAGAAGGATCTCTGGATCACACAAACAAGGCTTCAACATTTAGCAAAAGTGTACCATGCTCCTTACACTGGTTTGTGCACAGTAGGCTATACTGTATCATGAGCTTCAGAAGGCATCGACAGTAATAGCAGTAGTAGTAGTGGAGAAATTTCGGATTCTTAGATGCATCGCAATTAGGACGTGGACGATTCTAAATCAATTGACAAATGTTCAAGTTTTAGCAATTAGTAATAGCCAGATGGTTCTAAATGACACGGAACTAAGAAGCACGATACATGTAATCTCTGGGGCTCTTTGGGAGGCTTGCATAGAGCGAACATGCGGGCACGCTGCCGGAAACACGGTTAAGTGTGAGATCCGATCAGCTCCCTCTAATTTAAAAGCAGACTTTGGTGTCTACAACATAGAAGGAGGAAATGAAATGGACAAGATTCACATTGTCTGTAAATTGTGCCATGTGAAAATATTTTGGCAACACAACAAACATGAGAAGTCACTTAACTCGATTTCACCCGACAGAGGAGCCGGCTATTGTCACATTGGCTATAAGTGTCTCTACTGACCCAGAAAATAATTGAAAAAGCAATTAGAAAGCTGCCACCCACAATGGAAAAGGCTAATCGAATTACGAAGGCCATTGCGGCATTTATTGCCAAGGATTTGAACAAAGTTGTAACTTTTCGGGTTGCAATTATTTCCATTTATGTTTAATAAATATTATTATTTATTAATATATTGAAATGAATTCAACGGTTTCTTATTATAAATGCACAATTTTAAAAAATGCAAAAAATGTATTTTGAAAATATAAAAAGTATATGTGGAAAAAGTGCATCCGTATACTTGAATTAAAGATGTGTCATTCATCGTTTTAAAATCGAATCAGAGCCCCTGAATTATGATCGGTTTATAATCGAATCAGAGCCCCTGAATTATGATCAAATCGTTGCCCAAAGATTCCCACCCTAATGGACAGTACAGGTAAGCAACATTGAGGTGAAACCGATACATACAGCTCATTTAGATTTCAAAGAGGACTCAGAGTTTTCTACTCAAATTTATGGCAGCTCCTCAGTGCAAAGATTAAGTTTTTTGCAACGTTGATGAACTCTCAGCTGGCCAAATGCAGACAGAAAGAGAGGTTATGTGTACATTCCTGGGTCCATATTTGTATGTGCTTGTCGCCAATGCCAATGCTCATCTGCATGTCTGCATGTATTTATGCATGTGCTCCGAGGCTCCCCCTACTCTACCTGGCCCGAGTCTCATCTTCACTCAGCTCCATTACCCGTAGCAAATGGAATACATTTGTGTCAGACTGCTGCATGGCGAGAGAGGGGACAGATAAATGCGTTTAATTAAAAACTGTCATATCTACACTTAGAGATGGGACAGTCAGAAGAGCATGAACAATCAATAACCACACATACAGTGAATGGCACATTCGCATGCATTAGGCACCGGCGGAGGCTACAGATGGTGCGTATTCACTCCTGCAAGAGATGCATACGAAAACTGAGGAGGGTACAGTGATGGAACTGAAAGTAGAATGAAAAGGGAACTACTTTGCTTAGCTGTGCGCGTGTGTGTGGAAAGCAGAATTGCTCAGAGTTGAAGTAGAATGCAAATAGAATAATATAGATCCATTTAGTCTCCTTACGATAAGCAAACAGCAGAGTCAGAACTGTCACCTTTCATGACCTTCTAGGAAACTTCAGTGCGGTCATCACAGCTGCAGATCAGCCACATTTTACTTGCAGATGGATATACACAATGTCCTCAGTTGGCCTGATCTCTACAGATGAGTCATGGGAGCTGTAATGCCGCTGGAAACAAATGTATGCAACAGTTGCAAATGAATTGCTTGCGTGTGTGTGTGTAGGGAGGGGGGAGTCAGATAGAGAGACTGAGCAACAACCAAAGTAGAGGACAAAAGGTCTCAGAGGTCAGGGATGAACTCAGCCTGTGTGTTTGTCGAATTGCGTGTACGCAAGCGTGTGCAATTTGACTCTCGGCTGATTTGGAGGTATAATCTGGGCAGAATCTGGTCTGAGCTTAGGAAATGATGTCATACGGCCTCACTAGCTCCCATCATGTGCCACCGTGGAGTGGAAATTCTCCACGAGGCATCCGGATCATCAGGAATCTGCAGAGGAACAGACTGGGCTGACCATGTGTTTTTAAAGAATTTCTGGAGCATTTTAAGCAGGAACAGATATTCTTTAGAATCTTCAGATGAACTTCGTTGGTTGCTTGATATACACTACCGTTCAAAAGTTTGGGGTCACCCAGACAATTTTGTGTTTTCCATGAAAAGTCATACTTTTAGTTTCAACCATGACTTGTAAAATTAATAGAACATATAGTCAAGACATTGACAAGGTTAGAAATAATTATCTGTATTTGAAATAATATCTTCAAGCCTGAGTTTAAAGTCAAGGCGATCCTGTCGCCAGGCTCGGTTATTTTGTAATTTTGATCCATTACACTTGGTGCAAAGGTTTAGATACAAAGGTTTGGGGTCACCCAGACAATTATATGTTTTCTATGAAAATTCACACTTTTATTTATCACCTTGAGTTGTAAAATGAATAGAAAATATCGTGAAGACATTGACAAGGTTAGAAATAATGATTTTTGGACTTTGCTTTCGTCAAAGGGAGGTTAGTTTTATAGCTTCTCTAACCAGCTAAACTGTTCAGCTGTGCTAACATGATTGCACAAAGGTTTTCTAATCATCCATTATCCTCCTGTCACAATGAGCAAGCACATTGTACCATTAGAACACTGGAGTGGTAGTAGAAATTTGCAGCTAGAATAGTCATTTACCACATTAGATAACTGAAGATAACTTTAAACTAATTTCTGATTAGTTTAAAGTTATCTTCATTTCAAAAACAAGAACATTTCTAAGTGACCCCAAACTTTTGAACAGTAGTGTATATACACCTCTCAAAGGCAGCTGTGCTTACATGCTGACGTGTGGATTTCAGGTAAAGGTGAATTTAACCTCTTTGGAGAACAACTTCCAGTGCAGCTGTGAAATCTTCCTCCTAATCTCTGCTGTCATCGGATTTATGCGCCCTACACCTAGTTGTCAAACGAGGTTGCTTCTTTTATTGATGAATCTGACCCTGCACACTGTTTACTGCACTTCAGGGTTAAATAAAAGCACTCCTGTGATATGGTGGGGAACTTCAGCCCTTCAGTTCGAGTAGAGCCCTCACACTCTCGACTTTTCCTGCAAGCGAAAATTCATTGCTGTTGTCGTTGCGGGATTGATGGGCCTGGCGTGGTCGTGACTACCCGGTCATAAAGACGCAGCATCAGATATGAGGAGACAGAGAGCAGTAATGTGTGGCCGTGGCCCCGCCCGCGCTCACAGCCGAGATAGCATGAGCCGACAGCCTCTCCTCAAGACATCAACAGTGCACGATTACAGAGCAATTTTTTTTTAGGATATGGCAGCTAGCAGAGGCATGATGGCGTCGCTCATTATGCTCTGTAGCTTCAAGCTCCTCATTCATTCATTTAAACCTTTATTTAAGCCTTGAAAGTCATTGAGGTACAATCAGATAAAATCTGAAAATCAGTGTTAAAACAGATGCATATAGAAGCAAAGTGGCTTATGAGGAATGACCTAAAATATCAAGAGTGAATAAAAGAGTCAATCTTGTGTGTCTTCTGCAGATGGTTCCATGTAGTTGGTGCAACAGTAACTGAACAACAGTTTTACCAAGTTCAGAGTGAACTCCCTTGGTACTTAAAGCAAGAGATGGCCAACGAGTTTGGTAAGTTCCGGTGGTCTAGTTCAGCATTGAATATATATACAAAGGTAAATGTCCACTAAGGGCTTTGTGAGTAATCAATTCACTCTGTTCCATATTGATGATGCCATGTGCACCCCCCCCCAGCTATGACTTATTTCAGCCCTTTCAGAAGATGTCGGTCAGATATATTACATTAGTAATCGTGCATTACTATAGCTTGCGTGTGACTCACCCACAGCTGGTTTCCAGCAGGCTGTCTCCGACCTGAAGGGAGGCCATGCCGAAGTCTGCTATCCTGATGTTGTTTTTTTCATCTAGCAACAGGTTTTCTGGCTTCAGATCCCTGTGGCTGGAAGATAGTGAGACAGAATCACAAAGCAGTTAATGAAACATGAAAGAGCTCAGGATATGTTTTATGAACTGGGAAAGCTAAGGTGAAGCGAGCAGCGCACCGCGAGGTCTATCAAACACCTGTGGATGCAGCTCGGATCCACATCCGTGCACGGTGGAGAAGCGCAGCATCCTAACCTGTTGCCGAGCGCCCTCCTCCACGCCTGCACCACCCCTGCTTTTGATCTGCTCCACACTAAAACCAGAGGCTCCCGCCTCGGTGGCGGGCCGGGACAAGGTGTGACAGCCCCCAGCTGTGTCCTTTTCTCCTTCTGTTTCCCCTCCCTTTAACTCTCCTCATCCCCCCTTTTTCCCTCTCATCTCCCAGACAGCCACCAGCAAACTGGCTCAGCAAAGGGCATCAAGGAGTGCCAGCCATGGAGGTGGTGTTCATTAGCTGCCATTCATTACCTCTAAACACAGCGAGGGGGATAATATCCAGCGGACGCCATCTGCCTCCTTAAAAAGGAGATGAATATCTTTTCCCCGTATCACGTACAGTACGCCGTTGCCATGTCAGGGGTTAAAATCTCGGTTTGGATGAGTGACTGTTCAAAAGCGGCAGCCGCATTAGTGTTTCATCCTGCATTTAACATCTCTTCCTGGGTCGAGGGTTGTGTTACATCACAGACATCTGCTCTGGTGATGGTTATTAAGGCTGAGGGAAGCACCATAGAAATCACACATGTATGTGAGTGATGTGTATCCGTCTTCTCTACTTACTTAGCACCACTCTGTTTTTTGTTTTTTTTTAAATAAAGCAAGAGCGCTGTCAGAGAGGCATGAACTAGACTTTCATCTTCCCTTTAGACTAATGATAGAGAGGGAAGAGGAACAATAGCTGGATGTGTTATCCGGGTGTCCCACCTCATCGCAACAGACGTTTAACCTTAGATGACATCAGCCGCTCAGCAACTCGTTTCCTGTCCTGAGGGATTAGCTGTCAGCTGGTTTGTTATCACGCTGGCAGTCTCTGTGATCCCTGCTATAATTGAAATAAAATACGGATAGCATCTAAAACAGTTCTCCCCAGGCTAAAACCTTTATCAATTCACATGAACCATCGTTCGGCACCATAGTCAGTAGCCTGAAAGTCTTTCAACTAATGTTATCAAAGCACAAGAGGAAGGGACAAACGGGAAAAGCTCGGGCGTGAAACTGTGGTTGTACTGGGCATTTCCAAGCTTTGTGTTTATTAGCTCATCCTTTTTAATTTCACCAGGCCAAAGTTGTATAAAAAAGTGTTTTACCTCAAAAGACCTCTGAAAAAATAAATAAATAAATCCTGGGGAATACATTTTTTTTTAAAGTTACAAATCACTGACTGATTGAGTTTAAACCTTGAGAACTGAAGAAAAAAAAATCAATATTGCAATATTGATCATATAATAGGAATTCTATGTAGGAGTGGTTAATTTGTCCGGTCTCCTAATTTGATTACTAACTGATTTTTGATTATTTCTGATTCTCAATTCACGATTACTGATTATTGATCTTCCATTTGACAATATGGCCTCATGTCTTTAGCAATAATATAAGATATGGCCACTCAGGGTTTCCCGCAATAAATTTGTTTGGAGGGGAGACAATTTTAAAGTTCAATAATTCATTTGTGTGCAAATTTAAAAACAAGAACACTGTTTATAAAATAAGACTTTATATATAAGGTTTGTGTTTAGGTTTTTATCAATCTGGGTTTAGGCCCATATTGATAGCACTGGAATTTGCTGAGGCTCTGTGAACACATCTTGAGTAAGATGCTGCAGCTCGCTTGTAGTGTGATTCTCCTCTGAAAGAAGAAAAGACGCTGCAATAATGAACTTTTATTACTAAGTCTATGGTTTTGGTGTTAGCTACAGCCCCAGTAGCCTGTATAAGTGTGAGGAATATAGTAGCAACTAAGCCTCCTAACATCTTGGCGTGTGGTTTTTAACAGATTTTGAAAATTTAATAGTCAAGTTATACTCATGATTACATAATCATGATTAATCAATCAATGATTTATTTCACCACCCGTAGTAATGCATTATTTACAGACTAACATTAAACTTTTTTTTTTTTTTTTAAGAAGGGTATGAGATGCAACACAGCCAGTCACAGCCCCTCAGCCAGGACCCAAACTGTGGTAAATACATAATTGTTGCCTTTTAAGTGATATCTTTTCTTCTTAAGTAACAGATATATCATATATCTCATCTTATCTTCTATACCCGCTTATTCCTCATTAGGGTCACAGGGGTCTGCTGGAGGCAATCCCAGTGCGTTACGGTGAGATGGTCACCAGCCACTCGTGGGGCACACACCATTCACTCACACCTACAGGCTACGCCAATTAACCTCAGCATGTTTTTGGACTGTGGGAGGAAGCCGGAGTACCCGGTGAAAACCCACATAGACATGGGGAGAACATGCAAACTCCACACAGAAAGGTGACCTGCGACCTTCTTGCTGTGAGGCAACAGCGCTAACCCCTGCTCCACCGTGTCGCCCTCACATCATATATTGTCGATGATATTTGTTGCAATATATAAATTATCATATTATTATGTTAGCATCATAATCAAGCACCTTGCTGTATCGTAAGGTACTTGCTGATACCCACCTCTAGAGGACAGGGCTTGGAGGACATTAAATATTTCAGTTTGACACCAGAGACAAAAGCAACGGCAGCAGCAACACTGATTGTGGCTGGTGATTTAAGACAGCGCTCAAACATGATTTACTGTTGACGGCATGATCCTAATAGACCCTAATCAGAAACACACAGCCTCGACAGAATCCTACATATCCAAGTACTCCGTATCTGTCGGCCTTAGATGCACAAATGCACACTAAATCATTATCTAAAAGACCCATAAACGTGGCATAAATGCTGTGTAATCAGACCCAAGCTCGGGAGACTGATCCACAAAAGAAACAGAGAGAGGGCAACAAAGTATTTATCTACTGACAGCATCAAGGGGACAAATTGCATCTGGATGTTTTATTGGTTGTCAGGACCCCGGTATTCACAATGTGACATTAAACTGCCTTTCTGACACATCAGGCTGCACTTTGCTACTGTAATCTTGCTCACGCAGCAGGCCTTGCGGCGGGGCTATCTCTGTGTTGCACTCGTACGTCATGCAGGAGGATGCTGTTAAACTAATTCAATAGCTGCAATGAGCTTGGATGCAACTGTAATTTTTTCTTTCCATAAATTTAGGAGGAGGAGTGCCCTTTTTTTCCTCCTCCGAAATTATTAAAAATGTCATGACTGTGTATATTTTATTGGACAGGTAGCTCCTGCAGAAAAATGGACACAAATAGGACACAATTACTGTACCAGTTCTATCTGGATCTAAGCTCTCCCGATCAGTGTAATTTACAGGGCGCACGTGGGTCTTCATGCTGTCTGAGCAAACATTACACCCAGCGGAGCTGTTAAGACGTGATTCTTGTAATCTAACACCGAGCTTTTAATTGCCTGTAATCATTTGCACGTACAATGCTGATATGTTCTTTTTTAGAGAAGGTTGTAATGGGTCCATCCTCTTGGGTCTCACAACCTTGTAATATCCCAGACATGTTTATGGTCATGAGCAGCGTTGTAACTAAATTTTCCAGCCCAAGGAAAATACACTTTTTCCCAAGGTGACACATTTGACATACGCCATATTTAATAAGGTATCTTGTTAAAACTGTTATTGCAATCGAGATATGTGTCAGTAATTAGGCAGGGCAGAGCTCCAAGCTAACACTAATGGCTCAAAAGCATCTTTTTCAAGTAATAATGTGTCTGGAAAATAGCAAATAGCACACATCTTTCTGCATTTTCATGGAGTACTGAAACTATCCTGGTACCATTATTGTTAGCTGGAGTTTTTTTTTGTCTTTTTTTTCATTATTGCAAGTTGAAATGCATCCATATAGCCTCAGGCAACACCTCTGTGTATCATCCTCCTTCTACCTTTCCTTTTTCATCTCAAACTTTTTTAGGCTTCTGCTGACCCAATTAGAGAGAGACCAAGCACATTCACTAGAAACGCTTTAGGCTAATATCCAATCACATTAGCAAAAGAGGACAACATTGTGACTGCTGACTTAGATGTGCCCGGCACAATCATTCATTAGCGAATGTGGTTAAGTGTGCATTAAGAGCAATGAGAGATGAGAAAGATAAAGTTGTCTTTTTCTTTTCTGCTGTCAAATGGAATTGTCTTTTTTGTAGTGGATGTGTTTAGAATGGGTTCAATTGAGTGCAAGTTACTCAAGTGTGATCAAGATCCCTTCCAGACATGTTTTAAGATATATGTAAAATACTCAGAATAATAAGTGTGTCTGATATAGTTTTTCCACAAAAAAGTGTTAAAATCCTTAAAAGGATATGTGTTCCTCCTCTCTGAATAAAAACTCCAGAACTGCACTGGAGGCTTCAACTTTGCACATCACATTTGTTGTGGAGTTTGGATTATGATGTAATACTGTATATTTGGAAATCACAACCCAATTAAATGTCTTGTTTTGGGGGTTTTTTTATGCAAGAAAGTGCAATCCGTATTCTTCTTCTTTGCTGAAGTTAAATATTGGCCCAGGATTTACTTCCAAACTAGTTGTGATTTCAGAAATCATGCTTGTAATATTTGATTTTCAAAAAGCTTTCACAATCTTTCCACTTTCAGCAGATGCATGTGAAAATAGCCTTCGAGTGTCAAACTCAACACATACATAATCCTGCCCAGTGAAGCTCAAACATGTAGCTCTAGGAACAAGAAGCAAAGCGTGTTTTTGACTGGAGGGGAAATTTTAGGTTTCTAGGAAGTTGTGAATTTACTTTAGTTAGCTAATCATAGTTACCTACATGCGTCTTACATGACACTGTCCTATTGTGCAGCCATGATAAATTACATGTGTCCTACATGACACTGCCCCATTATGCAGCTCCATGATACACACACTAACAAAAACTCATTCATTATATACTATATATGTATTTATTGCTTCTTTATAAAGGATTCACGACTATTTCATGAGACATGACTCAACATTCATACCAAACCTTATCTTATGAAGTCTATGTCAAATGTCACTTTACTATACAAGTTCTGAAATAGTCAACTAGGTATATTCAGCTGACCTGTATTCCCAGTAACAAAAGATCAGAAATCATCTGCAAAGGTTACATTATGAAACAAAGACAAAGACAAAAACGTTTCTTTTATGAATGTTGAGTCATGTCTCATAAACAGTCCTGAATGCTTTACGTGCAGGTTATGACAGCTGCTATGAATGGATTATAAACTCAGCTGTCAAGTAAAGTGTTACCAAATATAGTTAAAGAGATTAGATTGATTTAATGCATATTGGCTATATATCTGAGGTCCAACAGAATATCAACCCTTCCATAGTGCTGTCTCATATAATCGTTGTGACGAGGATTATTGTTAGTTGGCTCACAATGCTGAATGAAGCATCCCACAAAGCTGCATAAAAACAAGCGAGAGTCAATAAACAAGTGACAACTTCCATTTCGTCTGAGTGTGGGAAATTTCCCATAACAGCAAATTTTACTTGGCCAATGAAATAACAATTCAAGAAGCAGCCATTTCTTCCCAAAGTGCCAAAGCTTTGTTTCCTCACACCATTACCCTTGGTCTCATTTGATCTCACATGATTTTCCGAAGTTCCCTTGGTTAGCTACAGTACTTATTGCCTCTTTACACTGGTGCCCCACACATTTCAGTACTTTCCTCTCATATAATTTGCATTTAAACAGGATTAGAATTGAGCTGAAGGCAGACATCTATTTTTTAGATTCTCCTCTCCAGTGACTGGTTTATAAGAGCATTCCTTGTGCCATATGGGGCATTTCTATCTATTTCTCTGGGGTGTTGAGCAACACTGGGCAAGTAATGTGTTGTTGCATATAATGCAGTGACTAAAAAGCGGGATTACAATGGTGGCTAGATCTGTAATAAACAAACTATTTGCTTTGTTGTGCCAAATCTGTGTGTGCAACCCAGCGTTTGCTCTTAATCCAGAGGAGTTTGACTAGGGGAGATAGGAGGAGCAGTGGACCTCTAAGGCAGAATAAACAGACAAGCTGTCAGAAAAGCATTGGAGTGAAGTAGTGGCACAGATATTAAAAACCCATAGCACCACCACACATCCAATATGACAGCCATGGTGGCGCATAACACATAAAATACCCAATTTTGCCTTGTTCTACGTTAGAAAGGGGAATTATTTTCATCATAACCGCAGATGTATTTATCTTTATCCTGTAGATGCAATCTTATCCTCTTCACAAGTTGTTGTTTTTTCTTCTCTTTAACCTGTTGGATTGTCCTCTTTACTGCCTCCGGTAAAGTCTGCCCACATTTCTTCCAAAGACTCTTTGTCCCTTACAAACACTTTTCCCCCGAAATCATGCACATAAACTGACCGACTCCCTTTATTCTCCATCCTACCGCTCCATTTTACATACCCATTTTACCCATCCCATTTACATTTCTCCATTCCACCTCCTCTCCACATCATTCCCTCCTCTCACCCAGTTACACCTCAATGCTTTAACTGGCACTGCAAGAGAAGAAAATATAAAGAAAACTATAAAGATGAGAGAGAGAGAAAGACAGAGAGAGAGAGAGAGAGAGAGAGAGAGAGAGAGAGAGAGAGAGAGAGAGAAAGAAGATTTCCATTCTGTGTTGTTATAGGCCATCAGCCATAATGATGATAGGCTATAACTACTGGCTTTCTACAGGCAGGCAGACGGACAGTGTCATCTGGGGAAACTCTGCTAAGAATGTCAACAAACAGGACCACAAATAGCTATGAGGGCATCGGCCACTATTGATGTGTGTGGACACACAGGGAATGGATGATAATAAACATACCAACTTACTGCAGGAAGATGAAAATGGGTGGAAAAAACATTAGTTGAGTTGAGTTCGAGGTTTCTCTACAGAGAATATCACAGAGAAACAATATCACCTGAACAAACAGGGATTTTTTGCATCAATGTGATAAATACCCTATTTTGTCAGTTATTTCATTTACTAGATTAGCCAAAAAGCCATTTCCATCTGGTTATGTAATCTAGAAATGTAGCATGATATTTATCACTGGTGCAATGTACAATTACGTATGCAGTGATACAAAAAAAAAAGTGTTGAGAGATGAATATTGATCAAATCAAAAAGGCTTGAGGCTCTTTAAGCCCCTGGAACAGAGGAAAAAAGCAGCTAATGACAGAGCGAGTGTGGGAGACACCAGGGTGAAAGAGAAAGGTGGATGTGTATGATGTGCAGGATGATGCCTCTGCGTGGGTTTAATGTCATGTAATGTATGTACTTTTGGGCCAGGTGTTTGTTCGAGCACATGTAGGTGGCGGCAATAACCTGCACATCACTGCTGAGGACAGGCGGACGTGCGACTGTGTGCGTGCGCATGTATGATGAGCTTTAGGGACCGGGTTCTCCTCCAAGGTGTAGTAGCCATCGCTGGCTCACTGGTGGGAGGCTGGGAGTCACTTTATGTGACAGATAGTCTTTATCTCACACCTACACACAGTCACTTTGCATTAAGCACACACACAAGGTTGCTAACTGGGTTACGAGGGAAAGACCAGAGTCATTATTAAACAAACAGAACAGGGGTGAGAAGGAGGACAGAGCATGTTGTCGTCAGGCTGAAATCACTCATTGATTTCTCCGCTCTTTCTCCCTGTGAATGGTGCGGGGTGCTATTGCTCATGAAAATGTAAATCCTAGGTGAAGCAAACCTCCGCCTGTGCAACATATTGCAGAGTGGGTGGACAAAATGACTGGGGCCGCGTTTAGGTTTCAGCATTGGTTCACTTGACCTCAGGCAGAATCCTACGTATAGTCTCACTGCAGCTTCAGAAACAATGAAAAAATCAATACAATATAGCTTTATTGCTCCCCTGAGAATAGAAATATAGTGTGCTAAGCTTATCACAGGAAATCGCAGCAGACAGGGCTTACTATGAGTCCACATGCTGTAAAAAGAGAGACCACTGTTTAGGAAAACAAATGTAAAAACAAATAAAAACAATCATTTGTTGCGTGAACAAAAAAAATGGAGTATTTCCGTCCAAATATATTCTGCTAATTTAGAAAGAAATTGTTTTGTTGAATGACATAAATGTAAATATGCCGGGTCGACGGGTTGTGCTACTGTGACTTAATTACAATGGGTAAATTCAACATACAGGTCCTTCTCAAAAAATTTGCATATTGTGATCAAGTTCATTATTTTTTGTAATGTACTGATAAACATTAGACTTTCATATATTTCATTACACTTTCATTTCAGATTCATTACACACAACTGAAGTAGTTCAAGCCTTTTTTCTTCTATAAAAAGAAATTGCATATTTCATCCGACCAATAAAAGAAAAGTGTCTTTAATGCAAAAGAAAGTCAACCTTAGCAAAAATTAGTCGAGTGGAAGCAATCAGCCTGTGGCACTGCTGAGGTGTTATGGAGGTCCAGGATGCTTCGATAGTGGTCTTAAGCTCATCCACAGTGTTGGGTCTGGTGTCTCTCAACTTTCTCTACACAATATCCCACAGATTCTCTATGGGGTTCAAGTCAGGAGAGTTGGCAGGCCAACTGAGCCCAGTAATACCATGGTCAGTAAACCATTTACCAGTGGTTTTGGCACTGTGAGCAGGTGCCAGGCCATCCTGAAAAATGAAATCTTCATCTCCATAAAGCTTTTCAGCAGAAGGAAGCATGAAGTGCTCCAAAATCTCCTGATAGCTAGCTGCATTGACCCTGCCCTTGATAAAACACAGTGGACCAACACCAGCAGCTGACATGTGGGTACTTGACACTGGACTTCAGGCATTTTGTCATTTCCTTCTCCCCAGTCTTCCTCCAGACTCTGGCACCTTGATTTCCGAATGACATGCAAACTTTGCTTTAATCCGAAAATAGTACTTTGGACCACTGAGCAACCAGTGCTGCTTCTCTGTAGCCCAGGTCAGGCACTTCTGCCACTGTTTCTGGTTCAAAAGTGGCTTAACCTGAGGAATGCGGCACCTGTAGCCCATTTCCTACACACGCCTGTGCACAGTGGCTCTGTATGTTTCTACTCCAGACTCAGTCCACTGCTTCCACAGGTCCACCAAGGTCTGGGATCGGCCCTTCTCCACAATCTTCCTCAGGGTCCGGTCACCTCTTCTCATTGTGCAGCGTTTTCTGCCACACTTTTTCCTTCCCACAGACTTCCCACTGAGGTGCTTTGATACAACACTCTGGGAACAGCCTATTCGTTCAGAAATTTCTTTCTGTGTCTCACCCTCTTGCTTGAGGGTGTCAATGATGGCCTTCTGGACAGCAGTCAGGTCGGCAGTCTCACCCATGATTGCGGTTTTGAGTAATGAACCAGGCTGGGAGTTTTTAAAAGCCTCAGGAATCTTTTGCAGGTGTTTAGAGTTAATTTGTTGATTCATATGATTAGGTTAATAGTTTGTTTACAGTACCTTTTCATGATATGCTAATTTTTTGAGATAGGAATTTGGGGTTTTCATGAGCTGTATGCCAAAATCATCAGTATAAACAGTATTGGTGTGCAATGAATCTAAAATATGTGAAAGTTTAATTTTTATCATTACATTATGGAAAAGAATGAACTTCATCACAATATGCTAATTTTTTTAGAAGGACCTGTAGCTTTTAAAGGTTATTTTAAAATAATTAGAAACGGTTAATCCATCATAACTTTTACATCTTAGTTCAACAGATTGGATTTAAGTTTAGCTGACCCAAATTAATGGGGTAGGTACAACTATATTTAAAATAATGCACAACTACATTTTTGGCTTAATTCGCATATTATATAATCATTTTAAATATAGTACTATAGGTCACCCACACTTAAATAAAACATGTTGAACTAACATGTAAATGTTATGATGGATTAACCATTTCTTATTAAGTCGAAATAACCTATAAAAGTTATGTTGGATCTACCCCTTGTAATTAGGTCACAGTAACACAAACACATTTATGTCAACCCAACATACTAAACTAGTGTGTTATAATTGGATGGAAATAGTTGTTTTATATTTATCCTTGTTATGTATAAATATAACCTTACATCACCTGAAGCTGGATTAAAAGAGGACTCTTGCCAAGATTTGAAATACACGTTAGTCTTGTCGACCAGACTGTGTCTCTGTTGGGTGTTTGTGAGTATGGCAGACTGCCATGTCAACATCTCAGGAGTGTATAAACTGTGTGGCAGGGGTGGATTTCATTGAATGTCAAAAACTGGTAAGATACAGTTCTGGCAGTTGATCCGGGCTCAAGTAGATCTGGAAGTGAACTATCTGCAATATTTTAACTACATCTTTAAAACATCCCTCACTTTGATCTCCCTGCAGAGGGAGAGAAAGGGGCATTTTCACAAGGATCGATAATGATTAAATGTGGGCCGTGCTTATCTCTCCTCCAACCGGTCTGTCAGTCAGCCTCTCTGTATCAGAGTTTGCAGATCTGGCATTGGCAGACTTTAAATAATATCCAAACATGTGACAAGTCTTTTGAGAAAGAAAAAGATAGTTTGACATTGGGTCTTTATTAACATAAAACAAAGATCCTCTTTTACTGCCTCAGGATTCATTCTAAATTAAATTCACTGGCGATTCCTTTCCCACGATTGTTTTTTTTTATCCCACCCTTACCTATCCTTGCCTCATCTCCTGCATCAGCTATCTTCCTTTTGTCCCTATCCTCCCCTGCCGAAAAAAAAAATGTTGAAATCAGAGAGCGATCTGAGTCAGGCAGAGGAAACACATACGCAGCTGTTTCCCCTCTAAGTTCTTTCATTCATATTCTGATTTACACTGACTCGAGAGAGATAATTTAGGGGATACAATGTGGGCGGAGGACGGATGCATGAGGCAACGAGAAGAAGTGAAGATGGGAGGTGTGCAGAAAAAGGAGTGCGCGATGTTTACCCGCCTCCTCTGCATGGTGAGTCACAGAGAAAAGGGAGCACTTCTAATGGCCTGTGTAGGCCACTGTAAAAATGGAAGAAACGATTGCAGAAACCCTTTATTATTGAGGGGATACTGGGATGTCATTAGCGGGAAATAAGGAGGGGGGGGGGGGGGGGTGTCTGTCTATCTATTTGCCTGTAATTGAGGTTTGGAAGAAGGAGAGTGAGTACAGCAACACGCCCAAATATTCTTCCTCATGATAAATTTACAAGGCAATATTTTCTGAGGAGCAAAGACAGCAGCAAAGGGGAAAAAAGGAAGAGAGATAAATCTGCATGCGAATCTAACTACTGCTGTAATAATCTATGTTATGTGCCCTGCACTTAATGTTTCCTCTTTATTGACCTAGTCTTGTTT
The DNA here is from genome assembly GCA_030544235.1 of Lepturacanthus savala. NCBI lineage: Eukaryota > Metazoa > Chordata > Actinopteri > Scombriformes > Trichiuridae > Lepturacanthus > Lepturacanthus savala. The sequence goes on along the minus strand of CM060465.1, from coordinate 12,978,641 downwards.
TCTCACAGTCATTCACACAGACTAAGAACAAGAGCAATAACAAGACTAACTGTGATTCCTTTAGGTAGGACAGTTTTTGTTAATTTCAAGTGCTACAAGACTCCCTGTTTGATGATTCAAACAATGAAATTATCTCAAGCACATCATCCCCAGATAACCAGTAAAATGCAAAGTAATTCTGACACCAGGATGTAGTAGCTCGTACTGTGCATAAGAGCTCCCATAATAGCTGTTTATTATTAAGTAGCTGCAGCCAACATGTAATTGCCTTCTCCAAAATCTATATAGCACGAGAATATAAAGCATATCAAATCCCTGAAATTCAACAGCACCTAATCATTCCATGACAAATCAGTTTAATTCTCTCCTTTTAATTGCCCATGTAACATTATGCAAATCTATCTCCCAGGCAATTTAGTCCTCAGCACCATGTTCTTAGGAATATTTTATCACAGCTGTTTTCCAGCGGCTTGGTCTCCTCCTTCATAACCAGCAGGAAGCTCTTCAGAAAACTTTCAAGGATCTGTCTCTGTCTCTCTCTCTCGCTGTAGAAAATGTTATGATGGAGCAACATAAATTGTCATCAAGAATCGACGGGCTGGCTGAGCATCATTGTGCCGGTGTAAAAAGGCCACGGCTGTGTCAGCGTTTTATGATGATATCTCAGAGTTTGTAATCGGAGGCCTCTGTCCATGAATAACGGCAAAGGAAACACACTCATAATGTGCTGCATAATGACCATGTAATAATTGTTATTGACCTTAAACTTCTTCTGAATTATGAAAGTGAAATATCACCTTTTAGGCTGGTCTCTCTAAACACAGTCATACCCTCCTGCTCTTATTCTATTTGTGTTCTGTCAAATTGAAATTTGGACTGCTGTGCCAATATGGTTGGTACATATATCACCTGCTCACCTGCTGACTTAATGTTCATCGACCTGGGGGGGAAAAATCATCCCACTATAGAATAAACCATTTCCTTGGTTTGCAGTAGAAATAAGCACATTATAATTATAATAATTAATTTAATTAATATATAAAATAATTAATATTCTGTATATTAGAGCAAGTGAATGTATAATAAACACAACTGCTAGTATTTAAATGAATGTTATACCTCATTTCACTCTATGGTCCTTGTACTTCCATCATTATTTGGAGATGGAAAGAAAATCACTCTCTGCTATAGTAACACAAATAAATATGTAAACACATATTCATACAAACACAAAACACAATCATACAAATGAGTGATCCAAATAAGTCCCTGCTGACATGTTTGACTTTTGAAATATGTCTGATTGCCTCTAGTCGGAGCTGGTAAACAGTTAATTAACTCAAAGCCAATAAATATGAACACAATTTGTCGCAGTAACAACATGGAAGCAAATTTCAACAAATACAAGGCGCATATAGAATATGTATTGTGTGTCAACCGTCTGCTTAGCTCTAAAACTGATATAGAGAAATGACAATGGGTGTAATGTCATCTAAAGTGGAATATGCTCAATACTATAAAGTAAAAAGAAAACCTATGAAAGGTATTGTACATCATGAACCTGACCTAAAAACACAATATGTCAGCCGACTAAACTGGATGTTTACAAAATACTTTCCAAACGAGGGTGAAATCCACCCTCTCATAACAAGCAAGATCAAGTTTTCTCAGTTCTGTTATGATCATATTGATTTAATAGTTTGAAATGCAAACAGCAATTATGACTGAGCTGATTGAAATTTAGATTGTAGATTCACTTCAGGAAGAATCTGTATCTTTTTAGAATGTATTATTGTGGAACTCATTATGTGTTCAATGTTGTATGACAACCTAATTGACTTTGTTACACATCCCGGGTATGCTGTTTAATAATGGATGTGATGGGTTTTATGGATTGTTGGATTGTGAGTTTCAACGCTTTAACCCCAAGTACCCCAAATATTATTATCTGAAACCTCAAGTGTTCAGCATGGTGAACTTGTTTAAATATAATTATGTACCAAAGCTCATGCGGACTGTATTATGATTTTACTGTACTATAAAGATAAGTCTTAATTGGGATAGGATACGCTTTTTATATTGTGTTTTGCACTTAATGATTGTATAGATTCATATACTATTAAGTATATAGTATAGTAACAAATTCAATTTACTTATTTATTTTCTTTATATAATTTGTGTAGTACTTTAAATAACATATTGTTTCCTTTTCTTATGTCTCTTTATTTGTGTCAAAATTATTCAAACTTAGAAAGAAGAAAGTTATAGCATCTGAAAAGAAACCTGCAAGTGGTAATTTATAAATTTCAGTTTATTTTCAGCGAAGGATAAGAGTGATTCTTTCGTTCATTGTTTTCACCAATAATCTAAACATTCATAATATCCTTACAGCCTACAGCTAGAAAAAAAATGTCTATTTGCATGTGAATCATATGACTTACCATATGGAATGACTGTGGCAAAAATCCAGGGCAGACATAATCTGTCTGAAGAATTTCCTGGCCTCTTTAGGCGTTAACCTGCCTTTCTTCACCAAGTAGTCGAACAGCTCACCACCAGACACGTGTTCTAGCACCAGGTACCTGAAAGACAGAGTGCAAGGGAGAAAGGAGAAATAAGTTGAAGAAAAAAATACACAACAAGAGGGAAAAAAAGCCTAAAACACCTACACACAAAAGCAACATTTCACTTGAAGAGACAGGAATAAATACCGTAGACCTGAGATTCCTCTCAAGGAAATAAAATCAGAGCTCCTGAACTTAGATCTGTAATAACTGGAGTGATGTAGGCCAGGTAGTTTTCACATAGCCATTATACACAAACAAACACCCACGATCAATGATCTGAGCTCCCAAAAGCCATATCGTGTTGAGTGCTTACTTTTTATCCTGTCAACTGTAAGATGTCCCCACAGTAAGAGAGTGAAGCATTCTAACACTGTATTACAAATGAATGTGAAAGGTTCTGATATACTATACACTCTGACCTCCTGCGGGAGGCTTCGGAGAGATGATACAATCGCATCTACAAAAAAAGATGGAAAAGTGCTCTCGAAAAGCCCTTCGATGTAAAGGATTTAGGAGCTTATGAGTGAGGTACAGACGACGTAAGCCTGTATGACAGTATTTGTCTCGGCTACCGGTTAATCAAGCGAAAGAGACAAAAGAAATCCTCTAAAGTTCCTTGGCAAACATATATGGTATTTGTGTTGCAATTCTCAGCTGTATATCTTAGAGGCTGTGCAAGAATCGTTCGATGAATCTTGCCCTTGCCGTCGGATTCTTTTTTCGGCCACTCTTCAGGTGGCCATTGAGCATGTGTGGCTGGGCTTATAGGAGGGGGCAGTCTGTCATCCTGACTGTGTGGCCATGCTCCGGAGCTCCAAGGGGACAGGGGGAGATGAATCTCTGCTGACCTAGACCTAAAGCTGCAACTGCTGGGCTGAGAGCCAGTCATGCCCTGCCCCTGCTCCGGACCGCTCTGCTCGTATATCCTGTGCTGAAACTCCCTCCATCTTCACTAGGACAAATTGAAACTCAGACAGGCGGTGAAATACTCTCTTTCTTCTAGCTCTCTCCCCCTGCCACGGATATGTGTGCGTACATGCACCTCTTCAATTCTATTGATCACGCTATTGTGTTGCAAAGTACTGCAGTTGGCCACAGAGAATGTGGTACTAAACAACGGTGAACCCTTAAAGTCAAAGTGCTGACTACGGAAAAACCTCAATAGCACACACGGGTAGGTGAACATATATCACAGGGCCTGTGTTACACACTTTTCCTGGGTGTTATTTGAAGTTGTGATATCCCTGGCCAGATATATTTGTAGGAGTAAGAACCAAAACTCATAAATAGAATTTTACAGCTTCTCTCTGGAGCTCTAGAAAAAATGTCTGGCTTATTTACATTAATAAGCCTCACCTCTGATTGGCTTTTTTGAAAGGCTGTGAATGGGGTTTGGGTGGGGACTGTATAGTAGTGACATCACAATTTTACTTAAATCCTGTTTTAAGGGAGAGTTTCTGAATAGAGGCTGTGTGCATTCTCATTTCATTTAGCGTTTTGAAACATAATCACAAAGCTATAAACAATTTCTACTATATTGGACCTTTAATACATTTGCAAAGACATACATCACACATTTAGCATTCCTATTTAATATAATCACGATTCAAATATAATTATCACAGTTTGTTTTGTTATTTAATATAATTGTTTCCTTTTAAACGTCACTGCATATTTTTTAAGAAACAGCCTGTATTAAAAGTGTAGTTTAAAATGTGGGGGCATTTATCAGTCTGATGACACTCATTATATTACACATTGTATTGGGGGAATTAAGGGTCAGGATATCTCTGCCTCTGCTGCATATGCTGTTTTTAAACCATTGTTTGTTTAATTTGTGTCTTGCACAGATTAAACAACCCACCTTAATGGGAGCAGGATTACAACAACTAACTATATACTAAAGGCAGAGTATGCAGGATTTCCCTAAAAACAATATACACACTCATGCAAGAATAATCCCTCTCAGTCATTACTTATGACTAGGAGTGTGTGGTGGTGTGTTTATGTACAAAGACCCTGCCCACTGCCTATATTTTCTTATTATTTTGGTGGAACAGGGGTGCTTTTGGGCAGTGTGTGTGTGTGTGTGTGTGTGTGTGTGTGTGTGTGTGTGTGTAGCCTCCAGCCAACAGTGAAGGGTGTGTGAAGAGCGGGCAGCAGGCTGCAGTAACAGTCGGGACAGCAGCACCTTCACCACAGCAGCGTTTTGCGGAGGTGTGGATGTTTTATCTGTACTTTACACTGCTGTGGTGGAATGAAATGCTTGCATTGTTTGTGAGATTAGTTTAATGGTTTACTGTTTACCCAATGGCATCAAAGATAAGAAAAGTGTTTAAAGAGCATGATCATCATTTTTGCATGTGTAGCAATTAAGTATGTAGTTTGAATGCTAACGCAAAACACCCCCCCCCCCCCCAAAAAAAAAACAATTTGCTTACAGCAACACTGTTACAAATCAAGTGTATTCATGTATTCATATGCATTATATTCTCTTAGACTTTTTAAGCATTCTTACAGCAACCATTTTTCATTCCTATAGGCATAATTTATATCAGCATCATGATGTGATCATTCATTTGTAGCAATGAAATATCCATAAATAAAATATTGTTGGGCTATGTATCAAATTCCTTCCACTTCTCCCTCACCTACAGTACACACTCACCATACCACTTTAAACAGCTTGTGGTGTGCCAACAGCATAATAAATCTTAAAGCTGCGGGGACTGCCGGCTCCAACACGCTGTGTATCTATCAACTATTGGTTTTCATGTGAAGATATCAGAGTGAGAATCTGAACGTTATTAGGTGCAAAATTACATCACTGATGTGCAGCGCTGAGTGCACTCCAGTGACGCAAATATGAAGCCATTTGTCTTCTGTGATGCTACCAGTGACCAGCTGTCAAAAGTGATGGCGCAATGGGCACAAAACGTCATCTTAATAATCCAATTAGAGGATGAATCATAATACTCTGCTATTCGTAGAATCTTAAAGGATGACATGTACAGTATCGCGTGTCCAATCCCATTTGGCCTATAAGCTCACAACGAGAGCTAATTGAATTTAGTTGACAAACAGTCCTCTGTAGATCAAGGGGCTGTTATAAACTGACTGATGGGCTTGTCACTCACGACTGTAAAAGTTAGCTAATAGATTTATGCGTCGGCATATGTGTGTGCGCACGCACGTGTGTGTGTGCATGCAGCAGCTGCAGTAGAGTAATGCGACTGCCGCGCTCCATGGCTAATTTTTCTTAATGCAATGCTGTTGCCTCTGATAAGCATGTCATGGTGTTTACATTACGGAGACCTCCTTTTCCCTATTAGCATTATCCCTAGCGTGTGTGACCAAATGAAACGCCTCATGCCAATACTAATGGAGCATCCGTCTTTCCAATGTTATCATTGTTGCCCTCCAATCATATTAGACCAATCCAAAATGCTCCTTAGGCCAAAGGAATGATCTGTGGGATTTTACAAGAATGTTTCTGCTATCCAAAAGGGCAATTAGTCATATTTTTATACAACATGACAATCGAATAATGAGCCACAGTGTATTATATATTTTGCAAAAATCACAGGTGATACTTACAAATATTTTTTATTTTCGTAGACGTCATGTAGCTTTAAAACGTGCGGGTGTTCTATGAGCTTCAGAATAGCTATTTCTCGCTCCACCTGTATGAGAGAGAGAGACATGAAGGGAAAGAGGGAGGAGGGAAAGAGAAGGGGGGTGACAGTAAGAGAATGAGGGAGAAAAAAGAGATTTGAGTTATTAGATACAAAAGTATTCTCAATCATCCTTATTTGGCATCTTATACTGCTGCCAAAAAACTGAAGTACCAAGGAGACAGACCAACTGACCTTCGAATAGCCTGTGATGAGGCTTTAACCAATTATTTTTTCTGAGGTTACCTGTGAAGGTCACAGTCTCTGACAAATGTGAGAGGCAGCAATCTTTAATAACACTTCACCAACCAGGAAAAAGGCTTAAGAGGAATATGTAAACATATGAAAGGCGCTGATTGGCACTTTCCACTGGCAGAAAAGACAGAGATAAGCTTTGACCACACTGTTGCTGGCATCCAGGCACTGCTGTAAGCACTGCTATCTCAGGTGGAAAAATATGGTTTGCTTCAAAAACTGAAGGGAAACAGGTTGCGTTTGTCTTATCTGACTCAAAATTCAACCCTTTCCTCTCTCACAAAACAAGGCCTGTGTAATCACATTTCATAATCCAGCGGTTTGCTTGAGGTGAACATAAATCAACTCGGTTAGATAAGAAACATGAAGGAAACAACCTGTCAGAGTCAGACATGGCCCGTTTGAACATTTCTGTCCACCAGGAGGACTGCCTGTGGATGAATAGGGGTCAAAATGTCCACTCAGGTACATCAACTTCTTCCAGAGGAGGCTTTTTTTCCTGCAGCCAGTCTGAGACACTGTGTCAAGAGCGAGCAGACGGCTGAGTCCACACAAGTTCCCAGAGTTCCTTTTTGCTTACAGAGCTGCTGCAGTGTACTGCGAGAGCGACTGAATTTCACCAAAAATCGAGCAGATCAGTTTGGATTTGTGTCAGCATCTCTGGAAGTTGTAGTCAGCACATACAGCTGCCACTGGAAATCAGCATGGAACCTACTTCGACAGAAGCCACCGCTAATCTCCAGCCCCCTGCGATCCTCTTCTGCTCGCCTTGCGGTTATCTGTTCATCCTTCTCTGTGTTTCTTGTCCATCTCCTACCCTCTGCATAGCTTTAACTGACAATGATGGAGATGAAAGGACAGTGTGAGGAAAAAAAGAAATGGCTCCTGTGCCCCATCTCAGTCTCAAAGTCGATTTCACTACGCTGCGCACCTGTTCGCGTCGCGTTACTGTCACAGTCATTGTAGCTGAGTTTTTCCATTCATGTGGAATTTAAAACTCTGATGTATGTTTTTGTGAAACACCAGCAATGATGTCTGCTTGACTGAGCATAAAATCAGGTTCCTCCCCTATAATTAGGCCCTCACATTGTTTTTCATTTCAGCTCCTATTAGTCATCTCGGCCTGCTCAGGTAGCCCATCTCCTTGACATGTTCTGCCAAAACATCCTTGTTTCCACTCCTTATAGTAGCTGATCTTCCGTATTCATTCACTCACTAGAACCATGCAATGCAGTGCACCGCTTGTTGAAACTGAAGAGAAAAGAAAGAAGTCATGGCAGAGTGTAACGCAAGGCACACAGCTTGTCTAAAAAGGGTAAAATGGTAAATGCCTAATTAGCATTAGCATGGGGTAACAGTGGGCGTAACAGCTAGGCTAATCAGGGCTAATCCAGACACTAATGACTCTGGATTCTGCCATCAGCAGCACTGTGCCACTTTCTCACCTGAGGCTAAGGTGTGTTGTTAAGAATGAGCCCTTGGTGGGTGGCTAGCTAGCTAGCTGGCAGCTGGGCTCCCTGCAGAGAAACTAATGCTACCCACTCTGGGGGAAGAGTTGAACGAAATGCTACAGAGCCGGCAGCTTGTTCCTAAGCTTCCTCTAAGCGCTGCCTTATACTTAATTGAAATAAGAGGGGAAAAAAAGGCTTAATGTGAAGACTTAACTGTACAACAGCCTGATTATTGCAAGATTAGCTGTTGATTAACATCCTAATATAAATCTGCAGAGCACCTTGTGCTCTATCCGGCAATATAGAGTACAACAGTTTCATTAAATGGAAATGACAAGTACTTATGCACCTCCCAGGCTTGCTACCTGTAAGGAATTATGTTGCATGGATTATTGCAAACAATAATACACACAGGGATGCCGGCCCGCACACAATCATTGCACATTCAACAACTCTATAACTTTATGGTAGTGTACATGCCAGGTGGCCACCCCTCTCTTGGCCTGGCTCCTGTGGGCTACATGGCTCCACGCTCTCTCATTAAGTTTCACATCTGTGAATGTGGACGGTCCTCTTCAATTGCCATATCTCCGTCGCACTTCATTAAGCCTTTATTAGCAGCGACTTGGACGCTCTTCATCGAGCCCCCCGCACAAAAGCACAGATGGACAGGTGGTCAGATGAAGAAACACCTTCTCCCTCCTATCCTCCTTGTTAGTCGTGCTCTTCTCGCGTTTCGCAAGTTCAATGCAATTGTCGAATGCCTAAGTTCTCTGATAAGCAAACGGATTTGGAGGAGGAGGAGGAAGAATAGTTAAGAGACAAAACAGCTAATTAGAGAGCGGAGGTCAGACAAAAAGCACAAGACTGACACTAATCCAAATTGTTTATTTGACAGCAAGATAATTTGTCTTGTAAAGCAGCCCGGGTAGTTATCGTTGTGGAGCGCACATCGTTAGACGAAGATGTCAGAGCGCCAGTCCGCTGATGGACAGGCTGATTGGCAAACCTTCGACCCACAAGGTTTCCTATCAGTGCCATATCCTGCCACATTGAATGGATCAATAGGTTGGAACTGCAGTGGAGATTACTGTTAAGAGGTTAACTACAACTATTGTTATTTTGCAAGCAAGAAACCGACAAAGAAAAACTTGTAAGAATACTGTGTGGTAAATGTTGCACACATGACATCTCATGAAACACCCTGAGCTTCTCTATCTCGCTTTCTTCCATCCGTCACACTTATGATCCACTGATGCACTTTTTATAAATATGTTTTGTTTCCGGAGTCCTGCCCTGTGTTTTCTCATTCACAGACCATGCTGCAGTGCACCACTACAAGGAGGCTTCAGTTGCTGGAGGGTCGGATCCTGTCCTGGTTCACCCGAAGGCTGCAATGACCCTGTCACCTCATTCTCCACGTACACCACAATTCAATATATTTTTATTATCTATTTAATGTCATACTCAACTTTTCCTGTTGGAATGTATTGTTTCCATCCTATGCAAACTTTGTCTATTGTATGCCTGTCCATCCTGGAAGAGGGATCCCTCCTCTGATACTCTTCCTGAGGTTTCTTCCATTTTCTTTTTTCCCCCGTATAAGATTTTTTTTTTTTTCGGGAGTATTTACTTGTACTATGTGAGGGTCTAAGGACACGGGATGTTGTGTTGTACAAACTGAAAAGCCCATTGAGGTGAATCTGTGGTTTGTAATTTTGGGCTATATAAATCAAATTGACCAGACTTGACTTGACTACTTCCAGGCTCCACTGAATGCTATTTTGGTGCTCCATATTAAAAGCTAGAGCCCCATTTTCTTCCCCCTGTAATTTAATTATGATATTGTTGTGTTAAATGTATGTCGAACATGATTTATTACTTGTCATTATGGTGTAATTTGCAGGTGCAGATGGTATGTTATAACAGAACCGTGAGACAGGCCCATGCGAGGCGGAGGACTGGGAAGCCGACGTGGCCAAATGAGGCACGGCCTTCACTGGCGGTCACATGTGTCACTCCAAATTCAGGATGAGAGACGGTTTAGCATAGTTCCATCAGCTCACTATCGATTCTTTAAATTACAGCCCTGGATCAGAATGGATGAGCAAACAAATGAGTGGTGACATCGATAGTTTCATCACCTTAAGAGCTCGGTGATGGAGGACGGAGGATCAGAGACGGCCCAGGCGACAACAAAGACGAAGAGAGATTAGATTCATGTCACGCATGTCACAGAGCAGGAGAACAGAGGAACCGGCCCCCAAAAAAATCTCAGAGGGGAAAATATTGGATCACAGGCTCTGTCATCTCTCACTCTCCACTTATTGCATCTTGTGCTCTTTTCCCCCCGCCTTCCTCTCTTTTTCTCTCATGCACACAGAAGGAAAACACAGACATTTCTGTCACCTCCCCCAGGCGAGCGAGTGAATGGTCCCTTGATACTGAGATCTGAGGATCAAAGTCAACAGGGCAGCCATGTGTGTCAGATAAAATAAATAAATAAATAAAACAGGGGTTGCTACGCCAACATCGGAGCTACGGTGGATGCAAAAGCTGCTGGATGGACGGGAAAACAAAACTAGAGACGCAGGGAGCATAAGAGAATACAGGAGCATAAGCCATGTAATTCTCTGCAATGGAGGAGACTAAAAGAGAAATATAAAGGCGGCAGACAGAAAGAGTGAGCAGTAGCAGTGCCAGGCTGCCCGCCCCAGAGTCTTTGAGGCCTCATTTGTTGCTAATTAACACAATATGGGAAAGGATCACTTTTAAAAGTGCCCTGCACCAAACAAGCCAGCAAAGAGTGTGATGGTAGCAGATGAGGCGACGAGGCATCAATGTAAGGAGCTAAAAGCATGTGACAATTAAGGAAATGAAAGATTATTCCTCCTACAAGGCTTTGATTCACCTGACAGTCAAATTATCTACAGCCCTTGACAACCATGAATTCATCAGTACCATATTTCTAATTTATATATGATCAAAGCTTTTCATTTTATTCGGAAAAGCATAAAAGTATAGCTTCAGGACTGCATTTTCAGTCAAATGACATGTTAGAATGAAGGATTATCATTCCGATAAGTAATACCCAATAATCTATGAGCAAACAATGTTTTGTACACCTTCATGCTTTAAATGTCCCACTTTTCCTGAGTTTTGATGTCCCTAATGAGATATATTTGTGATTTAAAGCACCAATAATAATTTTAATACATCTCCTCTCTCAAGCTTCACTCTGGAGCTCTAGAAGGAACAGGCAGCTTTGGGTTTGCTTTATTAATGGTAATGAGCCTCTCCTCTGATTGGCTGATTTAAAGGGCTGTGAATGGGGGATTAGGCAGTAATTGTATAGTTGTGACATCACAAATTCACAGACATTGTGATCACATTTTTTATGACATGGGACCTTTGACTTTGCTATATTTCATACATGGTGAGTTTCTACAACCCTTTCTAGAAGTCATTTTCTTCCTCCAAATTTATTTGGAGGCCTTGCTCTCCAACCACCTTCTTCTCCTGCAATATCTGTCAATTTATTATATATGTACTCTATATATTTTTTTATGTAAAAGTTATTGTTCAAAAAGGGAAATCCTACAGTTATATTTTAAATCAAGAACAGCAGAACATGATTAAAATAAACTGACTAATAACTTTTTTTTCTTTGTCATAACATCGTATTATATAGTATTATTGCCATTAAACGATTTCTGTTTCCTTCCCACACATTACTTTTTATTATTAGTTGTAAGGTATTTGATTTTATCTCATGCAAGTTAAAAAAAGTAAAACATAAAACTCAATTTAGAATAGCAGGGAGGGATGTGTAGGAGGCGTATAGATAAGAGGACATATGGGTGAAGGCGAGGAAAGGTAGCGGCTGCAGAGAGGGGGATGCAGGTCCAACTGTCAGTGAGCAGAAGGGGAGGAGACGGCACAGCTTGGCTACTGGCTCACAGACAGAACCAGTCAGCTTGTCATCCATTCATATTTCTGACACACTCACACACAACGTGTGCGCAATGTACACACACCGCTGATCACGGCGAGCTATGAGCCACCTCCATCCATTTATCCATATGTCGGTCAGTGAGCCAGTAGGGCAGAATCTGTGTTTCTTGCCAGGAGCAGAGGATAGCCAAGCTGGTGTGTGTGTGTGTGTGTGTGTGCGTGTGTGTGTGTGTGTGCGTGCATGTGTGTATGTGCTTATACATGCATATAAATGGGCTAAGTGTAAGGAGCGGCTGTAAGTAAGTGGCTGTAGAGTACTATGTGTCTTGTCTTTGTAGGTAAGGACATCAATTTAAAGGGCATGCATGCACACATACTCAACTACTTACCATTTCTTATCAAATCTAAAAATTAATCAAAACGGTCTCAATATGACTCCATATGTGTAGCATGGATGCTTATACTTTACTTGGTGTACAGGATATGGCCCCTACCTGGAATATCATATTACATTAACATGTGTTCCTGGGAGATCCTGCTTTAACCAAAATGTGTTTAGAAACAGTGACAGGGACAACCTGGTTAATGTATTGTACCATAAAAGCAAACATCTTTCCCCCTTTCCTGTCTATTTACTGCGCTATATATATAAAAAAAATACCAAAAAATAACCTTAAGTCCCAACTCATTATTGCATATTATTTGACACATGCCACATAAACACAAAGTCTGCAGTTCGATACTGGCAGTGTACCTTTGTTGCATATGTCACCCCACAATCTCTCGTTCCTTCTTTTCTTGTCAAACCTGTCCACTCCACGGTAATAAAGGCTGTAAAAACCTGCTAAAAATATATTTCAAAGAAAAAAGGAATTGACAGTCAGGATTAGAGCGATGGATTTGACAGTATTTGGTGAGGAAGTGTGAGTCAGGTAGATGTTTTATCTCCCACAACTGAGCCGGTCCCACTGAGAGCAGAACAAAATAAAAAATAAAATCATAGTTAGTTGTGTGATTCCATTCCAGTCAAAGTCATTGAACTGAAAAAAAGTCATTTCTCTCTCACTTCCTGTTGTTTATCGCTTTCCCCTCCACCCTGTGGATCTCACAAATACACAACGGCGATGTGTATGCGTACAAACATGCGGGGATACACTGTCTGCAGCTTTTTCTGATAATCACTGTATCAGTCATCCTTTGTGGTGAGGAGGTAAATTCCCCACACGGGGGAGTGTGATCAATGCCAGAGACATGTAAATCGATCTGGACATAGTCTCTTCTAGCTTGCTAGTCCTTATCCTTTATCCATCTCCCACCCTTTCAAATCTTACTCATTACCCCCTTCCCACCCAAGACCAATTCTGGACCTCCTCCTCTTCTCTCCTATTCCTTATTACTTCTCTCATTCTGTCATGTCTGTGATGTGTACCCATGCTGCTGACAGATCCATCAAGCTGCCACTTAGACGAGTGGCAGGCCACATCATTTCATACCAATAGACATGTCCCTGGATAACCTTGGTTGTGATGGAGTCTTAATGGAGACCAGAGGTCTTCCAGACCCTGAGGTCAGAAGGTATAATCATGAACATCTTGGAACCTGCTGCGTAGGCTGATAGGTGGGATTGTGTGTGATGGGCCAGGCAGAGGGCGGAAGGGGCGGGTGTGTAAATATGCATCAGCGTGCATGCGTTTGTGCAAAAGCCATCAGCAGGATGAGTGATTTATCAGTGACGGGCAGGCTGCGGATGACTTTGGCAGCCGTGGCTTTGATGGTCTGAAGTGTCTTTTTGTCAACTCGTCCAGTTCAGTCAGTCACTCCGTAGGACTGTGATATTTAATATGGGTAAGGTGACCTTGGGCTGTGTGGAGATGTGAAATGTGGATTAATGAACTGTTTTTCACAGACTGGAGAGCACAGAACAGAATGTAATGATTAGATCTGAAGGTCATCTATATCAGTTATGAAGTGTAAATCTATTAACCTACAGTAGCCTAAATTTGTGAGCAAGGACGATGGAACTGTGCTGGAAGTGCTGCACAGCAAGATAAAAATTAACCTCTGAGGGTCCTGGAAAAATTTGTACTAAATGACATCTAATATTAAGCGCTTTGCCAGCCCTAAATTAAAATACCTGTCATATAAAATATATAATAGCATATCAATTTGGCTTATTAAAATGTTGCAGCCTAGTGAACTTTACTATACTTCGTAGAGAAAGACCAGGGCAAAAGCATTTCCTCCTTTAACAGAAAAAGAATCTATGAAGACATGATGTGCATTATGAAAAGCAATCATTCATTTTTGTTGTGTAAAACTTACACAAACTACACAAACTGCACGACTTGTGCTGGTGTTGCTAAATGTAAAGTGATGTGAAAACAACTCAAAGTGAGCAATGAATGAATAATGAAGATTATTTAGTGCAGTAATTCAAGCAGACAGTGGTGATGAGCTAACAGCGATTCATTTGCCTCTCTAATTATCTGCACATATGAATACATGGCCTATTCATTGACACATGAGAGTGGTCAATAGTTAGCCAGGCAGAGGAGTCAATAATGGGAAGACAACAGGTCAGTAGGTAAGACCGGTCAACTGAAACAACCCAAATTAGTGCAAAACTTTGTAAATAAATTCAGGACAAATCTGATAATGTAATCTGGAAGTTCTTTGAGCTTGTTAATTAGATCTTTGGAACATAAAAGGAACACTGCTTCGCCCAAAACAAACTGTATATGAAAACAACTTTACCCCGAGAGTGGCAAACTATATGTGCCGTATGCATTAAAACATGCTGCTTGTGCTTCGCGGGCATGTGCATTAGTGTGCGAGTGAGGAAAGGAAAAAAGAGAAAGCGTGTTCTTGAGACTGTGTAAACACAACAAAGTCATTAGCAAACAATCCCCACGGGGGCGTAGATGAAGGAGCTGATGAAGTTAAACGTGTCTTGCTTTATATTGACCACAAATTCCCAGATATACATCAGGAGCTGTCCTACACTCATTAACACTGCCAAGTCGGAGCCAATTCCCCAGTTTATTTGCAACAGCTAAAAGTGGTTAATTTATGCCGGATTCACAAATTAATGTGGCCTGTGCATAATGTGTAAGCCTTGTGGAAGGAAATGAATAAAATAATAAAGAAAAAAAAAGAAGGATGTTGAATAGAGGAGTTACCTGGATATAGGCTCTCTATGTGTTCTCTACCATGACCACACACAAAGTAGTACAATAGTATGTACTAATACATATTTATAGTTGTAGGCCTGAATGATCCATCGTTTTAGATCAAAAACTTGAGATAGTCAAAGTCATAAACTGTTTTATTTTATTCATCAATGAGAAGAGGCGTATTGCGCGAGAATGAGAGACCACGTGTTGAAGTCCAACCAGTGTAAGCTGGTCATCAATTTCTAAAATGACTTCAGTGGAGTCAGGGGTATTAAACCCAAAGAAAAACCACACATCTATCATTTGGCAGGATTTTTCTGGTTTGAGGCTGCAGATGAATATCAGAAACAGGTGCTGTGCAAAACATCATTGCGCTATAGAGTTAGAGTTATAGCATTTCATTGTTTTAATTGTATATTTAAAGTTTCTGTGATGCTTGTAAATGTTGTTGTACACTGACACTTGATTTGAAGAAAATCAATTCGACTAAAATCTAAATCTCAATTCAAATTGTTCTTAAAATCCTTCAGCCCTCTATAGTATATATTAGTAGTTAATCAATGACTCAACTTAATCATTAATACTTTGTTCCACTATATAAAAAAGTAAGTCAATATAGAGTAGCTAATGACACATATGACAGGAATAACAGTGTGAGATTATGGTTGCAAAGGGATGAAAAATGTACGTTATTTTCCCAGAATCTTTTTATGGGTGAAAAGTTAGGCTAAATTTACTCCGTAATAATATCAAAACTTACTTCACCACGCTATGACATAATAATGGAATGTTACATGACAGAACTGTTTTCAAGGTAAATGTAAAGCTAGACTTCACCTGCCAGGATCAGCTGCTTGGCAGAGTGATCTGAATTTGAATAGGGAAAACAAAAATACCATTAACCGCATAGTAGTAGCTGAGCAGCTTGAATTTTCCAAAAATGCTGAACTATTCCTTTAAATTGATTGTTTTAGCTACGATTGTGCTATAATGGTTTCCCCAACTATCTGTTTACCTGTTAAAGGCCAACCCTCAATTTTGTAAATATTGGAATTATTCCTGTTTATTCCCAAATATTCCTGTTAATTCCCATTAAAAGTTTCCAACTTTTAAAATTCCCAGAATTTTGCAACCCTATATGAGATACATTGTATACTATGAGTTTCTGAGATTAGCATATGATGTATATCATTAATAAATAACATTTTGGGCATCATTATCAGGGGTGTGTTTGGCTCATAAGCTCTTTAATTAGAGACAACATTAGAAACTACAGCAGCTTGTGTCTGTTTACACTGTTATTGCCTTTGTGGCGTTCTTGTCTATGAGGTGTGATTCTACCGAAAAAAATAAAAAATAAATAACAGCCCAGCATATCTGATGTGAACAATCACATAGCAAATCCTGCAGCAAGAAGACAGAAGGAGCCTTAAGGGGGGAAGTGTGCACACGCATTGGTGTGTGCATGCCTGCCTTTGCTGACTGAGCAGCAAGACAATAGTCAGGGAGCTGTCATTCAAAGCAGTCACTTATGGTGCACAAATACACGCGTAGCACACCCACACATTCAAAATGCATATATATAGCGGCAGTTACAACCATGATGGATGGTTCAGTATATGAATAAACACATCACAGCACTGCTGTGAAATGACAGCTGTCACAAATTGTGACATACTTTGTTGTCCATCAGTATAGTATTTCAAAGCTTTGCTACACTGTCTCTCTCTCTCTCTCTCTCTCTCTCACACACACACACACACACACACACACACACACACACACACACACACACACACACACACACACACACACACACACACACACACACACACACACACACACACACACACACACACACAATAAATTATAGAACCTGAACTGAATGAAAGACCTTTTCACTGTCACAAGACATTTTTCAAAAGCTACTCTGTATTTTATTTGTGCATTTATTAGGACTGATGAAAAGAACGGCAAAGCAATATAGATTCATATCCCACACTTAGCCTCTGTGTAAGTGTACAGGCCAACATTGATCTGTACTTCTATTGCCCTGTTGAGATGCCGAGAAATAGAAGTTTGTGTCTATGAATTTAAGCAGCATGATAGAAAAACAGATGACAAAGACAGATTTGACCATTTTTTTTTCCACTAAGGGAAATATAATGCATCTATTCTATTATCAGTCCTTAACCAACCACGACAGATTGCTCAATGGTTAGAAGAAATACACAGTTAATATCAAGTAGTAAGAAACACTAGAGAAAAACAAATAAATAAGCAAAGACAACCAACCTTCACTGATCTCCCTATGAAAGAATCACTTCACTTAAGGGTAAAATAATTGGTTAAAATGTGCCCTTCACTCATATAGGAAAGGCAATAAAAAACAAGTAACACAAAAGCACCAGCAAATAAAAAAGGAAACAAAGCTTTCTCATCTTTCTGACAACACAGCAGCGGGTGTCTTTGAAGAGGAGAAACAAATGCCATCGGTTTAGACGTCTGTCTGTCTCCTGTCGAGCTCAATGGGGGATCTCTCTACATCTTGTCTTCCTCTATCATCCATTTCATTATTTCGCCCGCACTCCCCATCTCTGTTTTATCTCGCTAAGACATATGAGAGGTAAAAATCAGTCAAACGACACAGTGTATGTTTGATGAGCTTTGTCAACAGTTTTACACATCTCGCCAGGATGCTTCAGAGCAGAAGCTACCAGTTAGTACTCTGCAAAAGTCGATGTTTGGCGGCTTCAGTCAATGTCATTTAGCACGGGACACAACGTGACACAGGGTGGGGCTGAAAGCTGATGTTTCCTCACAGGCTCCAAACACCTTGTGCCCTGTAGGTAAAATCTATTCCCCATTTTCATTTCAGCAGAGCCTCATCGACATTTACTGCAGACTGGGGGGGAAAGAGGATATACATTGATTTTGGGTTAGTGATTGGAAACCAAATCAC
The DNA here is from genome assembly GCA_030544235.1 of Lepturacanthus savala. Classification (NCBI taxonomy): domain Eukaryota; kingdom Metazoa; phylum Chordata; class Actinopteri; order Scombriformes; family Trichiuridae; genus Lepturacanthus; species Lepturacanthus savala. The sequence goes on along the minus strand of CM060465.1, from coordinate 12,960,605 downwards.
AACGTTGAAAGCTGAGTGACCTTCATATTAACAGATAACAGACAAAGCAGTTTTCAAGGCCCTAAAGGGATAGTTTGGTATTTTTGACATGAATCTGTGGCATCCCTATCATCAGTGTGCCCCATTTTTACACATATGTATATTATGTTTATAGCTTGTATCATCCCAAGTCTCCCGGAGGTTTCGGGCACTTGTGACTACCCAGGCTGTAGCAACAAAGATGTTCCTGAATTTCCTCACGGATTTTATCGCTTTCCTGTGATGGACGTAGCCCTGGTCGTCTTGCGGCAGTGCGCGGAGATACGAAGGGAGAGAAAGTAGGGACAATTGATTACGAGCTGGGACTTTTTCATGGATATTGGTTTTGTGATGCATATAATTCACTCTTTTGAACACACTGACGTTTTATTTTAGCATCCCATGGAAACCTGCCGGACCAGAAATACTGAAACCTTTAAGGTTTCAGGATAAATTATATCATCATATAGGTTTTGTATAGAATGTCATGAAGGAAGAGAGGACAGAAAAAAATAGGGAAAGTGCACAATACCTGGTATTTAGGTTAAAAAATCTTAGATAATAAGAATTTAGGAAGTCTACTTTTGATTGAATGTACATTTGCACCTGTACCTGTGATATTTTTAATTATTCATCCAACATTTGGGTGTGAAAAATATAAGCACAGAAAAAAAAGAGAGTGAACGAAGCAGCAGACAAACAGCAGAGAAACAGACTCTATAACTCTATAGTGATTCTGTGCAGCCAGCCTGTTAAGATCAAACTGTGCACTAAGCCCTGGCTTTTGGCTCAGCCCTATACAAAGCTGATGGATCAACGTGCAGGGGCACAACATATGAAATCCATTTATTTTAAGGAGTGTCTGCATACACACACACACACACACACACACACACACACAACATAAATTTAAGGAGGACGTGCACGTGTGTCCGAGGCATTTCTATATCTAACCCACTCGCGGCAAAACAGAGGCAGGCGAGAACAGCCAATCTATAATCATTAGGTGGCGAAAGTAGAGATGGCGGAGAAAGAAAGCTGCAGTGCTGTCACTGAGGTGTCGGGATAACAAGATTAAGCCTCGCGTGATTCATCTGTGGCATTCTGCTCCTCAGCCGCCCACCACAATCTTTGCTGGCTCATGTGAGCCTTTTATCACTCACTTTTCTCCCTTTCTTTGGTCCCAGATCGTTAATTTAGATACATGCGCATTCAAAACCGTGACACAGTTTTGTCAAACTATCATCTGACTTCATAGAGGCTAATTTCTGGGAAACGGAATCCCATATTAAAACAGTGTTGATCTGACTTTGTGTTCGCCATTCTTTCTAACCCCTCGCTACACACGCTCTTCTCTCCCCTCCATCTCCCTTCATGCTGCACTCCATCCCTCCTCTCCCACTCTTCCATTCTGTCTCTGGGCTTGAGGACAGTAGAGTGACTTTGAAGTTGCGCTGCTTCAGGAGGAGAGAGAGTCACTCCGGCTAATGAGTTGTCCTTATCCCAGCAGCAGCAGCCGCCACGAGCTCGCTGGCTCACAGGGAAAAACTACCAACTGCTGCATGCTAAAGATACCCTCCTCCCCCAGCCATGGCTGCGCACAGCAGTCAAGTCCCCGAGGTCCGGATCTTGGTATTTTTTCCCCGATGTGTATAACATATTAATAAAGGTTGTGAAATAACTGTTTTGAATGATTTAACTGTGGTGCAGCGCAGCGCCAAGATCACTCACTGCTTGAGCTTGTGTATTTGTGTATGTGTAGGCACGAGCATGACAAGTGGGTGTTGTTGGCCTTACTAATATGTCTTTTCAAATAGCTGCTGTGCAGCCTCACTATTACGTTTCATGCTGGATAGTTTCACCTGAATGAATCAGCTAACAAATAGGTGACTGAACTGTGTTTTCTTTCTTTGCCGAGACAGAGGAGAAAATGAACAAATTAAGGCAAAGCTGAGCCTTAGGATGGGAGGAGATGAGGTGAACAAGAGAAAGAGGGAAAGTGATGGGGATAGCTGCATGCTGTAATGCACACTATCTCAAAAGGAGCAAGATAAAGAACATGATTCTAATCATACTAAACTATTTTTTGCCACATTGGCCAGAAACACAAGTCAGGAGTCACAAAGAAAGGGACATATAGGGTGAGAGAGAAGGAGAGAGACCAAAGACTTGAGGACGGACAGAGATATCATTTTAAATGCAAAGAGACAAGAAGATATGAAAGAAAGAGAGAGAGAGAGAGAGAGAGAGAGAGAGAGAGAGAGAGAGAGAGAGAGAGAGAGAGAGAGAGCATTTATGGAAAGAAACACAAAGGGAGGCTGACCAAACAAGCAGCCCAGTTGAAAAAAAGGTGACAAGGAGAGGTGGGAGAACTTATGTTGGCCAGGAACACATATCTAAATGAACTGGATCCAACCAAGTTAAAAAAAAAAAAAATTAAGTACTAAGAGATGAGAAAAAGTTAATGCCTTCTCAAAAATAACTGGGCCAAACAAAAGCAATTTTACAATAATGTAAAGTGGAAGAAAAAATATCCTTGGCTTAGACATTTGGTTTCAAACGTCTCCACATACTCTGCTATCTATCATTTAGCTATGAAAAAGCAAACACCATTTTCATAACCAAAGGATTGAAGAGTGGAGAATGCCATTGGAAGGAGCAGGGAATCAGTCCGGGACACCTAAAGGCCTTGAGCTTGCTGGAAATGTTCTACTGTTGCATAAGGGCAACAGAAAAGGCTTTTATTTCTAATTAATGCTGAAAGAACGGTAAAGCTCTCCTTCCAGCCTATAGACGTTATAATCAACCTGTCAAAGAGGAATGCCGGGTGCTAACTGGATGATGCCACACAGGAACATCATCTGTTGTTGGAAGTTTTTCACCAAAAGGCAGCAGCAACACTGCAGATTCATTCTGAACAGGTTTGCGAGAAACTGACAGTCAGCTATGCTGTATAGATAAGCCTCATACCTTCAGCTCTGTCCAAACTTACAAAAGTAAGCATGAATTGATGATACGCCATGGTACAGAGAAGACCTCCCCCAGCCAGACTCCACTGATCAAAAGATTTTAGAGATAAAAAAAATAAAAAACGATCTCAAACAGCACTGCCAGCAACAACAAAAGAAACACTGGATCAAACAGACATAAAATACTACCCCAACACCCTGCCAGCAGAGAACAATGATGCAGGTAGATGCATGGTTGGTAAAATGGCTACATCTCAAATTAAGATGAATATTTTATAGGTCAGTTTGAGAATGAGCTGTTCTGAGCACATACACAGCGAGGAGCAAGATTGTTTAAAATAAAAGGAGAATTCCTTTGGCCATGAGATAAATGTAATGTAAATGTTTAGCAGCTCATTGTGGTCAATTCGGATTTCATATTCAAAGAACAGAAAAAAATATTTGGAAGCTTTCCTTCTCCACATCGGTTTCTAAGCTGGGTCTTGATCAGCTTCAATTTGGAGAACTAGTGCTGGACTGATGCAGTTGTCACTGGCAAAGCGGCATGTATTTTATAACGATACTGTGTAGTTTTCCTCACATCTAGTAGTGAAACTGTATTTTACATTCGAACTAATGTGTCTCTCTCTAGTGTCTCTAGAGCCTTGCTTTGTCAAATGTGAGTTGAACTGAACTCTACAGTAGTCCTTTGTAATGATCTTTTTTGCTTTATGCTGATGTGTAGCATAAGTATTATATTCCATTTTTAAACAAAGTTCTTTCCCACGTCCCAGTGCAATGACTAGCTCATCTCTCTGTGCTGCTCGCGTTCACGGTTTTGTCCAAAGTAGTGAATCATATGTGTGTATTAAAATAAAAGCTCTGATTATTATTCTGATTATTGAACGATTTTGTTTTTATCTAATAAAGAATTAAAATCATACACATTGTCTCTTTAAGGTACATAACTTGGACATTGTTGATGGGGCATAATGTGACAAGACAAGAACACTAAGAACATACTGAATACTATAGCTCTAAGCGTAAGTTTTTAAAACCAGAAACTGTTTGTAGTGACATACCAAACATATGTATCCTGTCATATCACACCATTATGTGTAATTCAAGGCACAATGAAAACGGAATTAAGAAATTAGTTCACTACCATATATATTTCATTTAGATCCCATGTGGTCAATTGGAGGTCTCTCTACAGGGCATCCCTCTAATAACCGCTAATGCAAATTAGTACTTTATCCCTCCCATCTACTTCCTCATTGCCTCTAGCTGCTTGGCATTTTACCCTCTGTATTGTCTTCAATTTGTCTCTCCTTGGAATTCTGTAATCATAGGGTAACTGACTGCAAATCCCCCTCTCTACAAATGCAGGTTAATTCAAGCTAAAGGGTTGTAAAAAAACATTTTGAATAAAGCATACTCTGATTTCCTCATAGATTTTACAACTCTACAAGGTTGAGTTCCACTTCGTGCAACACATTTTTAGTATACAGACGGCTAAGTACATATCTAGGCACTGAGCTTTGAGCTAGAACTTTTAAGGGTGCTTTACTGTATATTCTTTTTAATCCTTTATCATCCCAGGGTAGCCTACATTAAAGGTCCAAAATTAGCAATTGGCAAGATTAGTCAATTAATTAATTAGTTGCCAACTATTCTATTAATCGTCAACTATTTTGATATAAACGATTAATCCTTTTGAGTCATTTTTAAGAGGAAAATGTCAAAATTATATGGTTCCAGCTACTTAAATCTGGTTTCTTTAGTCTTCTATAACAGTAAACTGATGATCTTTGTGTTCAATCAATCAAAAAAAACAAAACATTTTAGCCTTCATCTTCCGCTTTGGTAAATAGTGATTGCCATTTACACCATTTTATGAACCAAACACAAACAACTAATCAGCCATTTACTATAATATAATCAATAGACTACTTGACTGCTAACATAGTCATTAGTTGCAGCCCTACTAATGACATGATTAGGTTAGGTTTAGGCATAAGGAATGGCATTGTTAAGGTTATGGTAAACCATCAGTGTCATGGGGAGAGTAGATGAGGGTAAAAGGGCTTATCCCAAACAGGACAGCGTAAACAGCTCATGGAACATCTACAACAACCTTAGCAACAACGACTATGGATCAGATGCTACTCGTGGGTACGTGTGAATGATCTGATGTCAGTTCCATCAGGAAATAGAGGTAATGATGCAAAAAAATAAGAGTTGATTTGATCAATTTTGTATATCTACTTAGTTCATAATGGATTTCTCTGCTCATGTGGTGTACCCTAAAGGGCATTTCATTCTTCGTTCATTTTGCACTTATAGCCTTTTTACAGACATATGTGCTGCTGTGGTTTGACTCAGCCTGCTTGCAGGTGAGCTTTCCCTAAGTGATGTCACGCTTGTCTGGATGATGATTGATCATGTAAAATGTTGTAATGTGATGTGGTGTCTGCCTGTGCTTGCTTCTTAGCCAGCTGCCGCCAGCTTTAATCTAAATGATGTTAACTTGGATAAATAAAGGTCAAATAAATTAAACTAAAAGGCTACAGCAAACAGAAGAACAAAGGTACCCAGGTAATCCTGATTATTTTTGTTATTTGATGTCATAATTTATTATGTTGTTAAAAGTATTGATGCTTTTTATCATAAAGGAACTTTGTGCCACAGTACTATATTGGACCTTCTGGGTCCCCTCTTGGAGGCGCACATTGGATTAGTCCACCTACAGACAGCAGCTGGAAACAAGTATAACATCAGTGAGCCCAGTTTGATGAGCTACCTGGGGTCCAATCATCATGCTGCCTATAAAGCACAGATCGGGGCATCAAGAGCAGAAAGAGCGAAAAGAAAAAGAAAGAAGGCAGAATGAGGGAAAGCAGCTGTTAACTGCTTTCTTTCCGAAAGATGAACCAAGTTTGCTTGTTATACATCCAGCTAAAGTTAATGTAATCCACTACAGACAGCTGCATGTTTGTATGTTGTATATAATTTAACATTTTAAATATCTGTTTTACTCATGTTCTTCGTGCACTGCAGTGGAAGGGGCCCACTGACATTAAGAGTGTACAGGTCCCAAAATTTAGTGCTAAGTCCCTGGATGCCTTATCAGTAGGGCTGGGTGTTAGATCTCAACACTTCTTCTCATAACTCGTTAAAGTGTCAAAACCTTGTTTTCTTTGATTGGATAGTTCCTGATTTAAATTAACTGACACTGAAAAAGTTGTATTTTACTCTCAGTGCTGAAATGCTGTATTAGTACTAGAAAAATTAGCCCTGCCCTGTTAATGAGGGTCTATCGATCATTTCTGGCTTGTGGCCGTATTTTGAAGGATTCTCATGACAACAGCAGTTTCATAACTTTTATAATTATTCTTTGGAATATTTCTTCTAAATTAAATTTAATTTCTACCGTAAGGAGAATGGAAGGAGTTCCATTTGAATAAATAAAATCCCTACCTTACAATAGACAGTGATGTATTAGGAATAGAATAGCTATGGCTTGCCCTGCACTTTGACATTGTTGACATCATGGTGTGGATAAGATTTTCCCTGCATATCACCATCGCATGCAACCGTATGTGTATAATCATTATTTGAATCTCACAGTCCTCTGTGATCACATGAATGACAAAATGAAAAAATGTATCGCTGTCATATGTGCGTGTCACATGAATAGAGCAAAATGAAAAAAAACACACACACACCACACACACTCCTGACAGGAAATGTGAGTAAAGACATGGTGTCCTTACTAAGGCATCTGTGTTATCTTGTCTCAGCAGGGATTCTCACAGCATGTCCATCTCTATCTCCTGAGCCTTGCTCTTTCTCACCCTTCCTCCCTTTCCCTCTCAACCCTACAGCCCCACGGCGGCCAGAGATATGGCAGCGACAGAGGGACAAACACACACGCATTCACACATAAAGTGTTGCTTCTGTGCTTCACTTTGAATCGGATCACCGCGCTCCATTCTGTTTGGCCTCGGTGCCAACGACTGTTGACATACTGTCATGTGTGCACATACTGTGTACTTTCCTTCCGTCTTTGCTCCTCTCTCATGATTTGAAACATGACAGTCAGTCACTTCCCACAGACGGAGCCTCTTATTACTATTCAACTTCACTCCATTGTTAGATTTTCTGCTTAGAAATGGATAAAGAAAAGCCAACAACGCAGGCGCTCGCTCTTTGAAGTCAAAGCTCATTCTCCAGCAACAAACTGACATAAAGTTCAAAGACAAATTCATTATCCGAGACAATTCAATGCGTTATTGGTCCATGGTGTCATAGCCTGTGGGGCTGTGGACTGAAGAGTTCCACATTAGTTATATAAAGTTCAACATGGAGGGGAGGAGAGACCTCTCAGACAGATACACTAGGACAATTAATTCAATCTGTCTCCCCTTCCCCACAAAGCCCTGACTCACAAGGCCAGTTAGGGGGAGGACGGACGTAGAGGGATGACTTGCGTCATGGAGAATGTGTCTGTGTGCATATACATATATAATATGTGTGTGCGTCTATGACATATCTACACACATGCTTATGCGATACTTGTGAGTGCATATGCATGTGTGTGTCAGGATGCGCATAAGCATCCATTATGTGTTGCGTGTCAGTGTTACACACACACACACCTGTCCAGAAGAGTCAGATTCCCCCCTAATGGCACCGTAGGGACCAGATACATTAGCATATTAAAAGGTGACATTTCACAGTCTGAGCCTTGCAGTAGAGTGCAGCCCAATCACTCTGACAGGCTGACAGCTACACAGGCAGGCCGGCGAGCAGACACGTTTGCTGCAGTGTTCAGTAAAGGAGCGGTGTGAAAGTGGCTGCGAGATTTGAGTCAGCAAACACCTGTACAGCCACAGGAGTCACCTAAGTGTGTAAGAGCATTTTTTAATCCAATGTGTGACACCGCAGCGTTGCCCCGATACGAGACAGAACATCACAAACGACCTCTGAGACGGTCTGAGTCATGGCTCGCAATTTACTGTACTTGGCATTTGGCAAGCTTGGCCCCCGGAGGTAATGTTCACAGAGTTGTCAGGTGGCGTGCTGGTTTCGGGAACGCGTGCCCATTTGGATGGGGTCTGATTGCTCAGCACTTGGATGTGCCGTATGTTGGGGAAAAAAAAACATTGTAAGGCTGCTTGCAGAATTTTTGAGAACCGCTCCAAGTGTGAAGTTGATGGGATGAATGGCTGTCAAGGTGTTAATATAGATACATTGTTCAACAGCCTTTAAGTATTGAGGCACAAAGCAGTGGCCAATAAACAAATCAATTCAATACATTAGGTCTGGGCAATAAAGTAATATCAATATATAAGTATAAGTAATATCAACATTATCAATACAATAGGAAAATAGCTCAATATAATATTGATACTTTCACTCAAGGTTTGCTTGAAAATTCCTTTACTCAAGCCTATAAACTCATTCTCCTGGTTGGTTGATTCATGATCAATAATCAAATAATAATAAATAATTGAATGATCTGAAATATTTTTTGTCAAGATTTAAATTATTAAAAGTAGGTCATTATGCATAAATATTGATATTGATTATATATATAATATCAATCGTATCTCATCATTTGTGTTACATGTGGATGACACACGCATAAAACAAAAGGGAATCCATTTCTCTAAAAGCATCCCCCCATACACACACACATACACATGCACGCACACACACAGGGGCAAGCAGTTGAGAGGAGAGTGACAATGGCTGAGTTCAGTAATTGGCTCTGAACTGCAGCTTCAGCAAAAGCCTTGGTCCTGTCGGAAACCTGTCAGTGTTTGGCATCTTTTACTATCCTTTTCCTCCGCAGGACAGCATGATGTGAAGCACCTGGGTCGGGACATTATACTGCTACCTTCCTCTCTGCTGTCACATGTTACAACGGTTCCAGCCACCCTATGTTTATTTGTGCTGAAGCAACAGAAACGACCCGTCTCTTTCTCGTGGAAATATTAGACTGCATGTTGAGCTGAATACAAGATAGAAACAGTGAGGAGAGCAACGTTGGGAGACACTGACAGCAAGAAGCTGATTAATACCGACTGTTTATCAAACAGCAATATCTGAACAGGGAGAGCGTTTCATCTAAAGTCTAATGATGCCACCTGCCACAGTCGTGATGTAAAATGGAGGGATTTTCTATTTGCGGAAAACCTGTGCTGTGAGCAAACCCATCCGCTTTCTGCTTCCCAGCTCATAATCAAACAATTACAGTGGGCGCTTCTCTCTGCGTGAGTCCTGTAAAAGACAATTTTCAGGTTGCAGCGCCTTGTTGTCCTCTATCTTCCTGCTCTCTTCAGTTTCTTTACAACTATTCCATCAACACAAGGGCCAATTTTGCAGCATGCCAATTTTCAGCAGGCAGTGAATAGGGTTGCCCAGCATGAGCCAGGGGACGTAATAAGAAAAAACACTCTATCTTTGAAAAATTGGCTACGAGGGTAACAGGGGAAATTATAAATAAGAGCGTTTTACTCAGAAGATTTTGATGCATTTAAGAGTGAGGGTATATTAATTCTGGTTGCAAAAACCTGCTATACTGTTGCCACACAGATTTTCTTGAAAGGCTCTGACTCCTGGTGGGTGAGCCAAACAGCAGCTGACTCCTTCACTTTGCAATTTGAAAAGAATGAAAATCAGCTGCTTCAAAGACCAGCTGTCACTAACTCGGCTCGTGATTCCACTCTTCATGAGGTGCATAATGATAATAATCCCTCATATTCAAACATTTTTTGCAGCATCAGCCACTCAAGCAGTCCACTCTTCCTAATTTAGATTTTTTTTTTAAATGCCAGCTGGCAGCCTGCCCGGATTTTGTGTTAAAGAAATGACACTTTCAGGGACTTCACTGCTCAGTCACAGTTTAACTCTAACATTGCTTTGGTCAGCCAGTCTGCATTTAAGGATTTGGGGGAGAGAAAGTATTAAATAGTGTAAATGTTCTGAGCCAGACTTGAAGAAGGACAATGTGGTTCTGTTGGGTACATGTAAGACTTATGTATGCACTATACACCAAAAGGACAGTAGAACTCGCTACATTTGACAAATACTACACTTCACATTGTAACACCTATGTACACATACACACAGTATACACATTGGAAGATTTAGATAAAAAAGGGAAGGAAGAGTCACAAGTTTGAGCAGAGGGAAAACTTGACGGAAAGCTACCTAATGGAATAAAAATGAAGACAACTTACCTTCATTAGTACTGACTCACTGAGTTTCTCACGGTTGACAATCTTTATGGCGACTTTCTGGCATGTTACACAGTGAACTCCTAGCTTGACCAATCCTGTGAAACAAAGTGGAAACACACACTCTATTAGGTCAACTAGGTCAAACACTGCATGGCCTGTCAGTGTTTAGGATTATTGACAAAACAATGTTCAGATGACAACAAGGAAGCATCTGATGCATAATTATGCACTGTACTAAATGGAAATTCCTAGAGAGCTCAAACTATCTGTTGACTTAATGCGATGCATTGTGATGTGTGAAGACAAATTAAGGCTACTACTAATGTGCATTTACCAGACAGACTTTAAATAACCCAGGACTTCATGTACAGAAAGCTGATAATGAATTCTGAAGAGTCGACAGTTCCTTAAATAAACTGCCCTCTGGGGTTTATTTGAGTCATAAAGGCAGTAAGTGAATGGGCCATTTGTGTTATTGATTCCTATAATGTACTAAACTGCTGTAATGCAGTCACGTTGAGTTGTCTAAAACAAACGATAAAACGCTGTGGTAACAAACACAGGCAACGCCAAGCCAAAGGTCAGCCATTGAACAAGTCTCATTATTGACCAGGGGGAAAAAAATGCAAAACCTCACGTCCAACTGTAAGAGAAAGAATTATGTTGCATTTAAACATGACCCTTTACTTCACAGTACAAAACACATTAATGCATGTGGAGAGACCTCAGCATCTAATACACCATATCAGCCAGTTCCTTTGGGAATCACACACAAACGTTCCAGCGTATTCAGACAGGCATTAGTATCAAAATCAAACCTCACATATCATAAATCATATGATTCGCTACACAATAACAATAATAGTAAAAAAAAAAAAAAAGCTTAAAAGCATCTTCCCTGCCTCGCCTCAATAATATCCCAAGGTATCCTCAGTTAAACGATAAACCACAAACAACCTAGAAATCATGCAGTTACAGTGGAACAAAGTGGTGCATTTATATGTATTTGATACAGGGGAGCCATGACGACAGAGCCAATCCATTTTATGCAAGGACCCACAGAGCAGCAGACACATTAGAGAGATGTTTGCATTGGATAGATTACTTACAAACTGAAACTAACACACAGACAAATGTCGACTCTATTATTGATTTCCCCTATGGCCCTGTGCTGCCACAGGGATTTGTAGATGACAGAAGATGATTTTTTTTTTTTTTTAGTAAACTACAGTGTTGATGCCTTGAATGTCTGGCACACGGAATTTATAGAAATAACAAACTGGAATAATGTGAATGCTTTGATATCTTGCCACTACTGAAGAGATGAAAATAGTGAAATAAAGTTAATGTGTTACTATTGAATAATGTGTCTAAGATGGAAATTGCACAGTAGCTATAAGAAAGCACAATGATGAAAAGTATTAATGGAAAATGTTCTGATGCAGACTGACTCGCTGACAAGTACCAGACTTATGTGGCCTTCTAGCTTGCTCTGCCACTCTCTCCCTCACAGTTTGATTTCTATATAAAACAGCAGAACAGGAGAGTCGATGGCCTTTGAGGCAGAGGTGTGACTAGAATATGATGTGTGGGTGGGCAGTTTACTTATTAGGGGGGCCAGAAAAAAGTACTTTCAAAATATGTCAAAACCACCAGTGTCTACTCCTACTAGGCCTACTCTGCCTAGTAATATAATAATAATAATAATAATAATAATAATAATAATAATAATAATAATAATAAATGACAAGAAAAAGCTGAAACCCTAAAATCTAGGTAGTGCCCTCCACCCCTGAGTGAAAACAAATTTTTAATAAATGGTCGCAGCCCCGTCAAATACCACAGAATGCCAGCTTTGCTATTTCTTCTCAATGTGATAATGGATTGTGATGGGCACAACTCATTTTTAAAGTGGGTTAAAGAAGGTTCCAGCAGCTCCAGTCCTACAGATCCATCAACATGTGTACTGTGAGGGAGCAGTGAGGCACAGAACATCGTCCTTGCTACTTAAAAGAAAAAGGCACCGACTAAGGCACAAGCCCCCTATTCAAACAAACCAATTGAGGTTTTGACAATCGTTCTGTAACACGAAAATAATATGCAGAGCCCCTGAAATTTACAGCAGAAGGAAATTAAAATTAGAGCTAAAGACTTATAAGCACCAGACTTATAACTGCATATAGATTTTTTCCTGTTTTGTTTTTTATAGGATGGACTGGGAATATTTCAGGGGAGGCAGCTCTCCCCCCCCCCCCCCCCCCCCCCCCGCGCTTTAAAGTGGTAAAACAAGGGAAAGCATAAAGAAAGTGTTCCAACATCTCAGAAACAACGTGGTGGTGACAGAAAAGGGAGGGAGTGAGTAAAACAGAAATAGAGGGGGAGAAAGTGAAGAAGGTTTACTCAGAGATGGTGCATTATTCCAATAACAGGCCACAGATAATTAAGTAATAATGGAGAGCCTTGTGTGGGAGTGAGGCTCTGACTTGGGAGTTGAGGGGCTGCAGGGACAGAGAGGAGAAACACATGGAGGAGTGAAGGCTAGGAGACAAAAAGAGAGTGAGAAACTGACACAGAGACACAAGGAAGAGATTGGTTTAAAAAAAGCATAAGATAAAAGATGGAGAAAGACTTTATAAAAAGGGATGAGGCAGTGGAGCAGGAGGGGGAACAACAAACAAACCCATTAGCCCTGTGATGGTAATCATGTGTTAATGGATGCTATAGAGTAGCTCATAAGTCATGATAAGCACATTAAAGAGAAAATATCAGCCCGTAAACACATGAGAAGTTAACTGGATTATTTGCCTCACTATCCATCTTCCTGCAATGCCTCTATTTTCATGAGTAGAGGGCGCATTAGCAAGAGGGCAATGTGCACACAGCACATTACGATTTTAACAGCCACTTTGTGTATAAATTGAAATGAACTCTTACAAGGAGGTTCAGTGCATAATACACACGGACAGAAGATAGCGGCCTTGTTATCACATGCATAAAAATCATGACTTACAACAACAACAACAATCTATAGAACTGGTCACAGAAAAACACATTAAACTCCTCAACTTCCAGTGAATCACAACAATGTGGCAGCAACAGATAAAAGTTAAAGAAAGCGCTGCTCTGCATCCCTGCACAAGTACTCCTGTGTACAGTAAAATATTTTAATGAAGCATTCCTAAACCACTGGTAGTACCTTTAAAAAAAAAAGAAAAACTCCTGCTTTAATTTTCTGCATATCCATGACCCCCGTGACTCCCAGCGACCCTTTCACCCGACTGTGACAATGCCCCAGAGGAAACCCCTCGCAGCTCTGGGTGAACTGATCCTGTGCCGGTGAGGCTAGAGGCAGGGTTGTTTAGGAGATGCCCAGAATATCCTGGGTTTATTTGAGGTTCTGGCTGGGCTGAGTAGGAAAGGCTGCCTTTGAACATAGCTTCAAACGGAAGGCTTTGACTTAGAGCACAAAGGATCAAGAGCCTCACAGGGGTGAATAGAGACACGATTACCACTGCAGAAGCAAGTGTACATAGGTGTAATATTGTGTGTGCAAGCATATGGATTCTGTTTAATTTTAATGTATTGTAGTTGCATTAGTCTGTTATTCAAAACTGTAAAACGCCATAATTCAGGTATTTGCACATGCTTTAGTGTTTACCTTTGTGCACAGCTGAAGATGATGTGTGTCTGTATTCAGCAATGTGCAATGTGTGACTGAGTGCCACAATAAAGGGTCCGGGACACACGCAGACTGGTATCATCACATGCTGTACTTATATTCTTTTCATTAACACACATGGACTAAAGCAGGCTGTGCAGCTGACCTGAGTTTGCAGCACCACTGAATCAGCAAGTGCATCGATCTCTCCTCTCCTTCGCCCTACTCCCGAATCAATAGCATCAAAAGCTCTCGCCTTCGCAACAATGTCAGAATAATGACACCGGCCAGGGACTTATGGGCTGGAGGGGCCACCATCGACTGACCCCAGGCCTCCAATCCCAGAGCCGTACTCGTTACTTTCCGTGTGCCTCCGTGTTTAATGATCTAATGTGGAGGGACAGCTGGACAGGACACAGAATGAGAACTTTGGACCACGGCTCAGTGAACTTAAGGAGTTCACTGCATTGTGATGGAAGCTGCCATGCTGCTACGGAGCAGTGGTTTCAATTATTAATTAAAAGTTTTTTAAATAAAAGCTGAGCTGTTGCATCTTCACAGCTGGCTATTTAGGAGAAGCAGGCGAGAGAAGCAAGAGTCGAACAGAAAAAGTTAAAGTCAGAAAAAGAAGAAGGCAACAAAATAAGATAAGACTGTGTAGTAATGTGTCATCATCACCAATGAAACACATTATATAATAAACTATTCAGAGTTTTGGCATTGTTACAAATCAACGACAGTCACTGTCTCTTCATATGAGAATATTTTTAATGATGACTATCAGTCTCTATGTCAGGGTGTATTAATTATTGCTTTAAGTAACATATACACACACACACACACACACACACATATATATATATATATGGCAGCCACAAACATATGAGCAAAATTACAAAAACAAGCCACGTAGTCAGTTAAAAAAGTGATTATTTTATATAATATAACAAACTATAATCCATCTTAAAATAGCATTGAAGGAAATATCTGCAGATGTCACTGCTGTACATGACTTTGCAGAGGAGCACTTTATCTGACTGAGCATCTGTGGGCTACAAAGCACTGTGCATAGCACTTTATTTAAATCCTTGTTAGTTGTGATGGGAGTTCCCATTAGGCCCTTGTAGGCATGTTTATGTGTCTTCCTTTGGATCTGTTTAGCCTGGCAGAGCAGCCAAGAAAACCCAAACTCCCAGGGAGAGAATCCGTATCTCCTCCTGCCCTTCTGTTACCAGCTTCTAGAACATGCCAATCAGTGGATCAATTCACGTCGTACAGTGCTCGGACATCCCGTGAGCCTGATTTCCCCCAGATCTGAGAGGCTGTGAGTGAACGATGAAAAGCAGGAGAGGACAGCGACACCTGCCTTCTTTTTAAACCACTGAGACTTTTTTATGATCTTCACCTGCTGTGTACACACACGTTTTCAGCTCTAATCCCCCTCACAGCACTAGCATCCATGCGGTTAAAGATAATTACCAGATAGTTTAATTTCCATCTGGAAGCACCTACTAGAACAAGTATGCCAAGGATGAAAAAGATGTCTCTACTTGTTCACCTCTCTCACTTTCAAACTTGATCTTTCAGAAGCCGTAAGCCAATGCCAGCATATGGTAGTAGCTTATGCTGGCTTAGCTTTCCCTCCCCGAGGCGCTGGCTCTGGGAAGCTCGTTGCCCTCAGGCATAGATCTGTGAGCTGCGTTCCACTCCTGCTCTCTAACCCTGAATGCTCTACATGGGGGTTACAGCTCTGCCCTGGGATCAGTGTTTGAAAGGAAACACAATGTGCTACTCTGGCTTATTCCTCCAGCTTCTTCTGGCCATGTGGAAAGCCCATGCTGTAGAGCGTGGGAATCCCCTCCGCCAGGGCAAAGGTCAGTAGCTGAAGACCCATGTTCAGCCACCACGGTTCTGTGTAGCATAATTCTCTGCCTCTTCTCTGACAAATTATTAGAATATTAAATAAACTAACACACATTATGCTCTCTTCAGCTCCACCTGCATTATTACACTAAACATACATTTTCTGTATTGTCACAAATATGTGTATATGTGAACTGAAAGAGAAATATCATAATACACTGTCAAGCTACATAATGAAGAATATTCTTTTGCACAGGTCACAGAGCGGGCAGATCAGGTTGTTCATTCATTGAAATATGGGTTTGACTCATGGCTCCTCTTGCTCACAAGTCGAATGGGTGAATAAGAGGCGAACCATGAAGCGCTATGGATAAAAGCAGTTCATGCACCATTTGCAGTCAATTTATATGTCCCAGTGGTGACAGAGTACAAAACACACATGGTTAGGATGAATGTATGCCTTCATATACCATAGAAGACATGCTGTTATAGAAAAGCAACCTATTCTTCCAACAACTCCTTTCTGTCAACTTGTTTTCCCCCCTTTCTCTCCCACAGTACAGAAACCCAGCAACTGTTTTAGCATTTGACCTGACCAAAATATTACACAACATGCTGTATGAGACAGGTCTTGTTTAAAGGTGACATATCGTGCACATTTGCAGGTCCATATTTGTATTTTCTGGGGCTCTTTTGGAATATTATCTTTGCATGATTTACAGTTCAAAAACTCCCTTTATCTTCTACTGTACTGGCTACTTATGCTATCTGAAACCGTTTCTATAAAGCCCCACTCTAAAAACCCCACTCTAAAGCATTATTTTTTCCCCACCTTCTGCAAAAACCTGCCTATGATTGGCTAGTGCTTGTTGCTTTTGTTGGGTAGGTCTAATCTAGGTCAATATACTGTTTATGTATATGTAATTCTGCTTGGAAATCACCTATGGAAATAAAATTAAATTTTATTTCCATAGGTGATTTAAATGTATATTTAAAAAGTAATGACATTGAAAGATAACACTGCAGCATGAACCAGATCCATTTTTTCGAGTAGGCAGGCTTGAGACAGGGGCACTAAATGAATACTAGATACCAGGGTCTTGTACAGACTGTAGAAAGAGTCAATTAGTAGCAAATTATTACAATAATCATAACTACTATCTTGATAATTGACTAATTGATTTTTAAGAAGAGAATGTCCAAATTATCTGGTTCCAGCTTCTTGTTTCTTTAGTCTTTAGTCAGTTTAGAAGAGCAAACTAATGATCTTTGGGTTTTGGACTGTTGGTCTGGGAACAAAAAAAAATTCAGGTTAAACCTTCATCTTTGGGAAACCGTGATCTACATTTTACGCCATTTTAGGAACCAAACAACTAATCAATCGCTTCAATAATCAATACTTAGCGATTACTCAACTATCATAATTGTCCTTAGTTGCAGCCCTACTGGTGACATGATTAGGTTAGGTTTAGGCATGAGGAGATGAGGAGCCAGATTGTTAGGGTCCTGATAAGATGAGGATAAAAAGGCTTCTCCCAAACAGCCCATTCTGTTCTCATTGTCCAGTCGCCCCCAGTAACTTCCAGGAGACTCCACAAACAATGGATTGAAACAGTTGGATTAAACCTATTTTTACTTTACTGGAAATGCTTTTTCAAAAACATCCACATCCAAGCCAGAATCCCATCTGAAATATGCAAGAGGCCAGCGCGATCCAGTGTAGCTGATTCTCTTCTGTTTATGGCTCATGCCAATTCTTATGGCAATTATTGTGTTGAATACTGTCAAGTATGTTGAATAATGTTAAAAATGACACAAAGAAATGTATATGGTCATACACAAAAACACAAGAAATATTATTCCTGCTACTATTTGAGGAAATACAGTAACAGAATAAATTACAAAAAATATGTCATGTCCTTTTTAAAGACTGGAGAGTTTCAACTTTCTCTATCGTCCATTTTGTTATCCAAGAAGTTTATGCAATTGTCTTTTCCTCGATTCTCTGTTTCTGACAAAGTTTGCCCTCCTTCCTTCTCTACTCATCAGTGTTTTCTGACTTATCTCCCATTGTCTCTATTCACCATCTCATCTATTCACAAAAAAGAAAAAGAGAGGGAATACACCAGCAGAAAGCTGTTGAGTCATACCGTGCAGGAGGGAGACGGCATGTCGAAGATCAATCGATGCTCACTCACCACTCAATGAAAGCACTCCGTTTGTCTCTCTCTCACCGCTTCTTTCCTCCTCCATTCACTGAATTTCTCTCCATCTCCTCCATTCCTCCACCTCTTCTTTCACTCTCTTTGCATCTTCAGTCAGCTGTGATGTTAGTCTACCCAGCCTGAATTCCCCAGAAACCCTCTAAACCCTACCAGGCAAAGCAGCAGCAACATCAGTAACAACAGAGCCCCAGACCAACAAAACAACTTCAAAAGCAGGAGAGCAGTTCAGCCCTGCAGTGCTGGCGTGAGGCACACTGACACATGCATACAGAAACTGTTTATTTGACCTGCTTGGAATAAGACATTTGCTCAACTGCTCCCTTATATGTAAACTCCCTGCGAAACACAGCGATCTCCTTGTAAATACAGTAATAATGGTCCTTTACTTACAACACAAAGGTTTCACGTGCCTCATTTTCCTGGGCAGCCTGAATACAGTAGGAGTTAAAAGCCTCCCTCACTTCTTTATAATTACCACTGAATAAAACAATTCATTTATTAATTTATTGATCAGAGCCAGAGCACATTAATAAACATTTGGACAAATGGCACATTTTTACCAATAGTCCCTGAAACAAATTTAGATTCAGACCTTTAGCTCTTGTTCAGACATGATACATTTTTCACCCACCAGAAAGCTGAGTGTGTGTGAAAACAGCATAAATCCAATTTACTTAGCTTGAATTTATGACTTAGCATAGTCAATACATATGACATGCATTTCAGCAGCAGGGAAGTTTCTTTGTATCCAATAAAGAACTGGGCAATATATTGATCTATTGATCTATTGACCTTCTTTTAATACAGAAATGCTTTGGGAAAAAAATGAGATCACTCATTTATTTCTGAAACCAGCATCTCTACATGATTCCAGCCATTCCATTCCAGCGTCTGTTGAATTCCAACACATGCACACCTCATTCTGCTTAAAGAGGTATTGAGTAGTTCAATATAATGCGTCTTGTCATGCTCTCCACAAGTCTTTACCATTGTTCCTGATTCAGTTGTTAATTATCTATTTTTTTTATTGTATTGATGATATACTGTAGATATTGATGTTATATATTGATATTGTCGGATTGCCCAGGCCTACTAGATTCAAGAAGAAATGCATAGCTTTTTTTTTTTTTTATCTTCCATTACCTCAGTATATGATAAAAGCTTGTATTGCCATAAAGCTAACTGCTTGTTAAGATTGCATCTCTCTCTCTCTCTCTCTGCTTGTTTTCTGTGACCTCTCTGCTGTTGTTATAATAAAAGGGCATAAAATGTCCGAATATATATATTTTAAAAAATCCAATTGTGATGTAATGAAATGGTGGTATAAAAAACATACTGTACATCCAGACACATACAGTTTCCACCATGACAGTGCCCAAACAGCAGTGTGGCCGAACAAGACAAAAGCCAGCATACACTGCCTGTTGCATTTACATGTGCAGACTATGTACACTACTCATACTCTGTGAGCATATATGATGGGAGGAGGCACTACATAGGTGTGGGAAGCCAATTCCAAATACATGAACAAATTTACATAATACAGCCCCAACAAACACAAACAGAGTGAAATGTGGTAAAAGGCGACGCAGCACTGTGGCTTCGAGACATCTAATTTATTTTTCATATTCATAAACAAGCATGGGAATGATTGAGAGCATCGCCCAAGGGCTGCGACTGAGTGATCCACTTAGTTTTCTAACAAGCTCTCTGATTGGCAGACCTTAGAAGTCCCCACCCCTCTCCGCATCAGCCTCATCACCATGTAAATATATGCACAAATACATCCTCAGAAGCTCATCACCTGCACGATAGGAGACGCAAGCTTTACAAACTCTGCCAGCAAGGCAAACAACTCCCATTCCCAGTGGTGAGTAATGCATGATTGCACAGCAGAAAATGACTTAGAAAGTTCAGGCTGTCATGTACAGTATTTGACTGGGAAAAAAAGTTCTGGATGTTGATGACTCTGTGCTGGAAACATATGGTGCATGTCTCGAGTTGGCCAGATATTCACACACTATTTCATCTGCACTGGAGCCATCTCACGGGGGTGTGAGAGAAATTATACTGCTGCAGATTTTGTTGACTGAGGACTATGAGCACTCTGCGGCTGTATCTAAGCACAGCGTTGCTTTAAGCTTAATGCTACCATCAGCATGCTGCCATGCTTACTATGAAAATGCTAGCATGTTGATATTTATCAGGTATAATGTTTGCCATTCCAGTTTAGTGCGCTAGTATGCTAACATTTGCTAATAAGCACAAAGCATTATTTTGTTATTATTGTCCATATATTTGGTTAGAAAGTAGCCTGGCTAACACCAGACCTCATCTCAATGTAGATTGAAATGAGGCCATTCATTTATTTGTTTGTATTGGTGACATGATTTATGAAAGCCCAGAGCAGTTTATTGGGTGCTACAAATGTATGTCAAATGCGCCTCTACCTAGCTAATAGCCAAATGCAAAGTCACTCTTAGTAATGAAAAAGGTTAGCACTAAAAGTTGCACATCTTTCAAAATAAACATGCGGCCTAAATTACTTAGAACAATTTGTAAGGCTGCATCGAAAGGTAAATGACCATCTGCCACCATGTTGGATCCACAATTATCAACAAAGTCACTTCTCTGGTATTTCATCATCTTGCTGCACACTCCATTGTTTTGAGATTGGCTCCCCTGAATTTGCGTGCAATGAAGAATAGGTATACCCTGGCTAATTATTAACCTAAATTAATAAGTATTTGGATGAATTATCACTTTGACCAGATCATGGAGCTAGAAAAAAGGTCAGGCAATCAGAATTTTTACAAGATTTTGAGATATTTCACTGAACAAGTGAAAGTTTTTGACCAAATCAGCCCTGATAGCCTACTGGTTAAAGGCTTTGACCAATAGGCTTCCCCCAGGCCATCAGGACATTGAACTCTATACCCCCCACATAACCCCCACCCACCCACTACATACACACAGCACACCGTCCCCCACCACACAGATTGTGTAACAACTTCTTGCACTGGTCACATGCATACCTGTATACTGTGTATACAATATGTATAGTATGTAATATACACAATATGTATATTATGTATATTTTTACAGAGGTTATTTTCATTTTATATTTTCATGCTTATATTTTATTCTATTCTTTTTATTTTTATCTTATTATTCTTGTATTTGTATTGTATTTTTTGCACAGTTTTAAGTGAGCGCCGTTTTTCATTTCACTGTGGATGCACATCCACATTTGACAGATAAAGAATTCTGATTCTGATTCACACGCCAGACAATGTCTGAAAACTGTGCTGAGCAAGAGTAGCGTGACAATAAAGCCAACACGATTTATGATTTATAATCCATAGTCCACTGCCCACTGGTATGTTGAGGTATTTATTTTCAGACATGAGCAGAATGTCTGTACTAGTTGGTGTTCAAGTGCTACTTTTTTTGGCCAGACGCAGGTGATGAGAGCCGACGATAAAGTTGACCAGCTAATTCTTTACTCTCAGTTTAGTGTGTCCAGGCCTTCTAATCCATGCTATACCTCCTACATCTTGTTTCCTGTTATCAGTAAACTGCCACTGTCTAGGCAGAAAATGTTCCCAAATTTTTCTCTATATATTCTTTTTCTAAAAATTGGGGATCATCAAAGTCAGTAGAATCTATCCTCTGGGGATACAAATGTCTACGAGATATAAGGGTAATCCATACAGTAGTTGTTAGGATAGTCTGGACCGAAGTGGTGGGAAAGCCGACCATCAAACAGACTTTGAAAGCCCTCAAGTCATACTGCAAGCATGGCTTAAAAAGTCAGGGAGAACTTCTTGGATAAAGATTTTGCATTTGTGAGGAGACAGACCATTAAGTTGATCAGAGGCATCTCTTCTCCTTTGAATTTCTTTTCTGAGACGTCATCGCACATTCAAAATATTCCACTCCGAATTCTGGCCTGAAGTGACTGGAGGTCAGGCACCGGAGGCGAGAGAGAGTGACGCTGTCAGAGGAATGTTCTACCCAAATCCCAGACGGGAACATCAGAACAAACATGAATGAAGACACGGCGGGCAGATATGGGAGAGATGAGAGGAAAGAACAAATAAGAAAAAAAAGAAGGCCACGACAATGAGGCCAGTGACAGGGAGATGGAGAAATACTGGAGAGGATAGATAAATAGAGAGATACAGAGAGAGACTTAGTCAAAACACAGAGAGAAAGTGGGGCCTAGGAGGGCGGAGCAGGGAGACTCAGATCTATTTTTAATGCCTCTGGCTGGGGATCAGCAAAAGGAATGTATAATTACAGCCTCATGAATAATGCAAGCAGGCTTCTTTTAATTAGCCACACCAGGCCCACTGCAGCAACCAAAGTAGACGGGACAAACGTGCACATGTACACACACACACACCAACAGTGTATATACATACTTATACACACAGATAGGGTGTCCACAGGAAATGATGTTACTGGTATGTATCATTTTTTAAAAATATATGTGTGTGCATGATAAACGTGTACTCGCACATTCCTCAAGGGAACCAGGAGTCAAATGAAGAGATGAAATGATGAGCCAAGGATTGGTGCCTTGGTGATGACTCTCTGATAGGCTTCATAGTGAGCGGAGCCCCTAGACACTACTCAAAGAGCTGCACACTGTCTGCCTGTCATGTGTTAGATAACCCCCAATATAAAAGCATGAATTATTAAACACCTGACTGGATAATATTACAAAACCTCACTGTAACCAAAAAAAGACATGCTGGCAGTGGCTGTGCACTCATTCACATGTACGCTCGCATGCATACACATGAACATGCACAAAAAAAAGCATGCTATTTCTGGCATATGAGCCACTCAGAAGGGCCAATCGTGTGGGCTGGAAGAGAGCGAAGAGGAAGTCAGACTCTAAGAAGCCATTAATCAAACCTTCCTCATCTATAATTCAGTGTGAGTTTTTTTTCAGTAATTAACTGTTTGGGTTGTCCATGCAACATCTTCATTATCAAACATGGATCAAGCGGGAGCAGAATTCGGAGTTCTCATCAACCCGTCTTAATAACCAGCTTCGGCCGAATGGAGATTACAATGGATGGTTGAAGCTCAACTTGGGAAAAGTCAACTAAACTCTCCCTGCACATCAAGAGAAGACAGGAAGATGGATCCAAGTTGGAACGACACATCAAGACGGAGGCAGGATGTTATTTTGTTGTTATCTGGCAACTCTTCTCCCATCTTCAGAGCCTTAATTTGTAAGCTAATTTGTGGCTGGCAAAGACAGGCTTGAGTATGGGAGAGGATATTGGATGTAATTCGATGTCTCACTCCATCTTCGTTTGTTGATTGGAGTTTAATTGGCAATGAGGGTGCTGCATTCCCACTTTGGGGCAGGCAGAGGAGATGACGGCTTGAGTGCATGGACTGAAAATGAGTCCTTCTATAATGTTTTTGACACCAGACCACCAATTCACCCAGTTGAAGAAAAAATAAGTCACCTTTCTTTTATTCCCGAACGTATGCCTCTATAACAAAAAATAAGACCTTAACTTTAAATAGGCTTTATACTATAGTCTGACATTTATTCCTTCCATAAATAAGCGATACATACACACATTCTTCCTGATCAAAAGTCAAAAGGTCAAAAATATGGCAAGTGGTTTTCTCTCTAGCCTTTTCTACCTCCTGCCTATACCTTTGTACTGCCTTTCTTCTTCACTAGTGTAGAACAAATGCTGCACAGGAGAAAGGTCAAAGTGTCAAAGCTTCACCATTAGTGTACATTCCGATCAGAAAGACCTCAAGGCACTGAAACAATAAAGCCAGGATGTGTGGCTGCCTTTCAGTACAACACAGAGGATTTCTACCATACCCTATTACTAGACTGCACAAGAAACCTGTCAACCTCAATGTAGTATATCAGCTGCCAGATCTACATGAGAGTGAACTATAGTCTCATGTAGTATGGCCATACAGCTTCTGTCCAGCTCCTGACATTCCGTTCATTCTCTTGGGTGATAAAACAGACATGCACTGAGCTGAGATGAACTGAGATTTTTCCCGTAAAACATACTAATGACATTGAAATTATTCTTATTAGCTCTGCTAGGCAGTTATCTTGTTTATCAGCATTTGTCCATCTGTTTTTCTTGCAAAATACCTCAAAATTTTTTGGCCAGATTTTCATCAAATCTTGAGCGAATATTGGGAATGGTACCATGAACAGGTGATAAAATATTGGTAATGATCCAGAAGAAATCCTGGTTTTCAAATCAATTAGAATTTTTGTTGTTTGGTAACGTTGCGGTAAATGGACCTTGTTTGGGGCCACCTGGTGGTGATAACTTGCACCTACATAACTTGTTTTCTTTGCACACTACGCCAGAGACACTAAAAGAGGAATGACTTTACAAAAAAGACTTTCCATGCTTCGGGTAGATATGAACTGTTGAGGCTGTAACTTGCATACATATTTTGTTTGATATTTATTTACATATGAACATTATCAATAGGGCGACACAGTGGTGCAGGGGTTAGCACTGTTGCCTCACAGCAAGAAGGTCGCAGGCTCAAGACCTCCTTGGTCCTGGGTCTGGGACCTTTCTGTGTGGAGTTTGCATGTTCTCCCCGTGTCTGCGTGGGTTTTCACCGGGTACTCCGGCTTCCTCCCACAGTCCAAAAACATGCTGAGGTTAATTGGAGACTCTAAATTGCCCGTAGGTGTGAGTGTGTGAGTAATTGGTGTGTGTGCCCCACGATTGGCTGGCGACCATCTGGGGTGTATCCCTGCCTCTCGCTTTAACGCGCTGGGATTGGCTCCAGCAGACCCCTGCGACCCTAATGAGGAATAAGCAGGTATAGAAAATGACTGACTGACTGATGACATTATCAATAAGCAGTCTTGAAGTTGCAG
Source organism: Lepturacanthus savala (assembly GCA_030544235.1). Classification (NCBI taxonomy): domain Eukaryota; kingdom Metazoa; phylum Chordata; class Actinopteri; order Scombriformes; family Trichiuridae; genus Lepturacanthus; species Lepturacanthus savala. Next base: position 12,935,736 of record CM060465.1, on the reverse strand, counting down.
AGTGCTTTTCTAGTTTCTTACATATTTTAGAAACTTGTGCCTTTGTCCTGTAGATGAAAAAAAATCTTTAGTAGAATCTATAACCTATATCTAATTACTGTTATACCGAGTGTCTGACTCCAATACCAATATACAGTGTATACAATTATGCTCATTTGCATCTATCTCCACATTTACAAGCTTTTATTTTTTAGAAGCATTTTTAGAATTACCACTGTTGCAAGTGCTGAGATGAATGAACATGACTCATCTAATTTGGAACGTTTTCCTGTTTCCTCTATTTTTTTTTTACATTGATGCATGCATAATCCATGTTAAACACACATTCTGCAGAGCATGATAACACATGGTCATAAGGGAACATTTGCATGTTATCTTAAAAAGGGACATGACTTTGGTGAGAGCGAGCTCTCCATGTTTTAATAAAAGTACAAGCAGATTCCCCATTTAGTTACTCTTTAAATTTCGTTCTGTACTTCTATGTGAGGGAATTCAGACTTTATCAAATCTTTTTTTTTATTATTTTACCTGCCATTCTGTCATCTCAAGTGCTATACCATCACTTCCTTAAGTCAAGCATGACTTTAAGAACTTCATCTAAAGGCACTCACTACAAACTTCCACTAGTCATCCTTGCTAGTTCATAGCATAATGTACTGGGCTGTGGGATGTCCCAGAGGGAGGGGCTGCAGAGGAAGAAAGAGGCAGAGACTGTGTTGAAGACGACAGTGTAGGAGGATGAAATACACTACGAGTTGAGGGAGGTGTTTTGGTTGGAGGATGCGTTGGTAATCAGCCCAACGGCCATTGGTGGAGCTGTTGACATTTCTCTTTCGTGAAGTGGAATAAATTGAGCAACTCTTCTGGTGAAATCGATGCATCAGCTGCAGCTAGCTCATTACGCAAGACACGATACATCTCAGTGAGACAACAAGGGAATTTCTATTAGCCACCGAAACCCAGACCCCCCCCCCCCGACTCAGTCCCTCTATCATTTTCACTTCGTCCCCTATTCCCTCTCCTCAGTCAATCAGTCACTCTTCCTTCCCTCTCAGTCTCCGTTTGTTTTCGTTGTGGCTTGATAAGTCTCTTTCTTTTCTGCAACCGCTGATTTTTCCCCACAGGACATAAGGAGGGATGGCTCTAGTGTTGCATCATGCGTTCCTACCATAACAACAGAGGTTTGTGTGTGTGTGTCAGCGCATATATAAGTGAGAGTTTGCAAAAAAAAAAGAAAAGACAAAAAGAGAAAGTCTTATAAAAATAAATAAATCTGGGTTCTGACCCTGCCTGAAGACTCCTTATCTTGTCTGTAATTATCAGTGATTCTGTGTGTTCGCAGGCCTGAATTTGTGTTGTGTGTGTGTGTGTGTTCATGAGCAGTATGTGTGCTGCACTGAATAACATCCGAATGCTGAATGGAAATGAAAGTGGTTCTGGAGAAAAGCCAGTGCCCAGATTGCCTGTTTTCTCAGGCTCACGTCACAGGGCTTGGAAAATTGCCTTGTACTAAAAGGGCAGATCCACATAAACTGGATGCACATGCGCACACAGGGAGCACTTGGGGCACACAACGAGCAGAAAGCACCATGGGCACTTCACCAAGAGTCCATTTTACCTGCCCTTTTTAACCAAACAAAGTGATGTGAGAGTGAGATGTCTAACAAAAGCCGAGGGGGAGACTGCCTGAACGGCAAAAGCAAAAAGAACAGATAAAGTAGGAGGACAGAGTCTAAAAGGTATGTTGACTGAAGAAAGAACAGTGAAATATAATAGAAGGGTAAATTGAAACAGAGGGAGAGACAGATAAGAAAGAGACAGGAAGAGAGAGAGACAGCAGGGCCATATGTATTCCACCACCAGGGAAACAGAGAGCAGAGAGACATCTGTTCAACAAGACTTCAGGGGGCTTTCATTCTTATGTCTGCCTGTCACCACACAGGACAGCAGTAATAGATATACAGAGTACACACATAAACTCACACACACACGGTACATTATTCTAAAAGAATCAAGTAGCAGGACAATGAGATTTCCTTCAACCTCCTTCACAAGATTTTCAAATGTAATACATTTTTTTCATAACCTTTATGCTGTATACATTTATTTTGTGAAATGATTAAATAACACTCTTGAACCACATTAGTGTCACTTTGTATATTGATTATCCAGAGTGGCGTTGAAACTGCCAATCAACAACTGAATAATTGTTTGTTCTCATTCTATTTTGCAATACTGTCAATACAATATCTTCAGGTTTTGCACTGTTACCTAATTGATAATGGAAGTAATTGATAGCTGCAGCTGTAATCATTATGCAGAGTGGCAGCAAACATAGTGTTAATCACTGCATGATTTTAAATAAAAAGGACATATACTGTCTCTATAAAGCAGAGCAGCTCACCACTTATATTAACCCATTCATTATATTAATATGGATTTGTCATGTATAATCACAGATTCAGATTCAAGGAATCACCAAGGCAGGACAGCCTCAGCAGACCAAAAACAGAAAGAAGTCATTTGTTGAACTATAGCATTGATCAATAAACTCAGTATTGTCTTCATTAGCTGCTTGGCTTTTTCAAAATGTCAGCGGCCATTACGTGACACCTGAAACGCAGCCTTTAGCTGACTACAGCAGTGGTGAACTTTTAAAAAGACCTCTGGCGGTTGTTGTGTTCGTCTTGGTGGCCATCAGCGGGGGAAAATACTGCAGTCATTAAAATGATAATGATACAGTCAGGGCGACTGACGAGGTATTGATCGGGTGCAGCACCTCCCCCGCGTGTGACACTTGGCATGGACACGCGGGCCATCAGATGAGCAAGGCTGTGCGTTTGTGTCTCTCTGTGTGTGTGTGTGTGTGTGTGTGTGTGTGTGTGTGTGTGTGTGTGTGTGCTGTCAATAATACAAGAGCCGGTTACAGCTGGACATGAGCCTGCAAGAGTCGCTCAAACACTCCAAGTGTAGTCAATTTATACCAGTAAGTAATGGATCGACACACAGACAGTATCAATGGCCAGTGTCAGTGCTGCGACTGCTGAAACATTAGTCATGTTTGCAGGGCTGATGCTGGCTTTTATATATCATGTTAATGCTCATGAAGCTGTCATATGAGCATTACAGGCATGGTAGGTATACCTGACATGCTTATTACATGTTGTACATCACTGGACCAGGATGTGTGTCTTGACATAATGGCTATGAGTCTGTCACAATGGAATGATGCATGTTGCACTTTTGTGATGGATGCTGCATTAGGTTGTATGCTACATCACTTGACAATCTTAAGACAGAAACATGGATCTGGCGCGAGAACCCTCAAACACCTTTTCACTTATCTGTCAAAAGGTGAGAATCGTCCCGAAAGAAAAAAAAAAGAAACTCAAGTTTTCCATTAACCGATTTCTGCATTCCTGTGCTCGTCCTTCACATGCCCATCTCATTTCTGAAGAGCTGCACTCTGCATGCATGTCTGTGCAGCAACTGCCAATCAAGATGTCAGGAAGGGCTGATGGACAATCTTTTCAGCCACTGATGACAGATGGAGAGGTTGAGGGGGGCGGGTTGAGTTCAAGTCAAGGGCTCTGCTAGTGGCTGGCTGGGTCAGCGGGGGGTTGCTATGGCGTTGCTATGGAGACAAGGCGGCGGGAGAAGTGGTTTATGATGGACGCTGATGGGTGGTCCACACCCGGGGTTAAAGAAAAAAAGGAGCACGGGGTGGGTCTGTGTGTGTGTGTTTTCACCTAACTGTGCTCCAAACAATACACAATAAGATCATGTGCCCACTTTACATCCGTCATCCATGGTGTGAGCGCGAGTGTCTCTGTGTGCACTCATGCATGTGTGTCCCTGGCCTCTGCACCGTTGCAGTAATGAGGAATAGACACAGCAGTCAGAGCTTAGCATTCAGATGCTGTATGTAATGAGTTCAGGTGAAACGCACACACACACACATGCACACACACTCACAAGACACACACACACACATACATAAACACTCACAAGACACACTCCGCCCGGGGCTGATGATGCAAATAGCCTTATGACTCGGTGCAACGCTCAAGTGCACATAGCTATTTTATTTGATTGTTTGTTTGGTGTATGTGTTAATTATTTCCCCTCCCTCTGTATTATGCATGATGTGCTTATTTGTATCTGAAAAGTTCATTTGCAAACACAGATAACTCTTTTTACGAATCTTCCAAAAGTAATCAATTTATTTATCATTTACCCTGGGTGACATCAGTCAAACCGAAGTTCAGGGTCTTTGACCAAGGAGATATGACATAACAAATACAAATATCTCAAAAAATTAAACTCTAGTGAAAAGTATAAGCCTCAGCTCATTTATTACCAAAAAGGTGTTTATCTGTTTTTGTAAATGAACTTTTTTATTATTATTATTTTTGGTCTCCTTCTCATTTAACCTCCCACAGGCTGTTATTACATAATAATCTGTTAATTAATTAATTAATTGACCTACATGGTTAAATAAAGTTTACCTTGAATAAAACAGTACAGATAGTGAGTGACAGGAAGAAAAGAAGAGTGGAGAACATAACAGAAGAGGAAGAACAGTCGATATTACAGTCTGAATGGATGTAGCTGCTTCTCTAAGTGGAACACAAACTGTCCCACAAACCTTTACATACACAGGTGGCAGTAAAGGCCATCAGGGAAAAGTAAGATTACCACTGATGTACATGTATCTGTAAACATGTACAACAAAGTGATGGTTCTCCTTAGAGAAACAGCCAATAAGACAGAGAAGGGAAACAAGAAGACAGGAGGAGCATGTGAAAAGTGTTGGGTACCAGTACCAGCTCCCGCCAGTTGGGGGCTCCCTTTCACCTGCACATTTGCCTCACCCCCCCCACTCCAACCCCTTTCCACTCTGTTCTAACTCTCTGGCGTTCATTCACCCCCTGCTCCTGTTTCTTCTTCCATCTCTGCCAGGAGGATCCTTTACATTTTCCCTGTAACTTTGTTTGTATTTGATGCCTTTCAACTACTACTCGCCTACTGCTCCCCTTCAGTGTTTTTTTTCCTTCTTTCTCTGCCGTTTTTTTCCTGTTGCTTTCAATCTCACCCCCATTCTGTCTCTTTCTTTAATATGGTCTCTTTTCGCAGGCGCTGCAGTCCTGTCCAGCTACTGTGATTTTATGGCAGAGATGCACAGGAAAGAGGAACAGCAACAAGAACTAGACAGTCAGAGAGAAAAGGGATAAGAGATGAGAGATAATTTTTTTTTTCTGGATGTGACGTATAAACAATACGCTTAAACATAATAAATGCCGACATCAATTATATAACAAATGCACAAATACTTGCTTTAGAAACTAACTGATCTAGAGTCACAGGGATGCTGACACTCACAAGAAGACAGCAGTATTGTTGCTAGGAGAGGAGAGAGGTGGGAGGAGGGGAGAAGAGGAGGATAAGGATGAAGAGGAGGAGAGAGGGGGGTGATAGAGAGGCAGTCGGACAGAGAGAGCAAGGGAGACGGAGGTGAGGAGGGATATGGTACAAGGATGCTGCCCCAGTCGATTAGAGGACAGGGGCGTAGTGGGAACATCGCCACCCCCCCCACCCCCCTTCTGTGATGTCAGTGCTTTCACTACCATCACCTCACTGCAGAGCCCCGCTCCACTCCATCACACACACACACACACACACACACACACACACACACACACACACACACACACACACACACACACACACACACACACACACACACACACACACACACACACACACACACACACACACAATATAGGCTCAGCCGGTGAAGAGGAACAATGAAGAAAGAGGGAGAGAAGAATGACACAGAAGAGGAGAGCAGGGAAACAAAAGTGATTGGGGCAGCAGATGAAAATGGGACTGACAATTGTATGTATCTAGAAAAACAACAGAATGAAATTTTAAAAGAAAAGGAGCTGGTGAGAGTCATTTGAAATGAAAAATGTGGATGGGTAATAAATAAGGAAATAGAGATGCATAGACTTTGTGGGTAGTAGAAGTAGTATAAAGTGTATTGATACTTGCATTTTACTTACATACCTACATCCAACAACGTTGAGTCTATCTATAGAATCAATGATTGTCCAATGACATTTTGGTGAATGGCACAGAACAACCTCATCATTACAGGAGACTCACCAATTACTTGAATAAATACACTATTCAACAGTCCATTTAAGAAACGTCATTCAATTTCCCTTTCACTGTTAAACAAATTAAAGTGTTATCTGATTAGAGTGTGAAAGATGTGCTGAAAGAGGACATGAGTCATTCTTTGAGACCAGTCCTGCAAGCTACAAAGTAAACAACATTAAAACCCTTTATTCAAACCTTTCTTCTTTCCAATAAAGAGGCGTATGATTACTTCTCTACTCCGTAGTTAACCCTATATCTGTGAATGCACGGCTCCGAAATTTGACCTAAATTATCTTAAATGATCAGTTTTGATATTACATGCAAATGATCCACTTATTAAAAAGGAAATCTGATAATTATATCCTTCCCTTCTATATTGTTGCACGCCTGAATTACTCTGTGCTTCCCTGATATCCCTGCTACAGACTTCTCACTGCATGAAACATATGTAGGTCACTTAAAATCCATAATCCATAGAGTTGGATATACTTATGCTGCTGCTGAATTTCAAAACTGCACTCATGGTAACACAGTGCTTGGATTGGTTTCACCAAAGAACAAGCTGGAAAGTTTGTTTTATCTACATTTCAACAGTAATGTAATGGTGCCCCAAGATAGGAGCATCCAACTTATGAACATCTGTAGAAACGATAGGGACCAGATGTCCCCCGACCCAGACAGTCCGGTTTGGAGTTGTGTGTCCTGAGACCAACATCAAACTCTCTCAAACTGTTCTGGCTACACAGACATCACATAGCCAACGAGATGTTACACCGTCCTCACAGTTTACTACAGCTTCCAGCAAATCTAGCACCTACTGTATCAATGTGCATGTTAGGGTCACGATATCTGCACTTAGAAACTCGAGTGTCTATTTACATCGTTTGTATGAAGAAATGGGAATTGATCGGTGCTTTTAAGTGCACCTCGTTGCAGCAGGATCTATTGAAGTTTATTAATGTGTTTGTTTCCATATGTTGAAATACTCTGACATTTACTTGTTTTACTACAGACATTTTAATGATGAAAAAAAAATAATAAAATTGTTGAAGCAAGAATTCTATATAAGATATTTTTTTTTAGCAAACTCTACTGAATTCTTGGCCTACATGTCCCTGGCTATGTCTGTGGACAATATGTAGTCAGCTGATCTTGCCATTTTAAAATAACCCCATGCTGAAGACACAGGAAATATACACTGTCACCAATGAGGCAGGGTTTAAAAATTAATTAAAAAATATTAATTGTTTTCAGCAAGCTCCAGTGCATTCTTGTTCTACATGTCCCTGACTACATTTGTATATAAATCAGTTGAGTGTACCATTTTAAAATAATCCCATGCTGAAATCATAACCAATTTGCACTGTATGGCTAATGAGACTGATTTTGAATTAGTTTGTTTTCCACTGCAAAATAATCCCATGCTGCAATCAAATCATCACCAATACACACTGAATGGCCAAAAAATAATTAAGAAAAAAGGTCTAATCTAACTGTTTTCAGACAACTGTTGTTTTACAATTATTTTATTTGGTGAGGAGATAACTAATATGGCAAGTGTCTATGGTATGAATTGGTAAACGATCAATTTACAATTTAATAAATATCATCTTACGAACAATTCAGCTTTTGAACAGCCTCCAGGAACCTATTGAGTTCCTAAGTTGGGCACTGTCTGTACTTCTCAAGGTTTGGTGTGTGCTTCAGCATGTGTTAGGGAATGAAGGAGGTTGTTTATTAACAGGGGTCTTACCTGGTAGACAAGTAAGGAATCAGCACATGAAGGATCAATGTTCCATCCAGCCAGGAGAGGCAGAAAGGAGACAGAAGAGAGAGAAACAGAATCAGTGTTAGGATAAATGGATCAGAAGAGCTTGTAATCACACATTTCTTTATCCTGAAAATTATGAACAAGCAGTTCCCATCAAATCATGAATGACATCAACATGAAGCAAAGGGCATACTGTATACTGTATGTCAGCCCCCAAACGTGAGTCAACTGGGTTCAGGTGAATTACACTGTATCACACACCTGCCAATCATAGAACTTCCCTCTCTATGTGTGCCCTCACTCCCCTTTCCCAACTCCGACAGTCCCTCATCCCCTACAAAGCACCCCCCCCCCTCTAAACACATATACAAACAGGCACGCAACACACACTCCCCCTGACTTCCAAAATAAACCCCGGTTGTTTACCAAGCCAGAGAATCCCAACCGGAATCACATTTCGGCTTTCAAAGAGTGTTTGAAGTTCCTGCACAGATGTTGCTATGTCTTCTTTTTTTAATTTTTATTTCATGTAAGAGATTTCCCCCTTGCTCTTTTCCCCCCACCTCCCTCAGCACAGTGTGACACCTCTTTCACTTTTTCCCCCAACCTTCCCACCCCCATCCCTCCATCTCTGTCCCCATGATCACAGGGAGAAAGTTTTATCTGGCAGAGATGCATCTTTTGAAAAGTTGTTGAGTTAAGTCTCAGTAGAGGGGAGAGGAAAGGGAATCAGATGCTGTGCCTGAAAGGCACATATCAAGTTAGCATGCTAACCTCTGCATGTGTGAGCGTGCGCACGCACACACATAAAACAACCAGAATAGATTAAGACTCGCCATAGAATCACTGCTTTCACAGTATTATGACAGCTGGAAAATAAATACATCTCCTCCTGAGACAAGCATGACTTTGCACAAAACATGAATACAACATATTCTATCTATCATTTCCCTTTCAGACTGCGATGGATCATCCAGAGACTCCACAGGGCTTATTTCCTTTTACCTGCACAGAGCATCAAATACTTGGAAAATCCTTTATGATACCTGGGCCCCCACTGTATGTGTTGTCAACAGTGCTATTTAAAGGATAATTCTGGTTTATTACAACTTGGATCAACCGCTTGTGTTTCTTACTGTCACAACATCCTCCCAGATGTTTCCTTTGCAAATACAAAGACACAGTTTTCTGCCAGTAATCTATTCAACACTTTTCAACAACCAGGATAACAAAGTGCTAAAAGTTACAAAAAGCTTTATAATAGATACCTAAGTCAAAGACAAGCAATAGATTAATTCTAAGAAAAATATCAAACACGCGGTCCATGGGCCAGAGCTGGCCCACTAAAGGGTCCAATCTGGTCCACTGGATGGTTGTACAAAGTGTCCCAAAAAAATGGACCGGTTCCTATTTCTTCACAGAAATGTTGAGTGAATGAGCATTTTTCAGGGTTTAAGGGATAACATATTAAATGTTTTGATTTGTAAATGGTTTGTAAGGGAGGAGATAACTTCACTAGCTGCTTAAAAAACAAAATATTGTTTTGTGACGGTTTATGACATTTTTTTAATTAAAATGCAACAGCAGATTGACTGAAAATGTAATAATTGAGAAATTATATTGTTGAAAGTGCCTTTTTTCCCTGTCATCTCTCCTGTTTTTTTTTAAACTGAAGGATAATTAATTGTGTAAATATGTATATAATGTATTTCTTCACAATACGTTAAGTTATTTATACATTAATTTTCATTGGTCTAGCCCACTTGAGATTGTGCTGTATGTGAGTTTGAATCCCCTGGTGTAACACCTTAAAATAATTTGATTGTCACTTAAATCCTACATTTGACAGGAAGCCATTGTAACCTACTGCAGCCTGTAGCTGTAAAATGGATTTAAAAAGTAACTGTAATCATGTTACAGCTTTTGTAATAAATTGGAATCATCCTTTAATGTGGAGCCTGTCCGTGTCTAATGATATACATTTCCCTTTCCTATAAAACCTATACGTGGGCAGGTTTGGCTATAGAAGCCAGACTGCAGGGAGTGATTGTGTCAGAAGGTTTACGACCGAAACAACTATCGGCCTCTTGAGCTGTCACGCTCTGGACCATAGGACAACGTTGGTCCACTCATAGGTTAACAGTGTAGTGTCACACCGTTAAATTCAATTGGATTTTTTACGACCTCTCCTATCAGTTCCCAAGGGCAGGCTGGAGAATGGCTGTGAGAGATACCGGGAGAAACAGAAGGGCGCAAGTGAGAGATACAGCAAAAGTGAGGAGCGGGAGAAATGTGGGAAGACGATAATTACCAGAAAGATGAGCAGAAGAAGCAGGGGAGGAAAAAAGAGAGGCAACACATTTACAAAAAAAAGAAACCTTCCCAGCAGAGAGAAAAGAGAATCATTCATCCCCCCGACAAGAACGATGTGCGTTATAATTCTGACAGAGTAAAATGAGGCCAGCTTTGATTATGCCTCTCTTCTCTATTAAAATGGAGCTCTGCATCACACACATATAATATTCTGTGGAGCAATGCAGGAGAGTGGGGCGCTGTACGGCGCGGAGAAGAACAAAGGCTGTGGTTGAAAGCTTCCTCCAGGAGCTAATTGCAATATTAGTGGTCTTGGCTGGCGGAAGAAGAGGAGAACAACACCACTACTAATTAAAAGAAGAGAAGCATTCTGTGATTGAACAGTGGGAGAGGGGGAAAGAAGAAGAAAGAGAGAGAAGTGAAGAAAACAAAGAGGAAGCCACTGAGGGTGGAAAGAATGGACTGAAAGGACTCAGACACAGTGTAGCAGCAGGAATTTTAACAGTGTTTCTATTTGAGTGTGCAAGGCATGTATGTGTATGTGTGTGTGTGTGTGTTCGTGTGTGTGTTCGTGTTAAGGGTATAATCTAAATGAGTCTTATCTTCAGAGATTAATCCAACCCCGGCTCATACGTCACACTCTAATCCATCTGGGTAAAACAGGCAGCACTCTGCAACTGGGTTCTGACCATCACCCAGTGTTCCAACTACTAGCTGAAGATCTGCTGATAGAGTGCATGCAGTCAGGTCAGGTGTTGGAACATTATGGACTGAAAGCCACAAGCTGAGGTAAAACAGCAGGGTTTGTTGCTTCTATGAAATGACAGCAAACCAATACTGCATTAAAAATACAGATCTCCAATCAATATGAGACCAAACATTAATTCAAACCATCAGGTGTTTAACGGAATTGAGATCTGGGAACTCAAAGTCCAAAACACACACATTATTCAGTTACCTCCGAATTACCAAAACAATGAAATCCTTATATTATTTAAGTTGCTGTCAAGGCTCTAGACATACACATCCATACCTACAGGATATACATGAAACAGAAACATCAGGACATCACTTGTTTTTTGATAGTGTTCCATTTGTTGTTTGTTTCTTCACTTTCATTTATATTGTAACAAAAAAGAAAACACAGAAACATAAAGTTTCACAGCAAGGATACAGAGCTGGTGTGTATGTGGGTGCCCACGTGTAGGCGAGACTGTGAAAGTCTCATGTCAGCTTTTATTAGCAGGCTTTAATAAAACGGCAGCAACAAACCGAGTCTGTCTGTATGTGTGAAGCTGCAACAGGAATGAATGAAATGAGAATGGATAACAGCTCTGTTTCCCACTGTCTATTCTCTACTGTCTCTCTCCTTTCTCCTTAAGCTTCTTCACTTACAGGAAACAAAACTGTTGCGTGCTTGGATTGTAAAAGCACGCTGTTCTCACCATGCTGTGTCCCATTCCTCTTTTCCTGTGTCAGTTGTCCCTTTCACCCCTGTTTCCCCTGCTTCTTGTCCTCACGTCCCTCTCTCTTCCAATAACTTTCAATCAACCCCCCCCCCCCCCTGAACATCTGATCGCCTCTGAGCTGTGTTGCGTGTTGTGGTGCCCTGTCATGAGAGGTCGTCAGTGGCTGGCACTAGTCCAGTCCATACAATCGGACATGCTGTTTACACTGACCTGACCAGTTCTGCTAACATGCACATACCACAGAGACCCATATGGTGAGGGGCTTCTACTGTCAGTGTATGCAGGCTACTGTAAAAAGAGACGAGTGATGGGAAACCATGTGAATCCTTGCAAAGATTGATTGTTGTTTCTGAAATGTCCCTGAAAGTGTCTCGTGAAGGATGGATTCACATAAAACACAACTACTGTAGTTACTCGTTTTATTGCTTCATAATAGCAGCACTTTATTATACTCTTCTTTGCTATTAGATGACTATGGTGTTACTTGCTATTCAATCTTGACAAAATAGCACAGACTATGCCTGTGCAAGGTTTCATACAGAGTTGACCGGCTCTCGTCATTCTTTTGCTCAATAAAAATTTGGGTCTGTGAAATTTTGCATGTAAAGCCTCTTTTACACTGGACTAACATCTGACTTTTTCCTTCAGTGGCAAATAAATGCAATGCGTTCTGATGCAGATGCCTGTAAACATATGGTTAGTGTGATCAGAGTGTTTGGAGTTGTGTGTCCTGAGTCCAACACTAAACACTAAATCCAAGACCAAACACTGTCCCGGTTACACAGACATCATATAGCCTAGGACATGTTAAACCGTCCTCATAGTTTAATGCAGCTTCTAGCAAACCCAAACCCACGCAGGAAATATACACATAAATGCCAATAACGCAATTTTTTTTTTATTTCATTAAAAATAAAAATAAAATAATATTGTTTTCAGACAACTGTTGTTATGCAATTGTTTTCAAATTCTGCACAGAAATACCTAAACATACACACACCGGTTTATGTGTTTAGCTCAGCTGTCTGAGCTTCACCTTTACATAAAAGAACACGTCTGGCACAAGCATTATAGTCACGCCAAAGCATTGCAGTTTCAGACTCCAGGAATCTGGTCACCCCGGGTCTCATCCATATATTTATGTAGTGGTAGCATGCTAGGCTAACAGTCAGTGAGCCGTGTGAATTCATATCCTATCTGATGTTGTCCAATCTTTCAGAACACTAAAACAAACCTGTCACCTGTCCAGCATGGTGTTATTAAATGAGAAACACCTTGTCTGCACCTTATTTGTATGTAGTGCATGGACATGGCATAGCATGGCTATGCAAACAGGCTAACCATGCTGAATACAGCTTTCTACTGTTTATGGACCCTCTTTCCCAACACGTTGATAAGACTGAATGTGACACACCCGATAAAAACATAAAGCCTCAAAGACACGGACAAAGCTTTAAAGCCTATATTCTCATGGCCAAACCATCACATGATGCTACTTGGCCAAAAAAGCATTTTACTCCCCACCCCCCCAATCATGGGAGAAGGAGCAAAGCGGTGGAGACAATTTTCTGAGTGTCACAACCCCTGCGAAATGACTCCTTCCACTATCAGAGTTTGAGCCATCCAGTCTGATAACATTTGAGCTTCACAATCGAATTATATTCAGCTCATTCAAGTTCGATGGAGGGCTGAACCAAAAGCAGCCAACAGAAGTCTTTGATACTCATACGCACATCTATGAACCCTTGTGTAATGTACTATTCAGCCAGATATTTCTTTACAACAAGGAGTGGCTTCAAGCATCACTGACCAACTTCACAAGAATGAACACTGTATCCAGTTTTCTTCATACATTTATGGAATGGAGTGAACTGTCTAATTTGGGTATGCAACAGGCCAGGTTTTTGTGGCAGGAGACCCACTGTCCATACAGATAAAATGCCTTTAATCTAGACTACACAGCACTTCTTATTTTGATTCAATTATATATTATTTCAAATATGCTCATGGTCTGTCAGAACTGGACCTTTAATAATAAAAGAAATGTTCCAGTGAACGTCAGTTAGTCAGTGATGAAAGAATACATATCTAAATGAAATAAAATGACTAAATATTAAATAATGAAGTGAATAATAATCAAATAAGTAACTACCGCCTGCAAACTGCAAAAACTTGGCTTTGTCATTTCAATTGAGAACTAATTAGAGTCAATAATGAAGATCCATTTCCTAAGAGAAATCTTGCTTTTAAGCACTAAAATATGCATCGTCATTGAGAAAGTTTGTCTTCACAGACCAATTTCAGAATCATAGCACACTGCCTGCTTAGAGCATGTCACTTTAATATTACAACAGTCCAATTTCAAAATGAAAGCCCTCTAAGAAGTGCCGTGCATAAGACATACATGTGCATGTGAATGATTGGCGGTACACTTAAGGATCCTGGTTGAAGGTTTGAAAAAAAGGTCACCCTAATAAAAAAGAAAAGTGCGTATGTGTGCGTGTGGGTGTAGCTCTACTGCTGTGCCACCTGATATGAGGCACCTGATCTGAATCACAAGCATCTGATTGGTTGAGAGTGGGGCTCAGGTGCATCACCTCGAACTGCAAAGAACACCACAGGGAGGTAGGATTCACTGTGCCGCCAAACACACCTACACACACCTACACGCACACACACACACACACACACGACACTAAGGTAGAAGCAGGATACAAGAATTATTACACTCTCACTAAGCTCCCTTCTCCATCTTTGCCATACAGCACTGTACACAGACACACTTCATATGGCTACAGTAACAGGTTCCCTCCTACACCAGACCATACATCATGGGGGATAAGGATACATCAAGAGAGGGGGACATTTATTTGTTTTAGGAAATAAAAAAATACATGAATCAATCGTAAAACATACTCTTGTAACTGTATTATTTTTCCTTTTTTCTTTTCCATTCCAAATACATCTCAGCTTTTTCTGGAAAACATTCAGTTTTGTGTCTCTAATAATGTCATCCTGAGCCTGAAAAGGACTTAATAAGCAATATTGTATTTAAGTGTTTAAGGCTACAGCTGTTTTTATTGCTCCTTTTCATTTATTCTTTTCTTTCAGCAATGTAGGTCTAAGCACTGTTGTTATAGGGATGATGAATTAAAAATAAGTGGCATTATTCAAAAATGTATAATATATGAGTGGCGGGAGGGTGACACAATGGTGCAGGGGTTAGCGCTGTTGCCTCTCAGCAAGAAGGTTGCAGGTTCAAGACCTCCTTGGTCCTGGGTCTGGGACCTTTCTGTGTGGAGATTGCATGTGCCTCCCTGTGCCTGTGTGGGTTATCTCCGGCTTCCTGCTGCAGTCCAAATACATGTTGAGGTTAATTGGTGACTCTAAATTGCCCATAAGTGTGAGTGAATGGTGTGTGTGTGGTGTGTGTGTGTGTGCCAAATCGTGTGTGCCCCACGATTGGCTGGTGACCATCTGGGGTGTATCCCTGCCTCTTGCTGTAATGCGCTGGGATTGGCTCCAGCAGACCCCTGCGACCCTAATGAGGAATAAGCAGGTATAGAAGGTAAGATGAGATGTTTTGATGGATGGATGGTTATTATGCACTGTAAAAGTCCCAAAATCCAAGCAGGGCAGGATTGTGCATGTTCAATTCTGAACAAATTAAAGAAAACTCCTGTATTGTACAGATAGGAACCAAATTGCATGGTGAAGCCCATGATACATAAATGTCTGCATGACTATTCCTCTAAGAAGAGGAGGATGTAGAGGAGGAAAAAGCCCTCAGAGTGTGCATGATTATATGCATCACATACGCCTGTGATAGCTTCACACGGCCAGTGGGCCAAGTGCAGTTTCGTCGGGGACTTCCCCTCGAGATTGCTCTCTGAACACAACTGTTGTGTCTGTCTGCCACATAATGAGACAATGGCCATTGGACAGAGGAGGTTTCCACTCTCTCGTTCCTGTGAGGAAGAGGGAAATAACTCGTGGCCTGAAAGAGATGGTAATGACTTTGGGCATGAATGTTGGATTCAGCCACAGTGAGACAGGGAGATTTTGAGACTCTCTTTTTTTTCCCCCAAAGTCAGGGCTAAGAGGAGTGCAATCTTTAAAGACAGCAATTTAAGAGATTTGCATTAGTGGCTGAAAAAGGTGTCCCCCCCAGAGTACATATAGCACCAGAGGTAGATCCTGCAGGGCCAAGGAGTGCATAGCAGGCTTTTTAGTTTTATTTTTTTATAAGCAAAATAGCTGCACCATATGTTTTAACCATATATAGAGCCAGATTTCCATCTACTAACAGCTGGAGGAAAGCTAACAAATGGCATAGAGGGCACGATGAGAGATCTGTGCCCCTCTCCATACACCGATGCTGAAAACCAAACCATTTCACCATCTTAGAGGCCAGTAGAAGGAGCTCTCACACCCTGGATAGTGTGTAACACTTCAGGGGGCAAACCTAATCTTTCCAAGCACTCCTGTCCGGGGGCCAGGTCCATAACCACTGGCCTATTGCTGAAAAGTGTAGGATCAAACTGTCCAGATGTGAGTATGTCTCTGCGCCATGAGACTTGTCATGGTTTCCCTGGTAGCAGCAGTCTATGTCAGAAGCTTCATTGAGTTTGTGCATTCCGGGTCCACCAGAATGAACCAGAATGAACGCTCCCTTCTTACCAGAATCTCCTCTGGCAAGAAGGGAGGAATTAGGGGGACCAGGGGAAAAGTGTGAAGGAGAGCGCTGAGCGATGGTCAGAGAGACTAGACATCCACTCCCAGTGGATCATCATCCTGTGCACTCATGGAGAACCGTATTGCACACTGTGCATCTTCCAATAGATCAGGTGCCTCTGCAACTGGCTTCATCAGGTGTGTGAAGAGGAAGTAACATGTTGGGGATGTGCATCTCAACAGAAACAGTAGAAAAAAGTAAGAAAGTAGAAAATATGCCAAACCTTTACTAGATTCTATTTCTCAAATGTTAGGATTATTTGAATGTAAGGATTTGTTGTTTTTCTGTTCTATATGCTTAAAAAAATGAATACATCTGGGTTTGGACTCTCGGTCAGAAAATAAGATAATAGAAGACATTGTTTTGAGCTGCAGGAACAGACAAAATGAATAATGAACTGATCAAAACCTGATTAAGATATTAGTTTATAATGAAAAGGATCATCTTTTGCAGCTTTAAACAGCCGACAATTTCCTCAGTCTGTACAATTAGGACATAGAGTGAAGATCAGTTAAATTAAGCATTTAACTGTTAGGACACACAGTCTGCAGAGCCAGAAGTGAAACCTATGCTCACCACTTTCTACTACTCCACTCCATCATTTTAAATGTTCTTTAGCCTCTCTCCCCAGTATCTGTCTGCATTTTATTGAGCCATTACTGAGCAGAAATATCAACTGTTTCTTGCATACAGTATAGTCAAGGTCATATGGAGACTGCACAGCTTTGTGCCTGTACCAGGTGAGAACACACACACACACACACATACACACACACCATAAAAACCATGACAATCCCTTCCCGCTAATCACATTTCTGTTACCTCATGCATTGCTTTTGCTGTGTAGGACACATTATTTCGTTTTCAATCATAGGCCCTTTCTTCTTTGATTTGAGCTAATTTCCTGGAGCTCTAGTGCACTGACCTTGTCCGGCTTATCTTTTTTGCTCCCTCTCCACCTCCCTTCATCTCCATCTCATATTCTCCCCAACGTCTTCCTTCCTGCCATCTCCCGCTATCTCTCATTTAAGTTTTCCTTCATGGCACACAAGAGGGAAAGTATGCATGATCAGGTTTTCACAGATAACATGATAGCCAGATTTCTGAACACCCAAAATTCCCCAAACTCAGGTGCCGTCTAACGCTCCCTGCTAAGATAGTGGGGTAATGCTTGATGTGCCCTAACGCTGAATTGATTTGTACAGGCATCATTATCTTCACTGTTTATTCCGTGACTTCACGCTTGACGATTTCTTCTCCGAGATGAGTTTCTCTTGTTTTCTGTGAGACGAGACGAGTTTTTCACAAACAAGATTAAAGGAACTGACACACATAACCTCACAGAGACAAATCTTTGGAAATAAATCTTGCTTTTGAGACGAAACCAAAAATGTCAGTCTCCATTGAACTTCAACTAAAGCTAATGCAATAGGCATTTCAGCAATTCAGTATGAAGCGCCTTGATTAGACATGCTCACATCACACAGCAAAGGTGGATTTTTGGACTTATCCAATGCAAAGCCTCTCAACCTGGGCAGAAAATGGAGAGACTTTCACTACATTAAACCAATACATGCATGTGCAGTGTTTTTTTCTTTTTTATTACCATATTTTCACTGGATGTAAAGCAATGTTTGGAAAACATATTTGCAAGACAGGCGATTTCCATTACAAGCACACAAAATGACAAGCGGGATAGATT
Organism: Lepturacanthus savala; assembly: GCA_030544235.1. NCBI lineage: Eukaryota > Metazoa > Chordata > Actinopteri > Scombriformes > Trichiuridae > Lepturacanthus > Lepturacanthus savala. Next base: position 12,917,581 of record CM060465.1, on the reverse strand, counting down.
GTTTTGCGTTTACCGATTACAGAAAAAGAACAAAACAAGGCTACAATAGAGTATGTATGTGGAAAAATAACATTGAGCATGTAATCTAGATTCACATCACAATGGCACAATGTCTGTTCTTGAGCCTTCCAGGTCTCAAGATAAAATTAGGCTGCTATTTTCCCAGACATACAGTAGATGTGTGTGAATCAAAGTGTGTGTAAATGAGTGTGCGTGTGTGTATGCGTGACAGGGTCCATTAGGACACTAGGAGCTGGGCTAATTGGCAGTAATGTGTTTTTATGATGGGGAGGCTGGTGAAGGGGGCTGGGGGGCTCATTGTTTGGCAGATTCTTCAAAGACCAGTCTACTAGAGGGCTACACTAACAATACGTTTCACTGTCCCATAGAAAGACAGGTGTGTGTGTGCATGTGTGTATGGATATGGGTGTGCAGCTGCCGCATATTACCCATTACCATGCACGCCTGAAAAATAATTTGTTTGCACTTCTCTCCATTCATGTCAACCTTCCTGCTCCTTGAGAGAGAAACAGCCAAGTGATGAGGAGAAAGAAGAGTGACAAGGGGAGCTTGGAGCTCATTTCACCTTTCACACACACACACACACACACACACACACACACACACACACACACACACACACACACACACACACACACACACACACACACACACCATATTCCGTCAGCCTCTAATTGAGGAAGGCATTCATTTCTTTTTCAGGTGAAGTATCCTGCATTTTTGGTAGAGCAAGTAAGTAATCCAGAAATGACATTTTCAAGTCTTTTCAATGGATTTTGGAAAACTATAATTATCTTCTCACTTATGGTACACAAAGCTGGTGTGTGTTGAAGAAAGAGAGATGGAGAATTGAAAGGCACGAATATTGTACATTTAGGCATCAATTCCAAATGAATGTTTGTATTTAATGTGGTAAGTCTCTCGGGGCCTGGTGTATTATGTGTTGCACCACAGAAGCAGTGACTCGCACTAATGTAAATTACACCTACCAGCCCTGTGCAGCGGCTCCCTTGCATCCACACGCAAACTGGATAACTCATGCTTTGTCAAGCTGGAAATTTCCTATTAAATCCACACAAACACCACAGTCCATGAAGGGTTTTTTTTTTCCCAGTAAGCATTATATTCATTACGTTTAGTTTGGGATTGGTTCCCCCATTCTAATCGATTGAATTGTGTGATAATTTGACTTGAGTAAGTGGGTGACAAATAGTCCAGCCAGAAATCAATGAGGGGAATTATGTATACACAAAGGGGGGTGAGGGATGGCAAGAGAGTCCAATGCAAATGACTGTATACACTGACGAGGCACGAAAGCATACACACTCTAAGCCATGCAAACACAATACAAACCAAATAAGGTCCTCTACAAATCTTCTATTTAATCATGTGTACTCTGCATGAGGACAATCTAATAACACAGAATACAATCATATTCCTTTATACATTATTGATGTAATGTATAATCTTGTATTCTGTCAGCCAGCTCTGCAACCTGCACTACAACTGTTACAAAATCCTAGAATCCTAGATTGAATCACTACAGGACACCAAATGTTGTGTAATTTATTACTTAGGCCAGTAAATAAAAGTAAAATGTTTTGCCAGTGGACAGGTTTAGTCCTAAAAGCAGAACCTCTCTAATTCCGGAAATTACTCATGTGACACTTCAAGGATATTTGGCCATTAGAGCTGCGCAATTAGTCATAGGCACCTTTATATTACCATTTCCAGAATTAATAATCATGTAATTTGGTAATATCAAGGTGATTACCATATTTTCACTTCCCATGACTACAGAGATTGTATATTATTAGGAGGTTCCATTGGGTGTGACCAATCAAAACCTGTGCACCGTGCATATCAGCCAGTAAAATCATTCTCCCCTGTCAAAGGGAGAAAAATCAGTTATTCCAGTTTCACTGCAGAACTACTAAAGGATGGATTTCTGTGCAGACTTATAGATCCAGCTTTTCTTTTACAATTAAAATTAGTAAATATTTAATAGTTCTAATGTGTCACAAGTAGAATAAAGAAATATCTTATTTTATATTTGATAACTTGCAGCACTGCTGTAACTTACACATAATATGATTAAAATCCACACGGGAATGCATCATGGATTTTGGATGAATGCATTATCATCTGGAGTGATGACAGCAAAGCAAACTGAGTCATTCACATACCAGATCCCGCACTGGGACAGACATTCTGCCTCCTTATCCTCGAGGCTGTGGTAAACCAGAGTGTCCACTCAGCACTGGACAGCTCCAGTCTGATGGGCTGCTGCTGATGTTATGGCTGCTTTCCAGGACCGTGAGAGTGTTTGTAGTAAAGAGGGAATCAAAGGGATGTAGTCCAAAACCCTTTTTACTCACAGCCCAGCCAACCTGCTGGAATTCATTAAAGGGTCACTTGTGGGATTGTCAAAGACACGTATGTGCACAGGAACTCATACAGTACAGGCATGTGTGTATGTGTGTGCACTTGTGCATGTCCTGCTCCCCCATAAACCGCTGTGATTCCATTCCAGCTGTATCCGCAGGGGGGACTAATCAGCTCATCATTCTTAGATTGCCACCAACAACCTTAATGTCCCTTTTTGTGCACATACACACATCAGGACACACGCTGCTGTTCCCACAGACAGCCCTGCCCCTTGCTAATAGAGATATAGACCTCTCTTTGCTGCCATTAACCCTCAGCTTGGAGGATTGCTCTCAGAGTAAACACACACACACTTTTAAAACCGAGCAGGGTTCATGTTGTCCACAGAGAGCTCTAAAGGAGAAAGAGAGAGAGAAAATATGGAAGAAGCAGCAGCATCTAGGAGATAGAAAAAGGATTCTGTGTGCGTTAACTTTTCACCTCACTTCTAAATACAACAATAATACTCCCTGTAGCCTAAAACAAAACCCTCTGATGTTTTCCTCATGAAAAAATAACAAGGTGTCTTGATAGAAGAGGATACTCCAGCGAAAAGTGAAAATCAATAGTAAAGAGAGAATTTTCATTATAATGGCTTTATTTTCAACAAAGTGTTGACAGACATGAACCATGAGCGGATATGAGCATGTCTGCCCCCTCATTATGAAAACAAGTTATCTCTATCTCTATGATCATTTTTAATTAAGCTGTTACATGTTCTCTGTTAAAGAAAGTCTTTAGTATTGTGAGTTGCAGGCTCACAGTTAATAACCAAAACATACAGCACTGGATCTACTGTAAACGCATGGATTCAAATTACATATAATGTGTGATGACAAATGCATTTTAAGGCAGATTTTTCTCCAGAGTTGGAATGCTATAAATTTACCCAAATCGAGTTTAAAAGGTAGATTGTGCAAGAATATGTCAGTTGATATGTCAGTTGCGGTTTGCAAACACAGTCTTAAGAATTGATCCCCAGATACGCACAGGCAAATGAGAGAGTAAAAATGAAACTTAAACAGAAAAGGACTGGGCAAGAACAATGCTGTGAAACAGAGAATTACCATTTGGTTATGTTCTATAGTGCAGATCATACGCCCACACCTCAGCATAACTGCACACAACACTGCAGGAAGGTGCCCCATCTGTGTCTGTACATGCTCTACCCTCCTGTGCTACTTATTTATTTATTTTTTTTGCTTTGCCTCTGCAGCACTGCAGGGACCAGCACACTAACACCCAACACCTTGCACCGTTATTGGCTAGGGGCATATGCACATAATGTGCCGAAATATGAACGCCCACGAATGGCCAGAACCCACCGAAATAATAAGAAAAGTAGGAAATACAGGCAGAGGGCACGGTCTCTGCACATAAACACAAAACCACACACTTATAGTGGGTCATAAATGATGATTGAGAGGGATTACAGTTGTATGAGTTTATAGATTTTTTTTTTTTTCTGAGGGAAACCCTAAATACACCTTTAACACATTTAAGCCTATGAGCCTTTAAGTCTATGGCTGTCACTTTATAAAAAAAACCCTCAAATATTACTCAGACAACTACTAAATTATTCTGATTTTCAACCCTGACATCTATAATACCTGTAATTCGAGATTCTAGAATAACCCCCCTTCGAAAAATAAAATAATGATTTTGGATAAGTGGTAAATATATAATTGCAAGACATTAAAATAATATTTTCTGATTCAGAGTTCAAATTGGAAAAAATAGCTATATAACATGTTAATGACTCAACTGATAATCTCTGTAATAACTTTGCACGATGGCAGCTTGATACAACTGGAGTCTATACTAGATACTATAAAAAAAACATGTTGAATGGTAAAAAAAAAAAAAAATGTTTTCTATTATTTATGTTCACTATGAACACAACACATGTTTCTGTACCAGTGTCCAGTCCTTTTTGTATCAACATAGGTCAATCTTCAAGCTAAGGTAAATCTATTCTCCCAGGAGACAACTGCAATACTGGCTGAAATACAGTTTTTTTTTTCCTTTTGAAAGCCAGACAGTGCATCTTCAAACATCCCCACCACTACCAGCCCTCGTAATAAAGTTACTGATTTTTTTATCTGCGGTGTCAAACAACACAGGAACACTGAAGCTGAGAAAATACCTTTTGCTACACAGCTTTGATGTTAAGGTCAAGGAAACAGGTGTAGAGTAATTACACCATCTACAATTTAGCATTTTTTCCTCATGAAAGACTTACAAAAAGAAAAAAGAAAAAAATGGAGCCATCAGGCAGATGTGTCAGCACACATGTGCTCCATACAGACCCAGCTGATGTTAAGCAAACAGCCCAACAATCCCTTTCATTACTCACTGTGCAATCACATGCTACTATACTGACACCTTGGTGACTAATTACAGATTAATTTCTTGAGCTTTGCTTCCCTCTTTCTCTTGCTTATGTCACATCTAAAGTGGCAGTTAAAATGGCATCAACTGGTGAGAGACTGACGATCTATGATGTGTGTGTGTGTGTGTGTGTGTGTGTGTGTGTGTGTGTGTGTGTGTGTGTGTGTGTGTGTGTGTGTGTGTGTGTGTGTGTGTGTATACTTCATGTTGTTATGTTATGGTCACAGGTGGACAGTCAGTTTAAGTGTTGGGCTTGGTTTATTGGCTTAATGTCATTGGAGGCCAGTCCTAAGCAGCAGGTTGAAGAGAATTGTGAGAATTTAGTGAGACTCTGTCAGAGCTTGAGTGACGTGGGGGTAGAGCCAACTCCCTCGTGGCCAAATTGTTTGTACCCAGACGACGGCTGCAGGCTGTTAGCCCCAGCCGGGTTGAGCCACATGTCCACCTTTTTTGACATATAATCATGAGCGGAACCCCATAGAGCACCCCTACTTCCTGTTTCCATCTCTCCCTCACTGTCTTCCCCTCGTTCTGTCTTTTCGCTGACCATCATTAAGTGAACCATGCTCATTGTGCATGTCTGTAAAAAGGAAGAGAAAAAAAAAGAAAGAAAACAAACTTGCATCTGAGCTTTACCCTCACAGGACTCCAGAGAGATGAGTGTTCCCAGCTTCCAAGGCACAAAAAGCCAGCTAGATGGTTCACAGCTTGCAGAGAGCCACGTTTCCAAAAGAACCGGTCTAAAAGCCTCGATAATGAGCACCATTCAACCCCCATAGCCAGGGGATGTGAGCGGAGAGGCTGGAAGGGTCAGAATATTATAGGAGGAGAGAGACAGAAAAGTAGAATTGAAGTGTAGGGAAAGAGCGCTGTTGGGTTTGTAGCCTATTTCAACACAGCTGAAAAGGCGGAGGCCGAACCTCCACTGAGTCCCCCTGCCCTGACCTGAAACATTCTATCCAGCCGCTACCAGCAGTTCATGGAGGTTGGGGCTCAACTAGTCCGAGTCAAACGAAAAGTCAACAGAGCAGGGAAAACTATGTCGAGAAACGGAACTGTCACGCGCTTACTCTCGAATACGTGAAGCACAAGAAGACGTGTATAACTCTATGTGATGCTGTGCTAAAGCTGGGTCATGCAACAAACCAGAGCTTCCCAGCAAAGGCTCAGCTCTATAAATGCCTCCATACAAAGCAAAAGCCAGGTCAGCCAACAAGAGGCGTAGGATGCAGACAGCGGAGGCTGGGGTCAACGGGTTTACCGAGCAGGAGTTCAGAGAGGCAAAGTGAGGATCCATGGAGGAGAGGAGGAAAGATATTTACACCAAAACAAAAAAGACTCCAGTATAGTCCAAGACATCTAAACGACATATCTTTCAAAAAGAATCGGAAAATGACAAAATGTGGAGACTGGAGGATTAATGAGTGCAGATAAGATCTGTTCATCCATAACCACAGTGGGCATATTTAATTACTCTGATTTTTCTGTCTTTTACGTGCTGCTATGATACCATGCAAATAAATGCGTCTTCGTGGTCTGAGGAAAAGAACATCAGGAGAACTCCACAAAAAAACAAAGTTACAATATGGAGCAGAGTGATTCAAAGGGATCTCCGGCACTGCTGCAACAACTAACAACAGCCGGTATATTGTCATCCCAACTTTGTGTCATGCCAGGTTTTCTTCTATCACTTCTCCCACTTTCTTCTGTCACCAAGGCGCAACATTAAATGAAAAGGGCATACAAACACATACAAATAAACCACTGAGATGTATGATTTGATGTGGCACTCCTCTGTTAAGGCTCCCAAACTGTTGCGGCGCCGCACCTATGACTCCAGGGAAGAAAAGGACTGGGAGCAAGTATGTAAAAATCAAATACACCTACAGGATTTCCAAAAAGGAGGTTTCCAACAAGCTTTAAAGCCCAAACTACTGCTAAACATAAAAAAGATTAAATTTGCACACAAAGATAATTAACACATCTACTGTAACTATTCTGGTACTTCACCCCATGGGGTGCACCATGTGCCAGTCAATTGAGGAAAAGGGGTCAAGTATCTCTTTTGAAAAAAAAAAATAGAAGCAGACACAGAGAACCATAATCGTAATCCATCCCTTTCCAAAAAAAAATGAATATCATGGAAACATTTATTCATTTCCATAATTCCATTAAAAAGTTAAACTTTCATAGATTATAGATTCAGAGCCCACCATTTAGGTTAGGTTCAGCTTCCACAGGTGTTCTTAAAAGGGCAAAAAGTGGCTGCAGAAGATGCAGCAGCATAAGAGATGATCATGGGCTTTAGTAGATTGTCAAACAGAGAAAATTCAGGGATCTGTCAGAGATCCACAAAGAGCAGAACAAGGCTGGAGTCACAGCTTCAAAAAACACCACTTTCAGACACATCCGGTCCTGACAGATGGGCGACAACTGTCAGGTTCCTTGGGTCAAGCCACTTCTGAGCATGAGCCAATGTAGGAAGACTGACAAATCATCTCGAAAATACCATATTTTGATTGACCTGATGTGAACCTATTTTCTTTCTTTTTTCCTGCAAAACTTGAAAAGTAAATTGTGATTTTCTTTTCATAGTATCACAATTTTTTCATGTGTTTTCATGGGTTTTTTGAGCTGGAAGCCCAAAACAAAAAACAAGAGAAAAAAAAAAGAAAAATGAAAATGCTTTAAAATTGTTTAAAATGTGGGCCCTGAATCTATAATCTATAAAAGTTTAACTTTTTTAATGGAATTATGGAAATGAATAAACTTTTCCAGGATATTCAGTTTTTGGAAAGGGCCTGTATATAGAGGACATCATTATAAACAATGTTTAATGTTGTGTACTTGAAAGCTGCAATGACTCTGCATATTTCAACACCTGAATCTCAACAAAACAGACCAGAGGGTTGTTTCACATCGATGGAGAAAGCACGGCATGTGGGGGCTGAGGAGAGTGAATGGAGTCTCCTCAGGGTGGATGAAGAGAGAAGATTCACCTCAGAGTCGGTGAGGTTAAGTAGTAGCAGGAGGCTGTAAGTGGGCGGTTCATTCTGCTGGGGCTCCGGTGTGGATGGATGTCTTGAGTGAAACAAAGTCGTCATGTTTTTACATGTGGAAACACCCACAACTGCACGCACACGCACACGCACACACACACACACACACACACACACACACACACACACAGCCATGGCAGCGAGTAATTTAACGCACTAGCAAAGCGAAAAGCGAAAAATTCCCAAACTCTCATTTATCGCTCTACATGCATGTGGAGGAAATCTCAAAGCAGCAGAGGGTGGACGACGACGTCCCTTGTCAGACCCGTTGTGGCGTTAATGCGGCTGTTGGCAGCCGGTGAGGAAGACCACGCCGTCTCTCTACCTCTCCCTTCCTCCATCCCTCATTCCAACCGGATAGCATCGGCGCTGGGTGGAGTGGTCCCCCACCCCACCCCCCACATCCCACGACCCACTAGCAGAGGAAAAGCTCAGGAAAGATGTTGAGGAGAGAAAATCACCATACAGAGAGGAGAGGGACCGGCTGTTAGTGCTGAGTACTGGGAGTGAGGGAGCAGCACGGACCGGTGATGAGGAGGAGATAGAGGGGAGAGGAAGAGGAATAAATGGAAAGGAGGGAGAGAGAGATGGCAGTCGTTATGGGAGTGATGTGTAATAAACTGCATAAAGGAGCCTTCAGGGAAGCATTATTTTCTAGCTCGACACACACCATCTCCAAGAAGAACAGACACACGTATTAGACACCACTCTCTCTTACACACAACACACACACGTGAACACATATGAACTCAACGTGACTCATAACCTTATTCATATTTATGAGCATCCAAACACCAGCAGCCTGCTCTGATAAACAAAGTTTGGTGAAGTCATCCAATTGTGTCAGTCTGGTTGATTAATGAGTTGGGGGAACAATCAGGTGACATGCAGCAATGCACTCTGGGGGTCTGTAGCATGTGTCTAGTACTGTTAGCTGCTGAGGTCTTGAAAAGAATACAGAGCCGAGATGGAAAAGCTGGGGAAAAAAAAAAGGCAACGCCACGGTAATTCGTCCTCGTCAGTTTTGAGGCTCCTCCAGCAGCTTTGCGGCTCCTTTTCTCTGTCTTTGCACACTGGCAAAAGGCTATGTAAATATCATTATCTGCTCATTAAACACAATCAATCATAAGCATTTTGCGCGCGTTGAATTTGGAGCCATTGTGGAAGGAAGGGCATCTGAACTCTTGCACACTCTTGGTTAACTTGGCGGATCAAGCGTCAGATTGAAAATCCATTAGTCTTCCCTCTGACAAAAAGCAAGTGGAGGTGAAGTATGATGTCCATAAGAGCTCTGTGGGGAAAAGATGGAACACCAGGCTCGCCATCTTATTACTAAGTCCACAGACCTGCCGCAGAATATAAATGGATTTAAAAATGAACGTGTGCATTTTCTTTATGTTTTGTGTGCATATGGTGTGACAGAAGGAGATGTAATCCCATCAACGTGCCTCAGGTGTTGTGTGTTGTGTACTAATTTAGAGGTGAACTATGCCTCTCTCTGCCTCATCATCTCTCTGTCTTAATCCAAATGTCTTCCCATCTCCTCCTCCATGCATCTGCCTCTCTCTCCTCGCCGCTCATTCTTTCTCTCACCCATTCCCTCTCCCCACAGACCATCCATTAAATATGAGCGGGGCTTCTGAGCAGCAGGAAAATCAATGGCTCAGACATTCCCCTTAAACACCAGTGATTTTCCAGATCCACTTACAGTGCAGGAGTTTTGTGAAGATTTCATTGATGATTTTGGCACAGTGTGAAATCAACTCATGAATAAAGTCAGCGAAGTGAGAGGTTGACGGGAGAACGGGGCTCCTGCGGCTACTGCGGGATGTAAGAACTCCTTTGCAGCCCACAGAGAGCAAAATGAGGATGGAGAGGAGAGGTGACGGGAAGAGAGTAAAGGAAGCAAAGACAAATACTGTATCGAAAGAAAATTACAGAAGAGCAGGTTCAATTTTTTCGTACGAGGGAAAGCTCCCCCTCTCTCACTAGCGCTTCTCTTCTCCTCCTCTCAGCCTATTTTTTGGAGATTACAGCACAATGTATCTGCCAGTGGAGACAGCAGCAACACGTTGCTATGACCCAAATACGGCGGTGTGGTGCGATGATTGGCTAAGAGAAGGAGCTGGGGTTGGGGGGAGTAGTGCAGCATATCCAGTCACACATCAGCACCTTTAAAATTCAAACATTTATATAAGCAAGAAATTGACCCATTTCCCCTTTCATCTATCTACCTCCAGTACTTCCACTGTCTCTCCTGTCACCCATTCATCCACCCACTTTGTCTTTTCTCCTCATCTTTCCCTCTTCTCCCATCCTTGCCCCCGTCTTCCCTCCTCCTACATCTCTGCGCCAGGTTCCCTCAGAAATCATGGAGAATGAGAGTGAGAGACAGCAAAATGAAGCATAAAAGAGGGACAGAAGAAAGAAAAGCAATGCATAGAAATCTCTTTGATTCAGGAACCTACAGGCAGCTCTATCAATATGCAGCCTGTTTTCTGTTGTATGAAAGAAGCCAAGCAGGTGTGGGCTTGGTTACTACTTGAATGGGAGACCTTCAGGTAAAACAAAGTTGCTGCCAGAAGTGTTTGTGGGCCAGTAGAGGGCAGTATTCACTCTCATCCTCTTCTTAAAAAAATCCTGGTGCAGTGACGGGGGACACAGTGTTATAGGAGATGCTGTCCTTTGGATGAAACTCCTGACTCGCTGTGGTCATTAAAGATCCCATGGCACTTATTGCAAAAAAGTAGGAGGTCCTCTGGTGTCCTGGCAAGATTCCCAAGCTGGCTCACTCCATCTGGCCACCTAATCATCCTCCCGTGTAATTGACTCAATGATTCCCTCCTTCTCCACCTCGAGCGGATGCATGATGAGCATTCTAGCGCAAAAGAGCCACCATGAATCACCCCGGTGGTATTTAAGGTGAGCTTCCCCTCTCCACTGTGAAACGTGTTGCGTATCAAGATAAATCTCAATATGAATGCAATCCGTTATTATTGTTATTATTAACCAAAGCAGTGATGTGAAATTCTGTGTTAATCTGTGCATGACAATCCAAGCAAATGCCAACACACTTAGAATTCTTGCCATCTGATCTACAGATTGTGCCACTTCCATCATCACCTCATTAGACAGCAAGCTGACTCTGTCTCCTTTGCTGTGGTCTAGTTACAATTTAACTGTGGATGAGCTAAGTCCTCTGGGGACTGATGTCCATAAATGTTGAACTTTCCAAAGGATTCGCCTTCAGATCCACTGTATACATGGACAGACAGACAGACAGACAGACAGACAGAGAGCGTCTTGAGGGAGACACCAGAATAGAACAGGACTGACTGGGGCTAAGTTTAGTGTGCTAAATCTATAGTTAATGCTTTGGATATTTTAAACTTAAATTATAGAAATATCTTACGCAAATATCTTAAGGTGAGAAACATCCGGTGTCATAATCTGGAGAAGGAAGTAGATTATACAGCAAATTAGGACAGATATAGGTATTATTACTGTATCATTGCAAAAGCAATAAATCAATAAATGGACATACTAAAACTAACATAGATCCAATAAATATTAAATGCAATTTAAGGTAATGTACACCATCTCTAACATAAAGTCCACTGCATGTGTTGCAGCAATAACAGGAGGTTGTTAACTAGAAAAAAATGACAGGCAAGTATTAGCATTGATAGCTACACATAGCAAAGTCAAAAATCAATAGAGCAAGAGAATATCTCATTAATATGGTGCCATCTTCTCATCCAGCAAAGAGTAAAAATGTGAACAGATGTGCATACAAGGTACAAGGTTCCTTTTGTGACCTCTAGTCCCCACTGAACCAATGCAAAGGCACAGTATGATTAAAAATGTGCACTTTTTCCAGCGAGGGTATCATTTATTTTTTACACATTCCAACCCATCCCTGTGTGCTGCTCAGGAATCTCTCTCCTTGGATTCCCTACCAGGTCAACCCCCTTTGTCGATCAAATCTCAGCTGAGCGCATATCATCATGTAGATGTAAGCAGCCTGCATGACAGACAACCTGCTGGCATCTTCTGGGATACAGCAACAGCCCCATGTCGCTGCACAGGGGGGAGAAAACAATACCAGTGGACAGGCAGACAAGTGGCACTGTGTGCAACCCCCTCATGAGACAAGAATATATTTCAAGTAGAGTACCGCTGTGAATATACATTTTGTTTTTCAAAAGGAAACCGCATGAGTGTGCTTTATTATTACTCAGTACAAAATACAAAGGGAATGTTATTGTATTTTTTCCACACTAAATTAAGGGTTTGCATGTACAGGTTGACACAAAAACACATTCATGCATGTGCAAATGACAGTGTTGGGCAGACACACACACACCCACCCACCACAGGTATAAGCTGCAGCCTGGAGTGACGCCACAGGTTAAATCCCTTCTGCGGTAATCTGAGGTCCACAGTCAAAGTTGCCACAACGAGGCTGCAGGTGGACACACGCATACACACATGCACACAGACATATTTCCTACCTCCCGACTGTTTCTTCCCACATGCTCTAAAAGCTTTTCTACCTCTCAGCAATCAAATGACAAACACTTTCAAAGTACTGCAATGTGATCACAAGGACAACTTGTTTTTCTTCTCACACACACATACACATGCTTTTTCTCTCCCAGGGGATGTAAATGAGGCCAAATTTTCTCCTTTCTCTTATGCAACTTAATCAGAGCGATGACGCTGGTGGCTGCTTATAGAGCAGGAGGAAATTCTTAACAAAGAACACCCTCTTTGCACACTGCATCCTCCTTCATACTCCCATTCACTCTGACTCACAATATGTTTTTTTTTTGCTGCCGTGTTGGAGTGAGCCAGGAAATGTACAAATGTGAATAAGAATGACTTTAGATCTACAAGCGGCACACATCTAGACATTATCGACTGTCTGGCACACTGGCAACTACTCGCAGGATCGCATTATAGATCACAACGCAACAAATCTCCCGCTCACACATTTATCTGCTGTTTCCAAACAACTACAGTGTGAAGGTTGCCATAATGCCAAATATACATCAAATCCCTTGTACATTGATACATGAGAGACAATGCTTCTGGTTAATTAATATCCAGGTATTAAAAAGCCAAGAATGATGAATAATGACCAATTCTCTCATTGACCAGAATACTTAAAAGTGTAAGAGGTCATAGCCCTTTTATATATTTCAACACAGATGCTAAAAAGAAAAAAACAACAGGGAAGCTAGAAACACTTACTGCTGCTAAGGAGGATTGTTATTTAATGATTTATCCATTGGCCAAAACGAAAAAAATATTCAATTTACAATGATGCAAAGCAAAAGCTAAAATCGATAAATGTTGAAACATTTATGCTTGATGAATTAATAAAAAAGTACAATATGTAGTATTTCTGAATGAAAATATCCTAAAATGACTAAACACGTGGGGCGACACGGTGGCGCAGGGGTTAGCGCTGTTGCCTCACAGCAAGAAGGTCGCAGGTTCAAGACCTCCTTGGTCCTGGGTCTGGGACCTTTCTGTGTGGAGTTTGCATGTTCTCCCCGTGTCTGCGTGGGTTTTCACCGGGTACTCCGGCTTCCTCCCACAGTCCAAAAACATGCTCAGGTTAATTGGCAACTCTAAATTGCCCATAGGTGTGAGTGTGTGAGTGAATGGTGTGTGTGCCCCACGATTGGCTGGCGACCATCTGGGGTGTATCCCTGCCTCTCGCCGTAACGCGCTGGGATAGGCTCCAGCAGACCCCTGTGACCCTAATGAGGAATAAGCAGGTATAGAAAATGACTGACTGACTGACTAAACACGTGTTAAATATTTCTTTAATTTTGTACTTTAAGTATCCCAATCCCATCTGAATCAGCCATGAATTGACTTTTTATCCATTTTTAAGCCGCATTTTTACAATAAGCTTCTTTTTCCCCCATTTAGGCTGTTTTTTTTTTTTTACAATCTTTAACCAAATTCATAATTTTGGATGACAGACATCTGCATCTCAAGTTATCAGAGCAACAAAAAAGCAAACGTTAGCATTAGTTTGGGTAGCACACTCAACTGCCTCTGAGAAACAGTTTTTAAGGTGAAACTGATCTATTCAATGTTTTTACTGTTATTAAGTCTTCTTGCTTTGGAGAGAAGGAGAAGAGATCTGCAGATAATCTGGATCGTCCACCACTTCCCAAACAGCATCATAGAAACAGATTTCCTGTATGTGAAATTGCTTTATTCAGTGTTTTTACTGGTTTGAATCACTAGGTCTGTTTGTTTTGTTTGAGGATAAAACTTCCTAATGTGTGTAGCGTCTCTAATGAACCCATATGACTTATAAGGTCATTCACTCCATATGTTAAATATTCATTCCTTTCTTTATCAATTAATTGTTTCAGCAAGTGCCTATGTAGCTCACTTACAGACTGAAAATGCGCCAACTGTCCGATGGCCAAAGTCACCAGTAGAAGTACGAGAACAGCCTCAGTCGTGCGTGAAGTGATGTGACATTTTGAACACCTTTGAAGATGAGATGATACATGACTCATGGGGTTTGTCCTGATACATAATACATTTGCAACATTTGCCTCTTCAGTCCACATTCAGTTTAACTGAATATTCTTTCTTTAAAAACATTGAAACTTCTGTGTAAGGATGTCACGTCTTATTCAATTATTCATTATATTGCTGAGTCATTTCCTTAAAATAGTCTATTCTATTCCTCTAAAACCAAATCTAGATCCATTGAACAGTCAAACCCATGCCCCATGCATGGAAACATTTAGCATGGGTGGTTACATACTGTCTCTGCAACATGAGAGAGCAGCCACTTGGCTCAAACTGACATCAATAGCTTGAAGGAGTGCCTAAGGTGCACAGCACACATCTACTTCACTCGTGTACATGCGTGTCCGTGCTTCTGCACGTGTGTGCAGTTATGTGTGTGTGTGTGACATGGTTTTGCCGCCCTGCCTGAAGCACACGAAGAAGCAAGAATGCTGGCTGAATCAGAAAACACCAGAAGGGAAAATCAGTAAGGACAGTGAGGTTCAGGTGACATGGGCAGCTGCAGATTTAGGAATAGTATATGTGGATGTGTGTGGCCAGTGTTGCATTTGATCTACCTAATGCCTGGTATTTAAAACAACACTAACAAGCATGACGTAAAGGTAGACAACACAGTGGAGGAAAAACAGGCCGAAGTGGACAAGTAGACAAAACACAAAAAAAGGGGGGGGGGCGGCAGACACAAATTGGATGTGAAAGGCCTTCTAAAACATGGCTGTCTTTTTTTTCCTTTTTGGTCTGTATTTTGGAGAAAATAAAGCTCTTTTTTTTTTCCCTGAGCACAGCGAGACCAAATCAATAGCACTCCAAGTGCACACCTATTATTTTTCAAAGGCTCCTGCGAGGAGGAGGAGAGAGGAGGAAGGCGTGCGAGGATGTCTTCTGCAGCACGAGGGAGAGACACACAGCGGATTGGTAAAATGAGCCTCGCAGGTACGAGGTGGCTCCGATTGAGACGAGGGTTGTATTCACACCCATAGACAAAGTCAGGGAAAACAGTGCACCTTTAGGATAAAATCAGCCTTATCCATAATCAAACCAAACACAGACTTGTAATGCCAATCTAAAGCTTTCATCTAAAAGCAGTTGATACAACTACTATACAGTAGGACTTTATTGATGTCTCGTTCATCCTGTGTTTTTGATGTATGTTTGAAGCCTTTTCTATGAAGCATAACCTATATAGGTGCTTTAAAGCACTCTGTTTGATGTGATTTACACCTCCTGCCTTAAGGCTTCTTTGTTCAGAGTTTCTTTTTTTTTTCACACACACCAACACAGAGAGTGATGGTGTTACTGATAGACATACATAAAAATGGTCCCCAAACAGCACTAACGCTCTCAGTTCAGATCGATCCCATTCTTTCACTCTCCTCATTGCTTCCCGCTTCCTCCGTTCTCTTTTTCCTCTCTCTCTTTCCTGCTCCGATCGGCACCAGAGCCAGATCACAACCTGACAGATGGATCACATCTTCTATGCCTTAGCAACCCAAACCTACGAATCAGCTGGGTCACAGCCTCCGCCTTAGCAACTGTCCCCTGCATATCTGAGGCAGATGAGGGAAGCCTGGTGGAGCTCCGGCGGTCTGGAGAAGCGTGACGCCCCGGCGCTGTCCGAGAATGAGTGATGCACTCTCTCCATCTCTCTCCCACCTTTCCTCCTCCTCTGTGAACTTACTCTCTCGAGCCATCTGCATCAGATAAATTATTATTCAACAGTAAGGATAAAGGGAAGCGCATTTGAATGGAGAGCGGCTGCTCAAATGTTCACCGAATGCTTTAAATTCTTTTTACGATGGAATTCCATCTAAAAAAAAAAAAAACGATGGATGTATCTGCATGCTATGCTCCGTCTGTATCTGCTGCCCTCCCCAACTACATGTTGACTTTTTAAGCGAGTGTGCAGAAACAGAGTGGTGGAAATGTTCACTGAGTTTTCAAGTAAGTCAGCATTAAGAGATGATGAGAAGGGAGCGGTTATGTAATACCAGCCAACGATGAGCTCCACCAATGAAAATTCTGATAGGAGACTTCTGCTTAGTAACATAATCGTACTGAACACAGACAGGGGAGAGAAAGAGAGAGAGGAAGAGAGAATGATATAGTGTAAAAGAGGAAAAAAAGTAGTTGACTGATACTTCAGTGACTGACTTATTGCACAGTGTTGTATATGTTTTTGTGAGCCTGTGACTGTGCCTGTGGACAAATCCTTTTGTTTGATATCAGCATGTGATCTTCAGACCTTGAGCTCCAACAGGAGGCAGGAAGACATCAACACCCACCTCTGCACCCACCTGCAGCTACATTCTGCCGGTCTCCTGGGCAACGGGCTGGGAATAACAGCAACGAGGTGTCAGGGTGATACCCAGCAATGCTGCTTCTTCATGTGAGTTTGTACGTCGATGCAAATAAAAAGGCAGGGCCCGTGCGTGGCTCATGCTCCCAAATGTCTGCTTTTAAATTCTGTATTAGAATACGCTAGTATAAATAACAGCCAGCATGACCTTTATAAAACACCAGAGTCCTAGAATTACAAGCAAGCATATTATACACATTCTCTGGAAGGGAAATTTTTGTTGAGCATCATATAAAACAAGGTCGGAACTGTTCAGAAAATGGCCATTCTTTGTAACCTTGGAGTGCATTTAGACTATTGCATCTGTGCAGTAAAGAAAGAAAAAGTAAAGAAACTCCTAAGCCTCTAAAAGAAACTGTCTTTAGTGATCGGTAAAGCTTCGGTTTACCAGTGAGATTGTTTACTCTCTGGACACAACTGAATTAACAATGGGTTTAAAAAGAGGTTTAAATGTTGGACATTTTGTGAAATATAATCTGTTTTTCTTGTGAGAGATAGATAAAAGGATTAAATATAAGGCTAAAGTCAGCAGCTCGTTACTGTAGCTTAACAAAAAGACTGGAAACTAGGGAAATAGCTATAATGGCTGTGTCCAAAGGTAACAAAACTTCAACAATTAACACATAACAAATAGTTTGTTTCATCCACATGATAACTTGAATGCAAAAAAAACAAGCTGAAAATATGTTGAACTATTTCTTGGACAGGAGCAGTGAAACATATATCCCTCTTTTGCAGTCAAACATAATGTTTAAATTACTGTTAATATTTGTGAAAAAGAAAAATAAGGCCTTCGAGGAAATATCTGAAATGCTACGCCGTTCTGTCTGTGTTTGAGTGAAATTAGCAGTGTTCCTTTCTCAGGTCAATGTTTGGTGGGTAATTCATCAAGCTACAAGTCATATGTACATGTTTGTATGTTAAATAAGAAGACTTTAGCAAAAAAAAGCTAACATGGGTTATTCAGGGTCTTTCTCAATACAGAGAATGCCAAGTTTGGACTTACATACCTGGTAGTTACGACTTGGCAAATACAACTGAAGAACAAACTTCAGGGGATGGGAGGGACAGTACAAACAATCAGCAATTGAAGCAGCAGCGTTCCAATTACTCACCATCACAGCTCATCTTTTCACAGCAGGCATTTTGACTAAAAATAGTAGGCAAACACAGGTGTTACCAATTACAGTAATTAAGCCTATCCAAATAGGACCTTCATCATTTCCAGAGGGTCTCAAAATAACAGAAAAGAATCTGTTCACAAGCTGTAGGAAAACATACAATACACTAAACTAGGGAAACCTACATCAAGAACACCACACTATATATATATTTTGTCATGTGGTAAAAATATATATATATATATATATATATATATATATATATATATATATATACACACTTAAATAGGAATTGAATCTGTAAATCGATAAAGAGATGCTATTGTAAGTGGGTGGAATGAATGGAAAAAGGTGGACCATGGATGGATGGATGGATGGATGGATGGATGGATGGATGGATGGATGGATGGATGGATGGATGGATGGATGGATGGATGGATGGATGGATGGATGGATGGATGGAGAATTCCACCAGATTATCAGTGAACGGCTATATCACAGCAAGGTTGCTGTTAAAGCAAAAACAAAGTAGGCATCATGCGATACTGGGCAACAGCATGGCAGATTTCACACTATGGAGAGGTGTAATGCCAGATGTCACACACTTCAGCTACACAAACAAGTCCACATAACACATTATAGAAAGATGCCTTCTTTAAGCGATGGCTATATTTAAATATCTTTAAAAATTGGGAAAGAAAAGATTTGGAGATTTCATAAACTGCATGTTGCACATTTCAGTGTACTCCAACTTTACAAAAGCAAATATGTATTGAGTGTAGCCTCAGTGCAAGTCAGTTCAACATTTTCAACTGGGCTAGAGGAAAAATATGCAACGCTTAACTGCAAAATTTCAGCATGGGCTTATATGGTGGTCAATGAGGCGTCTTCTGATGATCATTGCATTTAAATGTTGGTGTTTTCACGCTGCATTCACATTTACATTGCTTTGAAATAGCTATAATGATGCAGAAACACCATTTCCGGGAGGCCAAACGCAGAAAAAAGAACATTTGAACCGAATGTGTCTGCGAGAAAGTTCTCCATTTTACTGTATAATGTAGTGACTCCCTGACATTTATGTCGCACACAGAACTCTTCAACCACTGCTCCATTTGAGAAGAAGTAGTAGTAGAATGCCTCGTGTTGTCCTTTCCTCACCCCACAGTTTCCATGCCCTCCTCTTTCCGTCCTTTCCTTTCCTTTCCTTTCCCCTTATCACCTCACCTCTCATCTATGACAGGACACAGGAGAACAGCTTCCAGGTCCTGATCTGTATCTCTCTAACACTCTCCCTTGCCTCGCTCCCTCTTTCCCTGCCCTCCTTCCCTTCCTCCTCCTATCTGTGCTCTGGTCTGTGGTCTGCGGCTCTTCCGTCCATGTCAGAACAGAAACACACCCAGATTCCTATCTCTCCGCTCTACATAGAATACACAATGTGGGACGCCCAGCAAATTATATTCCCTGTCTCTCTGTCTGTCTCTCTCTCTCTCAACCCTCCCTCTTTTTCTCAGTCCCCTTCATTCTTTCTCTCCATGTCCCTGTGATGAAAGTGTGTGTATATATATTCCCAGTGATTTCGGTCTTTTGTCCCTATGGGGAAGGAAACGCATAAACCCTACATTATCGGCACAGAAGAGGTGTTATGAGAGGCAGAGACAGATAACATGTAATAGAAGTCACAAGCACATTCACATATATTTGTGGTGTGTATATAAACAGCACAAGCAGGTCCATCCATTTTCAGAAGAACATTACAGACAACTTGATATGTGTTGATATGCAAAGGGTACATCCAATCTGCTTAAAGGCAGGTTTGGATGCCTCCCTTTTAAAAACCATCAATTGAAAGTCATCTCACTTTTAGAGCCACTTACATTATGTCTCACAATGCATAGGAATTTAAATGGAATATGGAAAATTGTGAAGGCAAAAAATGATGGTGTGTGTGTGTGTATATGAGTGATTTTGTTCCCTTTTACTACCATCGTTTGTCTTTCCTCTCATGTTGGTCTCCTATGTGACTCACAGGCGCGCATGCAAACACACACACGCACACGCACACACACACACACACACACACACAGTTGGCTCAAAATGTTGCGGCCGTGTGCTCTGCAATGCTGGCTTGTTGCCAGGGTGACTCCGCAATGTAGGGTTAGGAAGCAAACAGCCCATAATATAATTGGAAACTGTGCAACATGAAAGCACCGCATGACCTGTTACCCTGGAGACCTCCATCCATCCCATCATACTCAGCCACACACGCCTCCTGACTGAAAGGATGGAGGCTTGATTGGTGGCTGAGGTGCAAGAAAAGTAAATTTAAAAGGGTATACTGTAAATGAAAATGAATGCATTCTGATGCATAATTATGTTTCAAAGTAAAACATTCAACTAAATAAATAATATTATGAATCAATAATAAATGAAAATATATATACACTGTACACTAATGATAGCTTTTGCTGATGAAAATAATGCAACTAATCAATCCAATTGCAGAAGCTTGATTTTCTGCAAGCCAAATATATCAGAAGAAGTACTGACTTGCTGTTAAACTATGAATTAGAAAATCCACCAAAAGAAAGGTTCAGACAGAGAAACGTCTCCTGGTGACTGTGTCCTAGATTAACGCTGAAGCATGACTGCAGAGTGCTGAGTGAGTGACTGTTCGTGTGTGTGTGTGTGTGTTTAGGCCTGTGTACGAGTGGTATACAGTGGAACTCCAAAGCGCTGCAGTCTACTGTAGCTAGCTCACACTTGCAGAGGGTTTAATCTCCAAGTCTAATAGGGATCAATGTAAATGTAGAGTGATACTATTCTTTCCGATGACAGGACCAGCCACTGAGCTGAGAGGATCACCCGTCACTCCTCCCACTCCGACAAACATCCACATTTCTCCGAGCTGCACAGTCCAACACGCTCTGTATCTAGGAGTGTGAGGAAAAGTAGAACTTACTTATGCAACAGCAAACACATTAAGAGTCTCAACAGCCCACATATCGGATTCTTTGCATCAGTGTCATGTTTTATACACCTTCACGCACAAACTTCTCATCTTTCTACATAGCTGTCCTATATCATCCCATTGGAGCCAGCTCAGATTTTTCTGGCCATATTTTCAGAGTTTATCTGAGATCTTGGGACTCATGCCAACCACATCATTAGAATTGACCGATTGTAATAATGGATTGATTTTAATATTCATTTTAACAACATGTCGAACGCACTTGTCCAAGCCTTCACAACAATCATTAATACATTTGGTTTCATGCAGGCTGCCCCTGGACCTACACACCGCAGCAGTAGCACCATTGATTTACTCTATATTGTCTTTCTGTCACTAATCTTTCAGTCTCCTCCTCTGCTCCATCATTATCCAATCACTCTCTGATTCAATTCAATGTTCATATGCTGATTATTCTCTCAATATTCTTGTGCTACCAAAAACAGCTGCGTTATTAATGAATCAGCCAGAGTAGCTCTAGAATCATCTCTTCCTGATACACTCACAAAACTAAATAAATACCCAGGCTCTCTAGACAATAAGTGCACCTCACTAGGTGCACTCGACTCTGAAGCCCCCATTCAGGTTGAAAAACCTTCCTCACATTCTTCACCCAACCTTAACCCATGGTAATTCAGCACAGAAATATGTAGAAATTCTGAGAAGAAATGGTGCAATACAACATTTGTATTCTGCCATGTCTGTAATGATTCACAGCTTAAGTACAAATATATGATTTCTGAAAACTAAAGCAATCTCACAAAAGCAACCACCCACATCAGTTTCCTGCTTTACAGCTGAGGTTTTTTACTTTTTTATTGATGTGACAGAGCTAATCTGGAATCATATTACGAGTAAGGCTGTGTCCCTCTCACCCTTTACTTCCATTTCATAGTGATTACCAAATTATCAGCCACCTTTTTCAGTTTTATCCAGTTAATTCAAACACTTCAAATTGTAACTACCTCCACACCACACACGTGTGTGCTGGATCTCATTCCAGGCAAACCTCCACTAATTGTTCCCACTGCTTTTATAAAAGCCGTAGTTAGACCCCAATTAAAAACACTCAACCTTGTCCCACAAACTAAACAATTACAGACCAATCTGCAAATCTCACCTCCGTGTTGAAACTGTTAGAAAAGGTGGTTGCTAGCCAACTTACTGCCCACCTATCCAGTATTACTAATGAATTTCATTCCTATTTCAGACCCAAACGCTCGAATGAACAGCCTATTAACTGCACTGGACTCTGATCTTTGATTTTTGTTGCTGTTACTAGATTTAAGTGCTGCCTTTGACACTGTGGACCACAACACCTTTTCTACAATGTCTTGAGAACCTTATTGGTCTCAGGGGGCTAGCACTCTCTTGGTTACATTCATACCTGAGTAATAGAAAACAAAGCATCCATCACTGGCTGTGTAGTCATTTCCTACATTTGAAAGCACACAAGGAATGTTGCTTGTTGGTGTTGATCTCTTTTTAGTGATTTTTCCATTAATCTTTATGGCTGCACGATTTCTCAGACCCATACAGTTAAGAATCTGGGAATGGTGTTCGATCCCTCTCTGACATTTGAGCCACACATCAAGGACATAACACACAAACTGCCTACTTCATCTTTTGTTAAATAACCCAAATACGGCTCATTGATCAAATTCAGTCGCTGGGGTCCTCTAACATGCCTTCATAACATCTACACTAGACTGTTGTATTGCCCTTTGCTCTGGCCAACCCAGAACAGCTGATTCTCAAATCCTCCTTTTACCTATAAGATTTAAATGGACTGGCTCATATATCTGCAGCCTTATTGCTCTATAATCTGCACCACATCCTTCACGTTCCCTTGATGCTGGTTACTTAACCTCAATTTAATAAGAACTCTTTTGATCTTGTTTGTCCGCTGAGCTCCACTTCTCTGGAATAATCTACCACTGTACGTTCAGGAGTCGAAATGTTGATACTTCCAAGTAAGAAAGCTGAAATTACACATTTTTTCTGTTTACTATGAGCTCTCCTAATTAACACCTGCTGGGAATCCAAATCACTGACTGTTTTTTGACAAGTAGCTACCCTGACACTGTTACAGTTACAACTGTTTTTATTATTTTATTACTGAACTCAACCTTGTTATAGTAACATTATTATTTGTGTGTGTCTGTACTTTTACAAGCAAACAGGAAGAAAGCAGACACTAATGCAGGCCAGAAAAAATACTAATATCATCAGATTTTATCTCCACCGTGAAAAAGTAGGGAGATACTGTATCTGCAACCATATTAAGACCACACACTATAAACTGCAGACAGATCATATCAGACTGTAAATATGGCAGATTATCGTTACAGCTCAACAGTCTATTTTTACCCAAACAAGATGTCTGTGTTCCATCATATATATTACTTCAGTAACTATGTAGGTGTTTGCATGCGCTGTGAGAAGTAAATGAAAATGAATCAGGCTGAAAAGAGTGCTTTGAATCATGCTCAGGACCAGCAGGGCATAATTTAATTTAACCTACTCTGCCAAGGAGGTTATTTTTCACAGCGTTTGTCTGTCCGTTTGTTAGCAAGATACCTCAAAAAGTTTTGGCCAGATTTTCATCAAATTTTCAGCAAATGTTGGGACTGGTACCATGAATAGATGTTTTAATTTTGGTAATGACTCCTATGAAATCCTGGTTTCTGGATCAGTTTGATTTTTTTGTTGTTTGGTAACATTGTGGTAAATGGACCTTTAAACTTCTAACTTCACCTTCATTTGGGGCCACCTGCTGGTAATATCGCAAGTATAGTAAAAAGTATATAGTGCTTTTTCTAGTTTAGTTGTTTGTTTTAAATGGAGATTTCCAGAATTCAGGAATGCAGTCTTACCAATTTCCAGCTTCAGGTTTAAAGGTTCAGATTTCAACACAAAGCACCATATAAATCCAAAAAGCATACAGACACTTTGGTAATGTCATCTCAACCTTGTTCCCAGTCCAATAATTTACACATTCACATTTGTTATGGGATTATATAAGACACTCAAAATATATAATCCAGATCAAAACATCCAGCAGATATAAAACTTACTATATTAACTGTAGTCCATACAGTCAGTCTTTCCCCACTGCAAGCTCGTATAAAAAAAAAAACTTTTAAGCTTAAGATTCATAGTGTTCCCTCATCTGCAGCATGGCATAAACAGGTGTTAATTTTACACCCGGCGCTTGGTAAATGTGCGCTCAGCCCGAGACTGTCCCAATCCATTAAGCCAAGCGCCACTTCAGCTTAACTACCCTCGGTAGGACCTGGCCTCAATAATGTATACAGCCATACAAACCTCTATTACTCACAATTAATAATACATGGGCTGCCTGCCTGGCTATCCCCGTCTCACTGTTCTTCCTTCTCCCAATCTCTGCCAGTTAACATTGATGGGCTGCACCATCTGGCACATAGGAAAGAGGCCTTAGGCTGGGGGTGGAGGAGGAGGGGCACGGAGAAGTTCACACAAAGTGTGGAGCCGGCTGCTCAACTAATACACACAACTTAGTTTACAAAGACACACAACAACAACAACAAAAAACACATCTGAAAAGAACTGCAGTGACCTTTTCAGGATATCAATAGCAGACAATGTTCATTTCCTTGTTACAAATGAGTGCATGAGAAATTAAATATGGGCATATAGCTATTCAAGGACTGTGGGCGTGGATGAATCAGTATCTAAACTGTACCAACTGTTCAGAAGGTCACCCATCACATTTTATCAGCTTTACATGTACTGTACTTTGCTGCTGTCTGTTGCTATGAGAGACTCAGCAGGCTACATTAATATTATCAAGTCCTACATCTCCCACTCACTATTAATGTATCTCCAACCATATATTTGTCCCTCCTTCTGTTATTGTGTTTGCCTCTGTCCAGGTGCCAAAGATTCTGATTGGAATATATATGGAGCACCATCATGATGCTGCAGAATGATATAAAAATCTCAGAAACGCAAAAATAATCACACGTGCACCTTAATTAGAATAGTTTTGGTAAAATTACACCTGTTGGTCAGGTCCAGGTGAGGCACGTGAGCATCGCCTGTGAGGTAAAAGAAAACACAGGGAGGAAGTAGTGAGCAACATGAGTGATGTGGAATCAAACCACGTGATCGTGTTTTTTTCGACGAAAAAAAAGAAGCTATGGAATGGCACCTGAGTGGATAAATACACAATGAGCCGCGTGAAGTGGTGGACGGAGGGGGCAGAGACTACAGTAAAGGCCTGAGCACCGTGCTTCAGTCAGAGATGGTGTGTGAGTGTGATTAACAGCAGCTGAAAAAAGGCTGTCCGCTCAGGGCCCTGACATCACTCACTCTACTACACACACACACACACACATACATACGCTGAAGCAGTCACTCAAGCAGCACTCTGGGAAATGAAGCAGCCAATTCTCAGAACAGGGTGACCTTCTCCCAACATGCATTGCTCTCCAAAGTGAGAATCCTTCCCAAAGGTCGTTTTAACGGCGCCGTTGTCGTGGCTGATGTTGCCTTTGTTACCGTTGTTGTGAATTTTGACAAAAAAAAATGTAAATGTGCCAACTTCAGTAACTGACGTGACATTTCTCTGCCCCACAGAATGCCATGTATCTAAGTGGAAGACCTACATTAGAGATATGAATCTAATATGCAAGGGACTTATCTGCAGCTAAACACAACAGGAAGTCATTTCCTGGAGCTTAAATTATACCCAAGCGTGTAGTTGATGTGAGGATGCATTAACAGGGGTGGGGGGTGAGGAGGGGTCGAGGCTGAAATGCCACTGTCTACCCTCTACAGCGTAACCCTGACAGCTGTAAAGAAGATACAAGTGGACATCTAATAATGCAAATGCCGTGGGTTCACTGGCCTCTACAGCCTGGGGCCATGCTGTCTGTTCCAGCTCACTGTTATAAAGGGAGGCACACAGAGGGAAATAAAAACACATGCTGAAGATACAGGCAGCCCACAGACATATTATTGATATCTCCCTCCTGTGTCATACTTTCCTATCCTGCAGCTACCAACAACAAACTATATCTCTGTATGACTTCCTCTTTCTCATTTGCGGTTTCCTGTTCCTCTCGATTGCTCCATCCACCTGCACTAATGGATAACAGAAGACAAATTACAGCCCTGAGGCCAATGTGAGAGCGTGTGTGTGTGTTGTATGTGTATGTGCGTGCGTGTGTTCATGCCTCCATGAGCATGAAGAAGAATGCATGATGTGTAAGTGTTAGCGTGGAGTGTGAGCAGTGTTGGTGTGTGAGTGGTTTTACCAGTTAGAACATGTGTAAGTTGAGGTGACGATTTGACAAAAGTTCCTCTGGGCTCAATGTGTGTGTGTGTGTGTGTGTGTGTGCGCAGATGTGCACAGTGTGGCAGCTGTGGTACTCTATGTGTGAGAATAGGTGGTAAAAAAAAAAAAGGTGCTACTCCCTTATAACATGTTCCGTGCATGCCCGTTTGTTTTCCTCACCTGCACTCTTCTTTATTTTTTTCTGATTTCACTGATTACAACCATTTCTTTTACATAAATAGGCCGCAATCTAAATGTGACAACTTAAAATTCTGACTTGGCGAGGGCATTAGAAGACAAGCCAGGAAATCACCAAATTTATCAGAAGTCTGTAAAATATCATGGTAATCCATTTAAAAAAAAAAAAAATTATAACCTCCAGATGGACACACTTAGGGCTATATTTAAAAGGCGTTTAAAATGGTCGTTGCACAGAAACATGACCATAATTACTAGTTTCCACCAGCGAAAAAAGTGTCAATTTCACGCCCAGCACCCATGCGGTGTAAATAGCAAATGCAGTTATGCTCACTTTTGCGCCTGTGGGTGCAGAGAAGGCAAAGCAGTGGAGCTGCAGCAGCTCCATCACCCCATGAAGAGAAAGCCTTGCCTGGTTTGTGCCAGCCTGGCACAGTAAATCAAACCATGTTTGAAATTTCGCAACATATTTTTTATATTTCTTTGCTCTGATCTGTCACGCTGCAGGCTGCAGTGAGAACAGAGATGTCTGACTTTATGATCCATGGCAATATTTATTGAAGTTGATTATGGTTATTTTGTGTTACACAGAACTTCGAGGAGGTTTTGACACGGTGGAGCAGGGGTTAGCGCTGTTGCCTCACAGCAAGAAGGTCGCAGGTTCAAGACCTCCTTGGTCCTGGGTCTGGGACCTTTCTGTGTGGAGTTTGCATGTTCTCCCCATGTCTATGTGGGTTTTCACCGGGGACTCCGGCTTCCTCCCACAGTCCAAAAACATGCTGAGGTTAATTGGTGACTTTAAATTGCCCGTGTGTGTGAATGGTGTGTGTGCCCCACGATAGGCTGGCGAGGCTATCGAGGCTGGTGTATCCCTGCCTCTCACTCTCTGCTGGGATTGGCTCCAGCAGACCCCTGCGACCCTAATGAGGAATAAGTGGGTATAGAAGATGAGATGAGAACTTTGAAGAGTCTGAAAACAGGGATATAAAACTGGGCTGCTCAAAATGCAAAAAAAATCATTATCATGATTATTTTGGTCAATATTGAAATCAGGGATATTCAAACAATTATATTTTAGTTACACAATGTATTTATTCAGCACAAGTGACTTTGTGCTTTTGTTTTAGATGGTGAAACACATTTGCTGTGTTGCCAAGAGTCCTGGATATTACCTTATAGCAAATCTACCACAGTAATCTTCCACATGCTTCTGCTCCTCATCAGATTCTTAATAATTGATAAAATATGGACAATAAAACAGTTGACAGTGGATCTATTAGTATGGACTTATTTTACAAATCCCCAAAAGTGACAAAAGTTCCAGAGTGAATAGAAAACCTTTCACACGGGCTACGATCACACTTAAGGTAGCATTGGAATAGTGCAACTGTTAGCTTGTCAGGCTAAAACATGTAAGGGGAACTTTAACATTATAAAAGTCAGCAGGGCCTGTGGAAGGGAATATATTGTGCATGTGCATCTCTTTCACAGAAATCTTGTAAAGAAAAATAGCAACTAAATCGTTTAAACTCAATTATACAAGTTTGGAGATTGTTTGACGTGCAAATCGCGATCAAAATTCAATTAATTGCACAGCTTTGATTAAAAATACATTAAATGGGTTGTGAGCTACTGCGCTCATGACACACTCTCTCCACCTTGGCCTAAAGGGAAATAGGATAAAACACCCTGATTGAGTTCATGTTATGATTACTATGGTTGCTTTGTGTCTTGTGTCATCTAACAACAAGACTTAAAACACACCTTTGTGTGTGTGTTTAGGTTGTGTGTTTGCATCTAGCCCTTAGTGTTAACTCTCAAGACCAGAGTTTATGTGTACAAAGGCCTGAAGCCCATCCATCATTACATAGGCAAGAGGAGAAAAATGGACAACAAAGACAAGGAGAAAACAACTGTGTGTGTGTGTGTGTGTGTGTGTGTGTGTGTGTGTGTGTGTGTGTGTGTGTGTGTGTGTGTGTGTGTGTGTGTGTGTGTGTGTGTACGCTGTATATTTGTGGAGGGATGTCCTGTGGAGAACTCCAGACACAACACGCTTTTCCCTGCAGGACTCAGTCTTAGCATGACAGCCTGATTAACACCACACCCACACCTTCCACACACCCCCACACACACATACACTAGGAGTCACATCTCAGGGGAACATTATGACAGGTACACACACACACACACACACACACACACACACACACAGCCGCACTGCAAATCACTCAAGCTTATCACCCACCTGTTTAGCATTTTCAGATATGCGTCTGTGTGCATGCAGCATCCATATCGGCATCCAGTAACACAAAGGGACACAGTTATTGGGAGATGTACACACTCAAAGACAGACACAACACTGTTGACACCATTGGCCCAGCAATAATTCGCTGTACTCCTGTCTGATGACGATGAGGAAATGAGAATGAAAATGCAAATATTGTTCTCTTTGCCTCAATCATATCAATGTCACAATCAAAGCCTTGTTGGCATTTAGGCAAATCTCTTACTTTAAGCCCCAGAGAGGAGGGGGGTGTCATGGTACTAACCCCGACTAAAAAAAAAAAACTCCCCCTGTCCCTCTACGGAGCTTGAGGACTAGAGACAGAGATAGAGCTTGACATTTCCCTCCGAATGTAGAAGAAGGGAAAGCAGGGGGGTGGAATAGCAGGGATTAAGCCGCATGGGGCAGAGAGAGTTAGAGATCTGAGGAGAAGGAGAAAAAAAAATGGATCAATACACAGGGTCTAATAAAGGGAGGATTTATTGGCACCTCGCAATAATGTGAAACTATGTCAATACAGCTCAGGAATTGTCTTAAAGAAGGGAAGGAGTGAGAGTGGAGGCAGAGGGAGGCGAGCGTTCAGCACCACGGAGAGCTCCTGGCAGCAAGGCAGCACCGGGACAGCTCCTTAAGGCTCCACTGGTGACCTTTCACCTGCTTTCAACTGGAATTATTCCTTTATTCCCTGCAGGTTCTTGCCGCAAGTCCTTTCACCCCATTCTGCCTATTTGTTTTTTTTAAACACATGCAAGTTGTAAATCGCAGAAGAAGGAAAAAAAAAAAATACTAATTCAGCCCAAGCTGGGATTATGTGGATCAGCAAGCAGAGTAGAAATAGACACATTCAGACAGAAAACAGCAGACACAAAACGTCCTGAGTCAGATTTCTGTTAACTTACTTTACATTTATGTGCGCAGAGGATTTTGATGAATACAGCAAGCAGGAAAACTACTATGGGATTTTAAAAAAGGCAAAAAATATAAACTATAGAATCCCTGAAGAAAAGAATATATACACCTACTGTGCACATGAAAAAAAACACACAGACAAAGCACAGTCAGTAAATAAGCTGCTGTCAGCAAAAGTCCTGAAGCTACTGTCAGCAATAGGAATCAGTAGGGTTCATCTGAGTCTCCACACACACGCAAATGTTTAAAATGTTCAGCACCTCTCTGAGGAATGTGTGAATACAAGGCTACATTTGGGTTTTTCCAGCATAATGAAAATTCAGAATCTCTTTTTCACTCTTACACACTTACATACACACACACACACACACAGACACACTTACAAAAGGCATCACAGGGCTGACAGAAGACTTTAACCCCTCTCTCCTTCATCACATCTCCCTCTTGTTTCTCGCTCTCCTCATGTGTCTCGCCTGACAAGAGTCTGCAGGATGCCCCCTCTTTTCCACTATCGCTTACACTCCTCCTCCTCCCTTTTCCTGTCCCTTCCTTTCCCTCTTCATTCCCCTGTTCTGCGTGCCCCTGCTCTCATAGCTCCCCCTGCTCCCTCCATCTCTCTCTGTCAGCTCATTAAGCTTGACTTATCTCACAGTGCAAAGCGGAAATTAAATCCAGGGCCCCGGACCTCCTCCTTCGCCTCTGCACCCCTTATTTTCATGTTCTATCCTTTGTGTGTGTGTGTGTGTGTGTGTGAGTGTGTGTGTGTGTGTGTGTGCACTTGTGTGTGCGCTTGTGTGTGCGCTTGTGTGTGCGCTTGTGTATGTGCATTTGTTGCCGTATTTGTTGTTAAATGGGAGTTGTAATGCCTGGCTGATTTCTGGGCATTTTACTCAAGAGGTGGAGTAAAAGTTAATGTAGGTGATAGAAGAGTAATCGGGGTATTCTTAAGTAGTAAGACCATGCTGCACAGGGAATCATGGCAGATTAAGGAACTGTATTTGGCAACATTAACATGAAATTGTTCCATAATCTCGGCTAATTCAACTTCGCTGGTGGAGCGGGACAGTTCCACACCTCAAACAACATCCCACTACCAACACCAGAACCACACACACAGCTGACAAGCTAAAGGTGTAGTTAAGCATTTAGCCGCGTCTTGTTCTTGCACCCTGCTCAGTGGTGATGCATACTGCAGGGTGACGCTGATTCGTCAGCAGCCAAAAGGATTAGCGACGCAGAGCATTGCATTGTGGGTGTTCGCACGCCTGGGGAGGTATGGTTCCCCCTGGAAGGCAGACGTCGGCATTTAGCTTTTTATTCTGCAACAATGAACGTATAACAAACAAGAAGAGGGGGGGAAGCCAACCTGAATCTGTTAATCCGTTGATCGGTAGTCGCTGATCACACAGCAATAAAAAGGGAGACAGTGGTACAGATACATGACATCAGTGTTCACGATGCATGTCTGATCTATTGTGGGACGCCAGGATGAATCGAACACATTCGTTGTAAAGTAGTGGCAGTTGCACAAAAACAGCTGCAGACGCTTAAAAAAATAAAAACCAATAGGAGCTGTGTACCGCAGCTCGATCCTGCAAATACTTTACAATGGGAAGGCGTTGTTGGGTTTTTATTTCCTTTATTTTTCATGTGAGTATATCGGCTTTGGTCAGTAATGGAATTGTTTTGCCCCGTCAGGTCTCACTTTTCTTTCCCCCACAGCCAATATGTTGACAAATCAAAGCAGGAAAACATAGGTGTTACTAATAACGTCAGCAACGACTCTGGTCAAGTGCGACAGTGAGGCAGCAGCAACAACACCAGGACCCGGAACCCCAAGCAGCTAAATAGAAATTCCACTATCATTGGCACATGTGCTTCTCCTGCTGTAAAGGCAAGTAAACACAGGTGTTGGGTGCTTTTTGACATGTGAAACAAAATGTGATTGTGGAAAAGGCCTCTTAAAGTCATGGGTGTTATAAAATACTTCTAATAATATAATGTATTGTTTTACCAATGTGCAGCATATAAAATGAGCTTTTATGGACATTTTAATTTCATTAAAATTTTAATTTCATTAAAATGTGCTACAATTTCTCATTCTCACATTCTTGGCACCATGTGGTGTTCAATTAGAGCTGTGTATGGATTTTTTTTTTTGGTTCCAATTTTAGTTCCAATTTTATCTTTTCTCCCCTAATACATTACTTTAGGAAACATTTTACTGTACAAACAAACATTATCTAAACCAAAGTTCCTAAATGTTAAATAATAATTCAAACACCTGCAGCTGAACTTTATCTAAAGAAAATCTGATCTTAATTTAAATGCATAGAACTATCTTAGCAAGGAAAGAGTAACAATCTGACCAGAGATTTGAAATAAGCTGTTGCTACATAACAGTTTCGGATACTTGGTGCTACAGAAATAGCGGTACATTCAGTAGTTGTTATTAGATGAGTTATCATAGTAGCAACACGAGTGGAAGTGGACACATGTGCAATCCGCAGGTTTATCAATTAAGTATATTAAGACTGGCCTCCTGATGCTGTGCGCATGCACACACACACACACACACGCACGCACAGACACACGCTGCTCATCCTGAGATCAAACAGCCTGCAGAGCTCTGGGTGGCAAAGAAGCAGAGAGGAGAGACACCTGGCATGCAGTGAACAAGGAGCACCTACTGTGGGCCACACACACACACACACACACACACAAACACACACAAACACACACACACATTCAGCGATACATACAAAACACAATATTTACATATTCTACTTTCTATCTGATGAAATACATGTCCTAAGATGTGTGTGCACAACAGAAACACATATTATCATGCCATCATTACTAAATACACAGATGAACAAACAGCCAAAGACAAACAAATAAACAGCAGATTCACATAATGGCTGCCACAGAAACAGCAGGCCATACAGTAGCTCTCTCGCTCTCTCTCACGCTCTCTGGGGAATGTAGAAATAGACAGAGTGAAGGGGTTTAGAGAAAGAGAGAGAGAGAGAGAGAGCGAAAAGAGAGTGGGTGGGTGAGTGCCAACACTCAACAGAAAGCAAAAAAAAAAACAAAAAAAAACATCAGAACATGTCTGAGTGGATTATAACTATACCAAGTCACAGGGGAATGGAAGAAGAAAGGAAGGAAGGAAGGTAGGAAGGTAGGAAGGAAGGAAGGAAGGAAGGAAGGAAGGAAGGAAGGAAGGAAGGAAGGAAGGAAGGAAGGAAGGAAGGAAGGAAGGAAGGAAGGAAGGAAGGAAGGAAGGAAGGAAGGAAGGAAGGAAGGAAGGGAAAATGGGGTGATGGATGAAAGTGACTGTACTGTCATACGTTTTAAACATTAATCTAATATAATACCTGAAGATTCTAAACAATCCTGAATTCAAAAACGATTCTCGATTCAGTAAAAAGAAGTATTTTTCACATTATTGAAGAAGTTACAGTGCTTATGGTGTGCGATTTAAAATATATGTATAACATCGAGGGTTTATTCATCTCTGCCTTCCATATCCAATGCCTTTGGGAAAAGTTCACTTTCAGTTTTGCCACTTGTCACTCCCGATTCTTACCGCCCCTACACATTCTCTCACACACACACACACACACACACACACACACACACACACACACACACACACACACACACACGGATAAAGACGCACACTATTCATTCTGTCACTCTCTGTCTGACAGCCCCTTCACTCACTCACTCACTCACACACGCACACACACGGCAGCAATACTAACCTCCCTCTCTGAGTTATATCCTGTTTCTTCCGCCCCAACCACCCTCTCTATCCCATCCAATGGCCCTCATTTTAAAACTGCAGAGGGCGCCTTCAAAGCCCAATAATCTGTCTGGGGAAGCAGCACTGAGTGAGAGTGGGGAGAATAGCTCTGGATTAGACCCCCTCTTTTTTTTTTTTAACCAATACAAAACCCCCTTTTCATTTTCTCCCATTGCTTCAGCTCCAGCCCCACATTTACTATTGGAGGTGACGGGACTCATTTTGCAGCGAGCTAACCTTTGAAAGCTTGAATATTCCCCCAACAATGATGAGGGTAAGAGTAATACATTTGCATTTATAGTCGCCAATAATAAAATATGACAAAAAATCGTGCCGCAGTTAACGATTTAAATGCTTGCGTAATAACATTTTCTTTTTCTTGCTGAAAATTAAAAATAATCACAACGACTTGCCCTCGAACACATAACAGGGCATTTGGGATTACTGCTGTGCAAGAATTAAAATATTATTAACGACTTTTGATGGAATTATCCCCCTGTTAATTTTCATGAGTTTATATGCAGGTTTTCTCTGCTACAACATATAACAGTGAAACGTAGATCATTGCGTTCCACATTTATCTGCTTGTTTTATGTCATTTTGTCTATATTTACTAATCATAACATAAACTGAAATTGGAGAAACATTCTTATGAATATTGTGATATCAATTTCAGCCTAACCTTACGTGCAATAATATTTTTATAGAAATAAATTGATCTGGATGATTTCAATTCCAATATTGTTGGACCTCCTCTTTATTAAACATTGATATAAACACCTGCCACTCCATCCTTCCAGAGTCCAACTGAAAGAAGGCTGAGCCCATGAAATGAGATCATACAGTAGCATCATTATAAAATGTCTAATACCCAGAAACAGGAAACTTAAAGAGTCCCTCACAGGCAATCAAAAGAGATGTATTATGCTATAGAGGTTTAGCTTCAAAGATTACGCTTGGAAGCCCTTCAAATGTTTCTCCTACTGTGAACATGGGACTAAAGGTGGTGCACAAACACAGAATTAGAGCTCACAAAAAAGTTCAAGCCAAGGGGGGATTGCAAAGTGCTGCAAATATTCCACACCAGTGACTGCCAGCTCAGAAGCTTCGATGAAAAATGGAGCATGAATGAGATTAAAGCAAGATGTGTGGTCAGGAGAGATATCTTTCTAAAGAACTCAACAGGCAGAAAAGAGGATAGGATGAAGAGAGGAGAGAGGATGAGTGGTTGGGGGGATGGGGCGTGCAGGAAGGGGAAATCAGGGTAAAGGAGGAATATCGGCCCCACACTAAAAATACATTCATATTTTCCATTCTGTAGCACATTGTTTGTGTCCAACACCAATCACCGATGGTACGAATAGCATAAAAAAAAGAATCCACTGAATATTGAAAAATAACAAATCATTGAATGTAATCTGAGGTTTTGCACATTTGCAAAGTGAATAATGCCAGACTTATGATGCTTTCACACCATTAATTTAGTTATTTGGTCCACAGCAGGCAATGACATTTTGACTAATTAGCATATAAACTCCAGCGTGGTCCACTTTGATAAATGCAAATAAACCGAAATTGGTCCGATTGACATTTCATCATTGTATCCTCCAGTCGAAATAAGCACAAAATTCTGACTCATTATGGAGCAAATCATTCACATATTGCTACTTGTGCTTATCTTTATGTATTACAGCTTCTGTATTAGCCATTTTTGGCAAAATATCCAATTTTAAAATAAGTCGCGGCTGCTTCTGAACAACAATCTGTGGATGCACTGGAGTCATGAAAGACGCATAACATTTAACATAACATCATTTCAGGCAGAGGAAATGCACTATTTTTATGAATGAGGTCATATGGGACGAATATTGTTCCTAAGGCCCACAAGGGAGGCTATGAAATAATTAGTATCCCCTTGTTTGGACCCCAGTTTGCGTTCTCACCAGAGGGACCGCACCAAAGTTTATTATTTGGTGTGAAGTCAAGCAGATCAAGATTACACTACTGTTCAAAAGTACCTAGATAATTTTGTGTTTTCCATGAAAAGTCACACTTTTATTTTCCATCATGAATTGTCATCAAAAGGAAGTTCAGTTTATAGCTTCTCTAACCAGCTAAACTGTTTTCAGCTGTGTTAACATGATGACACTTGGGTTTTCTAATCATCCATTATTAACCTTCTGACGCAATAATCAAACACATTGTACCATTAGAACACTGGACTGATAGTTGCTGGAAATGGGCCTCTATAAACCTATGTAGATATTGCACCAAAAAACAGACATTTTCAGCTAGAATAGTCATTTACCACATTAGCAATATATAGTGTATTTCTGATTCGTTTAAAGTTATCTTCAATGAAAAAAAATAAGGAAATTTCTAAGTGACCACAAACTTCCATTGATAGTGTATGTTTTTGAAGGTTTTCAGTGGGCTTGATTTAGTGCACCCGAGTGTGACTGATGCTTTCACACCAATGAAAATGAACAGAACTAAGCCCTCTTGGTTAGAAAGGAGTATTTGGTGAGCACCAACTGCTGTTGATGTAAACCCTACATGCACTGAGAAAAAAAGACAGTAGGATCAGACCTGAGGGGTGATGAGTGGCCAAACAAAGACGTTTATTGATTTAATTTATTGAATTTTCTACAAAGTGAATTTAATGCCCTGTTTTAATTGCTGTAATTGTTAAAGAAAATACCTTCCAGACAGATTGAGGGTCTACCAAAACCATACAACACTTCATATACACTCCAATACATCTAAGCTCATCCATTACTTCCCAATAACTGAATCTTTCAAGATTCTGTAGCTTGTTTGCCGAACATATCCTGTTCACAGAAATGAACCAAAAATGTGATGTTTCCATACAGGTAAGAAGAGAAAGATAAGATGAGAGCTATAGTTAGTAGTGTTATTTATAGCAGTCATCATTTTAGAAAGTTCCTAGCAGCTCAGCAACATTTTGTTTTCAAATTCTGCATATATACTGCATTTTTAACTGTCCCACTTTCCACCTCCAGAGTGGCAGTTTCTGCAGTAATGCAGCTCGCCTGCATTATTAGAGTCTCTGATGACACAACCTATAATCCAATTTTAACTTGTGTAGTCATTCCCTCTGATTCAGTTCTAATCTTCCAACCTTCTATGCTCTTCCTCCTCCTCTCCCTCTAACTCCTGCTCTTTGCCTTTGTTCCCACACCTTTAATCTTGTCCTTTCTGTCCTCAGTCTCAGTCCTCCTCTGTAGAACCCACTGTGGATTAAGGTGTTGTGATATGCTGTGCCGTTTCGAACACACACTTGGATAAATCCCACCTCAGTGGAACCATGACGGCAGCAGAGTAGCTTAAATCTCCGGGGGACACGAACGCATACAATAAACATGTCGGAGTATGTGCCGACGCGTACACGAACATGCCAAAAAAATGGACGTAGAAGGCGAGGAAGGTGGAGAAATAAGATGTGTATGTATCATGGAGAGAAAACAAAAACCCTGAGGAGAGAGAAGTAGAGAGGTTGTTAAGGAAATGTTTGTGACTTTATGTCTGGAACAATAGCTGATATTACAGAAGCCTGGCTTGCATTGCGACGAACTAAAATACCTGGAAGAGGAAGAAATGTATATTATTGGAGGGTATGAACAGGATAGAGCTACTGCAAAACTACACTGTATTCGCTTCAGACTTAATTCAATAAATCAGTCTGGCCTGAGTGCTGAAACTCCATCTAGAATAGGGAGAGGAAAAGAGGAGAAGGAGGAAAAGAGGAGATCTGTTTGGTGGTAAATGTCTTTCCGCTAACAATATGTGCTGATCTTAGGGGAGGGGTTCATTTGGGTGTAGCTGTCAAGTCAAGCCCCTTGCTGTGTGATTTGCATACACAAGCAGGTGGTCCTCTGCATACATCAATATATCCTGACTAATTGAATGGGATAAGAAATGGTGCTGCTCTCCATCCATCTCCTATCGGAACCCAGCCCCCAAATAACCCCCCCCCCACACACACACACACACACGCAATGCATGTGCACATCTTAAAGCACAAATACATAAATAAACACATGGCAGCCACAGACATATGCTCATATATACTATTTTGTGCATTTTTTACTGTACACCAATGCACATTCAACATAAATAAGTCCACCAACACACACACACACACACACACACACCTGTCATTCTAAGGTAATTACCTGGCCTTGCTAACTGACAGGGTTACAGCAGCTATAGACCCCAGGCACTAGGCATCGTTAACCCTATTTTTTTCCCCAACACACACACACACAAGTGCACACACGCACACACACGTACAGACAGTTTCAGGCCAGGAAAGCACAATAAATATGAATGTCGGTCAGGCTCACTGCCCCTACCCATTTTTAATTTCTTTCTTTTTTTCCTGTGGGGAAATCCTAATACAGCTGCACACAGCTAATAAAGAAAGGAGGAAGGGGGAGGTAAAACACAAGTGCACGCACCACTACTACTGACCTCTATGTTCTCCTTCAGACCTGAAGCACACTACAGAACCTTTCATTGTACATAGGGAATGTTCAAATAAAGGGAAACATTGAATATAAAGATATGATGGGTGCTTAGAGGAGTTGCTCACATACAGTATCTATGTTTTCCCGTTGACTGATTATAGCTGGACAACATTTATTACCCATACAAACAAAAGGCTGCATGTAGCCATGTGAGGTTCACACACTTACAAAAGCCTGTACGGGTGGAGATGGGTGTTACTGTAAATGTATGTCCTAAACAAGTCAGCACTTCCCATTATACATGAGATAAATGGGGACAAACAGAGAGGAGGATGGAAAGACCGTGACCTTGAGAATGACTGGACGGCAGCATGTGTGTGTATCCCAATGTCAAACTACTCTATAGGATCACAATGGCCTACTTTGGTCTGTGAATAAGGGAACCAATGATTGCAAAAGCTGTTCGGGTCAACCAAAATAGTATAATGTTACCACTCCGCTGTTGGGTCTTTATAGAAAATACATTTTTGTCTGCTTTTCAGCATACAAAAGGCAATAAAAACACACAAATACATAAAATACACAATAGAAGCCATGTTTAAAATGAACAATTACTTGATGGTGACAATAATACTTTTTTATCAATATCATCTGTTATCAGTGATATTATGGTGATTGAACTTTTTCCTTCATAACACAGTAGCTGTGAGACAGTCTCCTGTTGAACTGCCTTTTCATTGTTAACCCTTTTGTCATTTAACTTTTTGAATAGCACAACATGCACAAGGCACAGATACGCATGCACTAGAACAAATAGATGGCAGCAAACAGCCATATCATATAATTAGGATAGGAGATAACTCTGATTAGACACACTTGAAACAAGCAATTGTCAGTCTATTTGAATAAGTCCCAATCAGCGCACACCTGGGCTGTTTATCTTCCGACACATTTTGACAGCGAATGCGGCGGTAGGCTGAGAAAATCCCCATGATACATCATTTAAAGTTCTATTATTTTACTCTGGAAGGCAGCTTAAGCACTTAATTTGCTATATTTCATCATTCCTAAAAGCTCCTTGTTAACAAGAGCTTCCCAAGCTGGCGTTACACAAGCGAGCCACGGAAAAACGTCCAGCTATTAGGAGGAGCCGACAGGCGCGAGGAAAGCGAGCGTGTTCTCCACCTCGACATCCTCAGCTTCCCCTCTCCCCATCACGGGTTTAAATTAGTGGAGTAGTGGCCAACACTTCTACAAGCTGGGGAAGAGAGAGAGGGAAGAGAGGGGGTACAGTTGTAATGGAATAAAATGAATGAACGCTGGTCAAGGTTAGTGAACAGGAAACGTTCTGCTGTGGATGAAAGGGGAAACCTATCAAGACTAATTCCCGTTGTGCAGCAACAACACTTTCATATGTGGAGACACACACACACACACACACTCTATCAGAGAGGCCCCGCGCAGCTTTCAGCATCATATTAACCATGTAAATTACACATGAACTGTTTTGCTGCACCCTCAGGTTCTGAGAGTCCAGCTCACAATATTTTGCTGATTCCCCCGATATCAAAGCTGTGTGATGTGCACCTGTCAGCGCGACTCAGAGTCAGTGGTTAAAAAACATGTTAGCATTCCATTTTGCTCGCCATACATAATATTTGAAAGCAAAATGACAAATCACATAAAATTGCCTGCATGCATCAAAGCGTATTCTGCTGCATAATGGTTATCTAAACAAAAAAATAGGCTCTGTATCTGGGGTATTTGTGTGTTTTATAAAACACATGCACATACGTAAGAATCCAGCTCTATAACATAAGCTCCACACACATAAGCTCATACACAAACACATAAAAAATTAAGCAGCGAGTCGTAAGAGTAGAAGAGAACACTTATCGGATCTATACTCACATTAGGCTGTGAAGCGATCTGGGAAAGGGCCAAAACATCTACACTCTAATTTATAGGGAACTAACAAGCCAATTCCTAGTCTGCTCAATTTTAGCGAACAAGTACTTCCTCTTCTTTTTGTCTTTTGGATATGGACCAAAGGGGGGATTGTGTTTTTTTAACCATAATAAAAGAAATGACATCTTTAATTTTAAAACAAAGTTCTGAATACATTTGATCCCCTTTGCTTTCATTTCATATGAAAGTGAGAAAGCATGTGACGCTTGCAAAAAAAAAAAATCAATGATAACCTGCCAATTCTTGCATTAAGGTGGAAATAGGTTTTGGATTTGAACCCTGGGACATGGTAATTGTATCATTCATGTCCCCTGCTCAAAATTGCATGAGGTCCATCTACACACGAAAAAGAATGAGACACCTTTCTCTGTGCCACCTGTGCACTGTGCTCACATCCACCGCCTCCCCTATATGAGTTCATTGTAAGTCCAATCTATATTCACAACAGAAATACCAGCAGAAATAAGCAATGACGAACAAGCCTGACGCTGTTACTTTGACTAAAAAGAATATTCTGCTCTGTTGGACAGATGGAGGTCAGCCATGATCTTCTCTACACCTCTCTCCTTTTATGCTCTTTCTTTCTTCCCAGGCCTTGGTTTCCACTGACTCACACTGACCCTGGTGTTCGCAGGGAGAAGCTTCCCCTCGTCTTTCCTTTGAGGAGAAGCTTCGTTGCTCCACCGCAACCTGACAGGCTGAATATCAGTAATGCCCATGGCTCCGTTCAGAGGCTTTCTCTGTGCTTATCGCTGGCATTAGGTGCTCGTTGCTTGCAGATGACATCAGTCTGACCCCTAGCAGGAGGAGTCATTCTTTAAAGGGTTAAAAGCTGTGCAACGCACTTTTCAGTTTGATGTCTGGCTTGTGGGTTTTATCATCCAAAGAATCAGTGGATTCTGACAGCTTTTCACTTGAATGTTGAGCAAACCGAACCACACTGAATTTGCAAACACAAGTATAAGCCTCTAATTAGAGGCAATGTATTGGCAGTTGGCATCATATGAATGTTGCTTTTACATAGGGGACGGCTATTTCTTCTTTCCTCAGCACCTGGAGCTGGGTGAAAATATATATTTACTAAGAGACACAAAGCTAACACCCATCAAATATTCTCACTTTCAAGTAAAAAAAAAAACAAAAAAAAAAAACTTCAGAGACCGGAGAGCTGAGGGTGACAGTTTGGGTGAACTTCTTCTCCAGCAGCAAAGCGAGTTCTTTACTTAGCTCTCCCTGGTATTTTCCCGTCCATTCCCCCCCTCATTTCAATAACTTCAAAGTGCACAGCCTTTTCTTTTGCTGCCTTCCCCGGCTGGGCTCTAGCCTCCAGTCCCAGGTAAGATGGGTAGAAATTAAAAAAAACGGAGAGAAGGTCTTTTTTGCCTCTTAAGTAATGATCAAAGAAGCACTTCATCCTCATAAGGATTGGCGGTGCTGTTTCTGGAACCTCTGTTGAAACCAGTCATTTCCCACTTGAAGGCCTGTTTAGCGGAACACCGAGCAGAACTCCTGTTCTTCGTTAACATAATTGTGCCTGTAATGTATATGCCGCGGGGACTATAACACGTCCCTGTGGGTTTTCCGCTATTTCTGTCAATTCTCTCTGAGAGCCATTTGAAAGCAACGTTTACAGACAACAACATCAAAAGAAAGCAAAAAAATAGGACTAGAGAGAAAAGGAAGTCTAAAGCGGAGGTTAAAGAGAGAATGGCAGCCTCTGGAGTAAACTCCACTGAACATCCAGCGTTTGCCTGCGACCGATTGTTCAGGCCCAATACATCACAGACCGGAAACAAGGTATGGGTGACTTTGACAGCTGCAGCAGCTGGGAGAGATCATCACACCTTCAATTTCTGAGTGCCACTGACATTTTTATAACCGAACACATAC
Source organism: Lepturacanthus savala (assembly GCA_030544235.1). NCBI lineage: Eukaryota > Metazoa > Chordata > Actinopteri > Scombriformes > Trichiuridae > Lepturacanthus > Lepturacanthus savala. Next base: position 12,875,756 of record CM060465.1, on the reverse strand, counting down.
AGTAAACACGCACAGCGATACACGACAAACACACACACATATATACAGTATATATATATATAAACACATATGCAGCATAAAAACAAAAAAACACACATATGCACACAGAATGTAATGCTTTTTTTTTATCCGAGCTTTATAGCACTCCCCACTTTTGATGCTCAGAGGCCCAGCTGGGAGAGGCAGATAAGGCTGGTTTGGTGGGGAGGGGCACAGGGTTAGAGAGCTACTCAGGGACACAGCATAGCTTTTTCATGGATGCTCCTATTGATTTTTTTGGGCATAACCAAGGAGGAAATAGCAGTGTCTCACTCTGCAAATATTTTACTCGCCTGCTCTGCGACGGTCCTTTCACGGAATTAGAAAATTAAGAAAGGTTAGGAGATCGATCAAGTTAAGAGGCTCTGTTAAAATTAACTCTTTCTCCAAAGAAGTAGTTTCTCCTTTTCTGCTCGTGCTGCCTACCCAACCAAGAAGGGAGGCCCCAGAGAGCGGATGGGAAAAGACAAACAATTATTAGCCTTCAGATTTCCTTTACCAGAGGAAGTGCAGAGCGTGAACCCTTTTCCTTCCCTTTTATCACTTTGGCTCATCCGTCCACTGATGTGTGAATAAAAAGGGATGTTCTCCTTCATGTGAACAGCTAATGAAGTGAGGGAGCGGTTATGGCATGCAGGCCTGAGATAATAACAGCAGAGGTAAAGTGAGGAAGTCAGAGAGAGAAAAAGAGACAGGGGAACGGAGAGTGGCATCAAACAGATTGGACAATAATCCAGAAATAGATGTAGTAGGAGATTTTTTTTCGGCCAAGCAGAAAACACGACTTGTATAGTGACACCCCATCGAAATGATTCGCTTGCAAAACAGAATCATAGGAAGGTCTTGCAAGAAAGAACAAGATTAGAAATGCGCTCTAACAAAGTGTGGAAATGGAAAAATCACAAGGTTATAACACATACGGCAGTGGCAAGTAACATGTTTTAAAGCCTGATCATCTTTATGATGGAGGCAAGAATGAGGGAGTTTCAGTGGGCTGACTACAGAAAATCAAGGGAAAAAAAGTTGCTCAATTTCCGGACTTGCTTAAGTTCTTAGGTCACACTCGACTGCATCATGAATCCATGCGCTGATTGTAAAAGGGGATGAAGTTGGAGAAACTATTTCACAGCGTTTCATAAGGATTGACCTGCGGCTAAATCGCAGGGGGCCTGAAGGAAGTGTGTGAGCATGTGTGTTCGTGTGTGTGAGAGAAAGATAGAAAGAGAGAATATTTTTCCAGCCTCAGGCTTCTTCTGTACCTCTCCTATAGACATGGAAAGACAGAGGAAAGGGGGGGGAAATGGAAAGAACAGAGAGAAAGGGCAAGTAAACCCAAACGTTTGGCTAATTCTGAGAGTGTGGGAGAACGTCCATTTAAAACATCTGTACTCTTTGGGTACTAATTAATATCTGACTGTGTCTGGGGCGAAAGTCTGAGACTTCTGGCTTTTTTGGCAGCATAAAAGAAACGGATCAATTGCAACACAGAGCCCTTTTGCTCCAAGCCTATTTGAGCTGTTGCGCTTTTTAATGCTGCAAACAAAAGTGGCCGACCCGTTCATCTTTAACAGAATGAAACGACTACGGTCTATCCCCCCTGTCTCTCCTCCATGTGTAAAATGAAATAGCGATGAGGATAAACTTCTGGCTTATGTGCCGCTCTGATTTACGTCTTCCTGTAAAAATGCCAGCCGCTTTAGTGGCCCTCTTTCATCCACTGTCCTCCATCTCACGCCCTCCCCATATTCTGCTAAGCTGGGAAAAATGGGTGAAAGAGGGAGAATAGGTTGGGGGGGAAGGCTGGCGGTAACGGGGGGGAATGGTTAGCGTGCACGTTTTATGTGTGTAGAACGGTGTGCGTGCGTAACTCTGTTGGAAAGGGGAGAGCGTATGATGTTCCAGCTGCAGCAATAAGCCTGTTCAAGGACACTGTGTCTTTTACTCAAACACACACACACACACAGTTTCAGATCTACCTCCCAGGGAAATTAATCACTGTTGCAAATAATATAAGTTAAATACATTTCTAAATACCCCAGGGACTAAATGAGAATATTAGAGAATGTGGAATTCATGATTGATCAAACAGCAAAGTCTGCAGTCTCTGATCCATATGACCTTTATCAGGGTTTATCACACCAGACACTTATAATTGAAATCAAGGCCGAAGAATACAGATGTCTAAGGAAGGCGATCACAGGTTGCAGACAAAATTAACTGAATCATATCATCGTAGAGACAATGAGTATTTAACAGCCAGATATATGCAGAAACACACACACATGAAAACAACAGTGATTCTGACTGGCTCTGAATTGAAAAGGAGGCTTCATTTATTGTCCGTGTTTAAGGAGCTGAGATTACATTCAGTGAGGTCAGGAGCATCATTGGGCTGTTGTTGGTCTGTCATGTGTCGAGGCTTCGTGATGGGACAACACAAGGGGTGCCTTTGTGAGTGTGTGAGTGTGTATGTAAGTGTATGTGAGAAATAGCATTGCGTGGGGTGTACTGCATAAACAATGGGGTTGGGGTAACCTGGATTAATGCATCATTTGGACACGAGGACACAGCTAGAGAGCAGGCCAGATTAACCAGGACAATAGAGAGAGGGGGTGTGACAGAGGAGGGAGAGAGACAGAGAGAGAGAGAGAGAGAAAGAGAGAGAAACAAAAGAAAGGGAGCTAGATGGATGGAAAGAGCGAGAGCAAGAGAGGATGAAAATGGAGATAAAGAGACAAAAGGAAAAAGAGAAGATGGAGAGGGTGAAAGGCCAAACGCAGGAACACGAGAGAGAAAATGTACATATACTATAGAGAAATTGGCAGACTGACAGACTTAAGTAAAGATGGAAGAGAGGCAGAAAAAAAACACTTTGACCTTGGACTGTAAGACTGTGTCTCTCACTCACGCACATGCAGACACACACACACACAATCAAACACACCATTACAGAATGTCTGTTAATATGTTTGTATAAGTGTTTTATTATTGTTATTAAGGCCGCTGTGCAGCCATCTGGTTGACTGTGTTTTTTTTGTCTACTCCAATAAAAGCCTAGCGAGTGTAAGCGTGTGTGTGTCTTGTGATCCCTTCTTAAGCCGGTACCCAGTCACAATAGGAAAAACACATTTCGCCAAAATAAATACACATGCATGCCAAAAATAAAAAAAAAATTAAAAAAAGTTTGAGTCCCATCTCCTTGAGTTCACTTATGAGAGAGGACAAAAGCACACACACACACACACACACACACACACACACACGGATTGAATGGCTACCCCCCTTCACCCCCAACTCGGTCACAAAACTGCACACTTGCAAATGCAGCATTTCTCAGGGTCAATGGAACCATTATTATTTAAATCTTGCAGTGGCAGCCTAATCTAAAAAGTCACATTAACACAGCCGCATACATACACACAAAACAAATAAACATTTGCATGCTTGGACTCTCATCAACTTTGTCTCACGCACACACACACAAAACAGTTTTGTGTTTTTGTCACGCTGGACGACTGATGTTCCCAAGGCTTCGGCAGCTCCCTCAAGGCCAACACACACACACAGTCAATTCCCTCCATGCTCCAACCGCCACATCGCAGCCTCTGAAGTGACAAGTCCACCCACCCCCACCCCCTCTGCTGCTTTAATAAGACTTCAAGAGCACAGAGGCACAAAAGGCTCACACACACACTCACACATTTCCTCCAAATCTCAAAGCTTCACACCAGCAGATTGTCCGAGCACAGAGATCAAGTTGACTTCCTATCACACACACACACACACGCTCAGCTTGCCACTCACTAACCACCTGCCCTGCCCATCACCCATAGCAACCCCCCCACCCATCTCTCACCACCTCACCACCCTTTCATCCCATCATCCTCCTGTCTTCCCCATCAGCTCACTGGCATCGTCTCTTGAGAAATCCATCTCTTAAGTCATAGTGCTGGGCAATTCAATGTGCATATAGGGGTGAGTGTGTGTGTGTGTGTGTGTGGGTGCGTGTGTGCATGTATATGTGTACAGTACAGCATGAATGTGCTTGTGCATTTCAAGCAGTCGTTTGCGAAATGGGGCCAGAAGATCCCAGGGGTCCATCAGTTGGTTGAAGGGCTTTCCCAGCGAAATGAAGAACTTAATGTACTAGAAATAATGTCAATCTAAATCACCAATCTGTACTAAATCAGTTCAACTGACCAACAGATTATTAATAAGCACTTTCCTTTGGGGAAATATCATAACATATATTACAACATGGTTCCTGCCCGCTCCTGAAAATCGTGGCGCACCTCAGTATGTCGCTTCAGCTTTTCAAAGGCAAGGTGTCCTCACGAAGTAGAAATTCTAAACACTGTCCTGCTCGGTGTCATTATCACCACTGATTGGTTTGTCGTCAGACTGCCAGCCTCACTGATCCTCAGTGAACGTCTTCCAGAATAATATTTGAAGGGAAAATTGAGCTCATCAAGGCTATGCTGATTTTTATGAGGATAATATAAAAAACTAAGACATTGAGTGCTTACACAGTCAGGATGACACAAAGCCCTAAGGTGTATATCAATTTGTCCCTTTGGGACCGGAACTCTATATATTTTTAATATCCTATATTTATAAATCTGTGCTGTTTGTGTCATTTCAATAATGCAAAGCCATAATGCTGAGGATGTGTCATTGTTTTTGTGCATATGTGTGAGATTATACCTTTATTATGTGATGTCACTGTTTCTAAACCCTCCGATCATAAGTGGCATTCTCTCTCAGAGGGTCTGCTCCTCTAATTAAACCCAACCTCTTGCTCTTGGCTAGCCTTCTGACCTTTTTGGCCTTTTCTGAACCGCCAGTGGCCCTCGATTTTGCCGACACACACACACACACACTCAGCCCATACTAGCGGGAAATCCGGGAGCGGTGTTTAAACGCTTGGTCAAGCCCTGTCTGAGTGTGGTGCTGCAGGCTTGACAGGAATCAACTTCACTGGAGCTCTGCAGCCCCCCCCCCCCCCCCCCCCCCCCCCCCACCCACCCACACACACCCCTACACCTACACCACCTCTTCTCCCCAGTGCTGGCAGCGCTGATCTAGGCCAAGAAAACAAATCTGCGACAAGAGGATTCGCCTCCATTCGAACTGTCGCCTAATGATGAAAAAACATCAGTTAGAGTGCAATAAAAACGATGACGTGTCGATTGGTGGCCATGAATCAGAAAAGGAAAGAAAGTCATCAGTCTTACAAGGACCTTGGATGTTTGATAAATCCTGATTATTGAACTCAGGTGACACCACAGTAATCCACTATGGTGAGTTTACAGTGTTTGAAGCCATGACCTGAAATGATCTCCTGTGCTTAGTTATATTCACCTTATCTTTACCCTCACCTCTGCCTTGATAAGCACCTCACTGATCCCTGCTGCCTGAGGCCAAACTGTGCATCCTTGTCTGTGACTGTGTATGTGTGTTTCTATCAGCCTAACAAATGCATGCTTGCATTTGTGTGTATTGCGTGTGCATGCATATTTCAATCCCCAGGTGTGCTGGTACAACTGTGCAAGTGTCTGTGTGTGTGCTGGAGTGTAATGTCAGTCTGAGGAGCACTCGGGGACCACTCAGGAAGAAGCGCCTGGGGCACACATACTCAAGACCCAGCCTGAAGCGGGCCCCCATGAATGAATGAGTCCCCATGCTGAGCAGCATCCATCCAAAAAAAGCCTGGTACACACACACGCACACACGCACGCACACACACACACACACACACACACACACACACACACACAGGCGAGGTGCATGGCACAAAGGGCATGCTGATCAAAGCATTTAACTTTAGCTGAACCTGACTTTGTCAGATGATGTTTTAAACATAAATCTGTCTTCCTGAGAGAGGGGGCAATGGAGCTGGAGGAGCATCTTGAAGTGTCTTTTTGGGAGCTTTAACCTTTATTCATATTTCTTGCTTTCTTTCTCCCTGTTAAAAATCATTTTGAGGCAGAGTTTCTTGTATGCTCTGTGATAGACAAATATCTGCAATTCTAGTACCAACCTCCATCAGAAAGAAAGAGTTCTTATATTAGCGACCAACATTTAAAAAGGAGAACATTTTTGTCTATAAGAGGCGAACGAACAGGATTTACTGAGGTAAATGTCCCAATGTTCATTTCCACTAACAGTGACGTGAGGATATTTAACTCCTGAAATAGACATAAGAAAAATTCAACAAGCCACCATTTAGGGTTCCAGATAATCTCGGAAAATCTGGTGTGATTGTCTATTTTGCTCTATTAGGCAAAAAAGACAATATAATAAACAAAACCCTATACAATGCTGATCAACAATAGCGTAAAATAAGTGGGAGAAATTTACATGCTGCACATGTATACATGTATACTTATCTACATTGTAGTGCAGTTATGGATCAGATAAATGGAAGATGTTAAAAGGTGAATGAGTCCAGGATGACAGTGTTTGTTCTATAAACCTCTCACTTAGAATAAAAACACATTTACTGTGGTATCTTAACTGGTTTTCATGTAAATATATAATGTTATGTCATTTACAAACTTAACTGATATGAGCTGATTATGAAAGATTTATCACTATGAACTAATGAATTGTTCCTTCTAAGTGTAATTTGTTAGCACAAAAGATGTGTTTTTTTTACTCAGTTTTTATTAAATATGGTACATTTGAGGTGCTGGAAAAAATACATGAGTTGAGGAACTGCTGTCATACCTTACTCTCTCTGGATCCCTGCTGGATAGATGGTGTGTTCTGTTGGGTCTAGTATGGACATTCAGCTCAGTACCACGTGTGATCATATTAGAAACTGTTATCAAACCACGTGGATATTATAAGGTAGTTTTGTTTCAAGAGATGTTGCTTCTATGTCATAGATAATGGGAACACATGACCGTCACACGACCCTCCAATCAAACTTTGATGTAAGATCCCAAATGGGCTAATGCCGGCTCTGCAGGGAGACACAGGTCTGTGACATGTTAATGAGTTATCACAGCTGACAGAAAGTGAAGAGGGAGATACAGCAAAGAGGAAGAAGGCGAGGCAAGAGAGAGAGGGGAGATGTGATAGGGAGGAAGGGTGAAGTAGCGCTGCATCTTTAGAAAGGCAAATGTTCCCTGGTCCCTATTGTCTCCTGGCTGACAGGAAGCCACAGGGGGCCAAATGTGAGAAGGTTCTGTCATGTCAGGGATTCACCAGTAGCAGGGAAGGTGGAAACAGGTAACATCCAAAGTAAGACAATGTGTGTGTGCGTGTGTGTGTCTGCGTGTGTCTTCTGATGGTAAGTGATTCAGACAGAAACAGTGATGACAGTAATAACTGTTCTCACAAAAAATGAATGGATGCTAGACTATTATTATCACTCTTTGGGTCTTAAGGGAGTTCCAGTGTGTGTGTGTGTGTGTGTGTGTGTGTGTGTGTACACATACAGAATGTAAGCACATGTCCATGCGAGTGTGTCAGACTGGTCTAACTGCCTGAGGTTAGACCAGACCAGTGCCTTTTTTTCTTTCCACAGCAAGTAATGTGAACCCCTGATCATCAAAGTATCAGTTGCAGCCTGAATAACATTTATGCATGTGCAAAATGTGTCTGTACATATAAATAAGCAATGAACTCAAACCAGAACCTAATAGCAGTCAAGAGTCAAAGTGAGAGAAATAGTGATAGAGAAAGCTGGTGAACAGCTGTTTCCCAGGAGAACCCTCACACTGAGACAAGACCGAGAGCATGAGCTAACCTTACAGTAACCTTTGCTGCATTAATGGCCAAACAGTGTATCATCAGTCAGCCCTTTGTTCTATGAAATACTAGAGATAGACACTCTCTCCAACTGGCACTTACATCACAGCTGTTAAAGAAAACTGCTGGGCATGAATAAAAATATGATGTGTAAAACTTTGACTCACTCAATTTCCTCCTTCCAGAGCTTCTAGTAATGAGTTAAAAATAATAGTTAAAAAAAGTGTCTAACTTCTGGGTCACATTTCAAAATTACTACTGGTTTATTTTGACAGTAATTCTGTCTAAGCCTTCTTTATCCCTCCCATATCTTGTTCTTTTCCCCCCAGGGATCCTTCACTATGTATCAGCATGGTTGAATTTCAGCTCACACCTCTTGACGCTACAGATTTAAATGCTGCACTTAAGTCTACAGAAATGGCTCACGATGTAAAATCGCAGTTCAAATTTTGTGAGGCAACTTCTTAAAGGGAGAATTTCAGCATTTTTCAACCTGGACTCTATTTTTCCTAACTTTGAGCGTCTATTAAATTGATATGGGAAAAAAAGTCAATTTTCTCCAGCCATGCATTATAACAGTGGTGGCCTGGGCATGCATCCCCTGCTATTGGCTTATATAAGGGGAAAAAAGGACTTATAGAAGACAAATTCTGCAAGGTAACTTTGTGAAGACTGCCTCCGATTTATACCTTGTCACTGTGAAGTGAAGCTTCTTGCTTGATGCTTCAATAGACACTAAAGTAAGGAAAATAGATCTATGTTGAAAAATACAGAAATTCTCCTTTAAGCACTGCAAAAAATGTCTTGGACTGAGTACATTTAGTCCAATATTGAATAGAATTATCTTATATTGGCAGATAATTCATCTTATTTCAAGATTTAATCTTTTTTAAGAGAATTCAGGAAGGAAAGAAGAAAAAAGTATCCACTCAATCTCCACTCAATATTGGACTAATTGTTCCAAATACAAGACATTTTTATTTGTTTTTGATTTTAAGATTTCATTTTTTGCAGTGAGGACAAACTGTACATTTTATTTAGGCAACGACACCTCACATGACGCATGCGTGAGTGCAGATACACTTGACTTCCTTTGTGTTATATGCGTTTGTGTGACTACACAAAGTGTGGTGTCACCCAGACCCAGAGGGGCTGGTTAGATCACCCTGCTGTCGATCTGTCTGTCTAACGTGCAACAAAAACATGTGAATCATTGTGGGTAATAAGTTTCATGTGCCGCCTGCAGCCTCATCCTTAAGGCAGCAGGGGCAGGGCGACCAATGAGGGTGAGAGTTTATGAGCTCCTTGTCACCTACAGTAGTGAGCTGATAATAATGAGGCATACGTGGCATACGTGGTTGACAGCAAGACAAAGAATCCCACAAAGACGGACAGAGACCTTTCTGAATGAATCACCGTTTCGAATATAGACAGACTGAAGCGGGCAGGGGGAAAAGATATGGTTGATTCACAGCGAATGACCATCGAGGCGGAGGTTAATAAATCACTTCCAGTGAAGAGAAAGGTCTCCTGCAATGACGAGTCGGCTCCCAAGCTCAGCATCAGCAGTGAGTTACTAAAGGGACGAAAAATGTGTTTTGAAAACTGAGAAGAGCAGTCAGATTGTTACATTTCCAAAAATCAATAAGAGAAAAGTGCTCGTACACACTCTACACAGAACTGATAAATCCCAGGTACATATTACTTGAATTTAGCAGCCATCTGAAAACCTGGTGCATTGTTTTAAAAATAAGTCTTCTTTGTCTCATAACAGCACAAAGACCAAACACAGTTAAAGGGTTTCTATAACCCCCCTCTTATGTTGTACCATTTTTCTTTTCTGGACTTTCAGCCTTTCAGCCTTTCAGTAAGTACTCCGAGGGTCTGACTCCGTCTGACTCCCCAGCATACACACAACAACACACACACAAACACACACACATACATACATACACAAGCCCCTGGCCCCTCACGCCCTTCTGTCAGTGGCCTTGTGACATAGATTGCCATGGTGACATCAGTCAGCCCCGTTGGCATGGTGACCCTTCTATCACCTAGTCCGGTCACCTTGGAATCACCCCAGCACCCTACTGGGAGTGTTTTCTGTGTGTGTGTGTGTGTGTGTGTGTGTGTGTGTGTGTGTGTGTGTGTGTGTGTGTGTGTGTGTGTGTGTGTGTGTGTGCGCGTGTCAGAGAGAATGTGAGTGTTTGTTTGTCTGGCACTTGTCCAAACCTCCTGGCACCATGACACCATCCTCCCACTACTTGAGTGTCCGTCTGTCTTCTTTCTCCACTTCTTCTTCTTTGATTCTACAGTATTTGTCATCATGTGGATGAGGCTTTGTGTTTTTTCTGCATGTCGTGGATGCAGGCAGGAAAATTTGCATGAAAGCAAACAGAAACAAACACTGGGGAGAATGAAAAATGTCACAAAATAGGGGTAATTCAGAACAGGAGAAGGACTCTGACCCATCAGGACAAAACAAGGAGCTTGTACCTAGAAGAGAGGCTACTTCTGCTGCATGAACATGGTTTGAGTAGGAAAAGCCTGACATGGACTGGACAAAAGCACTTTGTTACCTTTCCTTTTATTTGTTGTGTTTATACACTATCATTAAAAAATTTGGGGTCACCCAGACAATTTAGTGTTTTCTTTGAAAAGTCACTTTTATTGAGTTGTAAAATGAATAGATGTTATCACGTTAACCTTCTGACTCAATGAGCAAACACATTGTACCATTAGAACACTGGAGTGATAGTTGCTGGAAATGTGCCTCTATACACCTATGTAGATATTACACCAAAAAACAGACTTTGCAGTTAGAATAGTCATTTACCACATTAGAAATGTATAGAGTGTATTTCTGATTAATTTAAAGTTATCCACATTAATAAAAACAGTTCTTTTTTTCAAATATAAAGGAAATTTATAAGTGACAAACTTTTGAATGGCAGTGTACTTCTAAATGTAATTAAAAATAGGTCTTTCAATATTATATAAATGTTGTATTCATTGAATTTAAAGAAAATATGTTTTATCCTGTGCCATTATCTGGAAATGAAATTTTGGTCATATCACACAGCCCGAACACATAATTTTTCAGAGCATTGTTGAGTAGTTCTCAGTTAAGTTACATAACAACATAAAGGGCAGCCATCTGCTTCACCCTTGCCCTTGTGTTAGCAGCAAGGCTTAATCCACTACAGTGTTTGTGTGTGTGTGTGCATGTGTGTATTCCTAATCTGCCTGCGATTTCATAGCACTCGAGTGGGCAAGTTGGTAATCTGGCAGGGCCGGGCCAGAGTGAGATTTAATCCTTGTGGCTAGCTGCCATCTCTTTTTCTCTGATGGGTTATCCATCCATCTATTCTGGCTTTTCCCTCTATACTCACTTTAGTTTTTATTCAATGTCTAAGTAAAAATAGAGCGATAAAGCTGCCTCTCACACTACTATCATACTCTGATTTTCTCTGTGTCCATCATAGGGCTGGGTGATAAATTGAGTTTTTAATTGATATGGATATTTTGTCATGCACAACATAGTATTATGTCATATTGTTTATATTAATATAGAGTCCTGCGAGCACTAAGAGACTAGAGCACTAAACACTACTACAGATAACCATCTTGCTCAGTATTTATGGTCGTCAATCACGTCAGTCACCTAGCAACAGGTCAGAGGAATGTAAAGCAGCATCCGGCCTGACTAAAGTTTAAAGACTTAAGTTATGAGCTTGAGATAACTTGACATAGATTTTACAAGTTAAACAGACGTTCACAATATATTGATGCCAGCTAATGCAACATAATGTCTTGTTAGCTTGAGTTAATTTGGCCCGATGCCAACTTACTTATGTAGTTAACATGAGTAAGCTAATTGATAGCATTAAGCTAACCTTAATATCTTCACACAATGATGTACTGCTGCGACTGAATTTTTAAATATATTTGTTGTAAAACTAAAGTCAAGTGTTAGATGTGGAGCAGAAAAATATGTCTGTAGAATGAATAATTTAGGTCTCATAGGTGTTTTTTCTGCAACATTTCATGTACATGCTGATCCTGTAGTACTGAATGTTAATAAAAGTGCTTGTGCAAATGTGGCTTCAAAAATATTAACAAAATATTAACATGAATTTTGGTCCATATCGCCCAGTCAATCATTGTATTCTAACATATGATTTATCATTAATAGAAACTTGAATTTGAAATTTCTTTAAAACCTGCATCTATTCCTCTCATGGAGCTTTTTATGACATTCCCCCCAATTCTAACGTGGCCTGAAGTTCAAAAGGAGCAATGTGGATGAGTGAGTGAGATGCATTGGCTGTCTTGTAGTGGCCCTTTTGTCTTTGTCTTGCCCAGACTGATCACAGCTGCAGCCATTAGTGGAGCGAAACGAGCAGAAGAAGGAGCGACGGAAAACTAAAGTGTTTGGAGTGGAAGCGTTGTGACCCAGTATCTATTCAATTACCAGTCAAATCATCTACCCATAGTTATATACAGATTCAGTATGGTTGTTACCATGGTGACCATATGTGACTATAACGGTAGTGTCCACCAATGAGGGCATCCAGGTACTGAAGCAAACAGATGCAGTAATACACACACTCACACACACAGAGACAGGGTATATAAATAACTGGCACTCCCACTCTCCCTTCAGCATGCATTCACACAGAAAGCAACTCAAAAACAGCATATTGTCATGCTGAAGTACAGTGTGCATATATATTAATGTGCATGTGTGTATTGGATGGGTGTGTGGGGTTATAGGAGGGTTACTGGATACCAGCGGAGGGAGGGGTGTGACTTCAGCATCGCGGTCTTGATTGGAACCGCTTGCTGTGAGATGCTGACATGCTGTCTGAACTCACCAGGTGTGCCGGCGCATGTGGCGTGGATACATGCACTGGCATGTCCTTGCACGTGTGTGTGTGTGTGTCTGTGTAAGAGAGTGAGTGTGTGTGTGAGAAGGTGAGGAGCTATATTCAACATTCCTAAAGTGGTTTTGTGAGAGATCATTTCCAGGAAGAAAGTATTTTCCTTATTGACTAACCCATGAGCCAGGCCTAGAGGCGGTGTTTACGCATTATACTGAGAGGCTAGACAAAACATACACACACCCACAAATAAACACACAAATACCATCATACGCATGCACAGCCCACCAACAAAGCCATCCATGTGGGCAATACATGTGTGACATTTCTGACAGGTAGAGAGGTTTGAAAAGAAAAGATGAAAGCACTAGTGTGCAAACAATGCACACACACACACACACACACACACTTTCACTCTGTACATTACAACCTATACAAAAAGATTCACTGATAAAAGCCTAATATTGCCTAAGAGAGAAAAGAAAGCATTAAAAATGCCAGGGGAGGAGACAGGTAGCTGTTGTTCGGGCTTACAGAGCACTCAATATTATGTGCACCCAGGCCTTTCCATTCCAATATGAGGTAACACAACAGAATACAGAAATCCAAAAAAGATCGTCTAACCCATTTTTTGCTGATGGAAAGGAAAAAATGTACAGTCATATTGATTGTGATTGTTCCTTGATAAGTAAGGCAGACAAACTAAAGGAGAATGCACTATTGAAGTTGTGGCTCTGTCGCTCTGTTTGGACCTAACCCATTTCAACCCAAGGACCGGTAGGAAACCGTGTAGTCAGAATAATATAAATTCTACAATTAGACCCATTCACACAATAGACATATAAACCAGTATAATAAAAATGAAATACGGTTAGAATTTATTTTACAACTTTATTACCATGGTCCATGTAACAGTGTTTGAACCTACAATAGTAGAAGCTCACTTTGGGGTTGACTCATTAATTTATGACAAACAGCAGCAACCTGTCTTTGTAATAAAACTGTGCTCTACTAGCAGTAAAGAATTTACACCTCTTATGAACAAAATATACATGCAGGAGTATGATTCTCAAAATACATCAGTTGACCCTTTAAAGAATATATGGATAAAATACATATATTATACTTCTATCTGTTAAAGGTGTTCTTTTACACTAGGTAGATGACATCAATATATTTTGAATCATGCCGATCTATGCTTTTTTCCATTTATAAGTTGAATTTCTTGCCCAACCTAAAACACTTGGAGAGCATCCAGAATAATAATAATAATAAAAAAAAGAACAGGTGGTCACAATTGCAACCAGTGGGATTAAATGGATTAAGATCCATGGACACAGTGGATACCTCTAAAAACTGCTCACTTGATAAGACTTCATGTAATTTTGATGTCTATTTATTTAGTTTATAGTGTTTTCATGTCTGTCTTCATACAGATAGGCGGTTGGGATGGGAGGAGATAAATAACATGTAGGTAAGGAAATAAGGACGAAACAAAGGACAAAAAAGGTCGTTCTTGTACTCCATTTCATTAACTTTCGCAGCGATAAGTGAGGATATATTAGAGAACAAAGCTAGAGAGTTAGATCCCATTAAGCAAAGAACGGCCGATACAGCGAGATGGAGGGAGAGAGTGGCGAGGACAAGAAGGCAAGGAGAAATAAGAAGATGAAAATAAGAGGGGGGCGAAGGGAGCGAGGAAGGAGCTGATGAAAAAAGGAAAGTGAGTGAGGCATGGAAAAGCACCTTTGAAAAGGAATGAGGTTGGTAAAACCCATTAGAAGGACCACAGCTCTTAGAACGGTTTCACCCTTGTGCTGGGTTGAGGATATGGATTTAACTCCTATATCAACACAGGCTTGGAGAATTTGGGAAAACCCTATTAAAACTGGGTTCCAAGTGATTTTAATACGATGGGGATGATTTGCCATTTTAATTGGAAGTATGTGAACAGCCAGGCAATTTTAAAACTATTACATGTCCAAACAAACTAATATCTCATAGGCTAATATGGCTTGGCTTAATTAACTTGTTTTTACTAACTGGCCGAACATAATATAAATGGAAATAATTTGGGATATTAAAAATTGCAAACAAACGATTTTCATTCCTAATCCTGGACATATTAGGAATTGTAACTGGAGACTATCGCTGAGGTTATATTATATCATATATATTAAGAAAAAAAGAAATGTAAGCAAACAAAGCTGGATCAAATAATAGCAAATAGAGATTTTAAGGCACATTTTACCTCTACCTGCAGGAGCTAAATGAGACAATCCATCACTTGCTATCGCTTTTGCTAGTAGCCATGTATTTAACTGCTTAAATAACTAGCTGTGCAAACGAATAAGAGTATAGCCCTGTGGGACAGGGCTATAATAGAATACATTGGCCTTTAGGCAGAGCTCCTAATATCTTGCACAATACAAGCAAATGATTGTTATATGCAGGTAAACAGCAGTGATATGGACTTGTGTGAGTGACAACAGCATGGCGTGGAGTCAATCCCTCGTCCCTGCAGTGATAAGTCTTCTTGGTGCCTGGCTCCAGTGATTATGGAATCCATTTCAGATGGAACTGGTCCACTGGTTCTCCTTAGCAGTGCTAGCGGGGGACAGCATGTCGAGGAGGAGAACCTGATGAAGGTTAAGCCCCACCAACCCCTATCTTAATCACTGTCATTAGCTCCACAGGCACCTCAACTCTGACCTCGTCACCTCTGGCCCTCAGAGATTAATGATATATACACACACACACACACACAGACACACAAACATGCAGGGATAACATGTGAACACATGCACTCAGAGAAATGAGAAAAATGCAGGCTATGTGCATAATCATATACTGTATGGATCACACACATTCATTGAAGGCATTACACAGCGGCTCATCTGATGTTAATTAATAAACAACATCACAGCCAAACAGCTTCATTTAGTAAATAATCTGCCCTTAATGAACCCCCATAGGAAGTATCTGCACACGCGTACACATGTATGCATGAGGGAATGTGTGTGTGTGCATGTAGCCTATCCTCACGAATGTGAATCCTACACCATGGGAGTGAAATACGACCTCTGTGTTTGAGGTTAAAACGAATAGCCCCCGTCCTGGTACATACAATGAGGACCATGAAACCGCATGCATGCTAATGGCCAAACACCCACCCCCCCTTCTTCAATTATTAAAATGCACTTAAAACACATTCAAATAACATTATAAACACAAGCTGCCTACAAGCGGTTTTAAAATGAGTACCATTTGTTTACTCTAGCCATTAAACTGTGAAAGTGCCCAGAGGGAGACCAATAATCTCTTTATGCAGGACTGCTTATATACAGCCAAATAGATAGAGGACCCTTCTCACCCTCTCCCCTAATCGCTCTTAGCTTAGTCAAGCAGAGTCTCCTTTTGAACCGGGGGAGGCCTGATGTGAGTCCTGGGACTTGCTTAATGAATCGCTCCGTAGTCCAGACACACATCCTGGGCCCCAGGAGAGGGCCTTTCGGCAAGCTCTCAGTACTCATTTTTCACCTCTGCGCCCTCATACATGTGATTTGTCACATGTGACATAGAAATTTTTACACCATAATTCACATGAAACAAGAGCACTTCATTTAAGTGTTCTTCAAAGGGTACAAGTGCAGGGGGGGAGGGTCTTTTCCTCAAGTCAAACAAGACAAGGGGGGTATATTAACTACCTCTCCTCGACAAGTGGGAGAATTAAGGACATCAGGTGGTGGCTCTCAAAGTTCAGCTCTTCTTTCAACACATTCATTTGATATACTGTATAAGTTTTAGTGAGGGGGAGGACTATGCTGTGTGCCAGATTAGAGTGTGTGTTGGCCAGAGAAAATGTTTCCTTTAATTAAAAAGGATGGCTTGATTTAGTGATCTGTTTGGAAAGAGACAGAGACAGAGAGCGCAGGTAAGAAAAAAAGGAAAGAAGGCCAAGAGTAAGGCTAACACACTCAGCCAACAAGCACATCTCCCTTGGGCTTAATGAACCTTATCTAGCATGGACTCTTCATCAGCTGGCACAGTAAGTTTGGGAATAACAAATCATTATCCCAACCCAAATCATGTCTATCTGCAGGTGCGTGCAAATTTATTTCAGTGTCTGTCTGTCTCATGTTTGTCTCAATGTATCTGTCAGTGCTAAAAGAGAGAGATCAAAACGTGCTGATACACTCTCAGGGATATTCACACAGGCACACGCACACACACGCACTTTGAGCTCCTCCAGGTAAATGTTTGAATATTTCATAACGTCTCATTAAGGGGCGAATATAAGGGGTTGAAGTATAATGACACTGGCGAAGACTGAGTAATAAATTCAGGTCCCATGCAAGCCTAATCAGTTCACGTCTTACAGACACAATGTCCATCTTAAGGGCATTAAAAACATGAACAAACGACACCAAAAAAAATCCTTGTTTCCAGCTCAGATGATGATGCATCTCTTTGCTTTTATTTAACATTTAAAGAGGGGTTTTCTTCATTTGTCCTTGTAAAAAAGAAAACATGCAATGTTTTAAATACCACCATTAGATGGAATGGAGTGTTAAGCTGCACTTATTTAAATGGATGTGGTTTCTTTGGACAATTGAAAATAAAAATTGGAGCAACACATGCAAATCATATAAAGAAAGAAAAACCGATTAGTGCAAATGTGTGTAGCTTTTTGTGCCAATCGTCATTTTTGTAGATTTCTACATTGTCCAATAAGAATCATATTCCACAGTATCAAAGCCAGAAGCACCATAATGAGCAGTAGTTTTTCCCACAAGCTGTGAGGCTTCCCTCTGTATCCCATCTCTAACAAACCTTGGCTAACATTATGTATTATAAGTATGCTTGACTTGGACTGGACACTGTAGAGATGACATTCTGTGTGAATCCATGCATGGCTGAGTGACAAATAGATCTAAATCATCACTGTTTTATGCTGACATACATACAATATGACCAGCATTGTAAAATCTTGGCACACGCATTGCCGGGAAAATTAAAAACAGAATGACTGACGATAAAATTTCAGGAGAGCGCATAAATTACACTTGCCTTTACCTGTTTCCAAATGCGGCTTTTAAAACGAGTATACCGTGGTCCCTGTTACTCTGTTACTATTCCTGTCTTCCCCCTGTGGTTCATAACATGAAGTATGAGGACACATTCTGCTCATATCAGCCTTTACAAGCAATTACCAGTGCTGGCCCATAAAGCCAACACAGGGTATTCTTCTTCCATTAATCTCCCTTCACATCAAATTAGCCCATTTAGACATATACTCACAAATGGTTATGTGTGCCATTTGTTATATTTAATGCTACGAATGTTTTGTTTTCTCTTCATTACAGTAGGAAAGATGTGAAGTGTGAGACACAAGAGAGCCGCTCAGGCTGCCGTACACCTGTGGTAGCCTGCACTGAGCACAAAAGACCTGACCCAACCTCCACCTCCCACAGTGTGGGGTATGCAGCCCACCAACATGCTTCACTGATATAACAGCCAAGGGGAAGCAATCTTCAACAAGAGCCACTGAAGACCCACCCAGGCCACTGGCAGGCACAAAACATCCAGTATGAAGGGCAGGCCCTATACTGGATTCCTCTGTGCTCTCAGTCCCCATGCCCTGCATAGGAAGAGAGACAGCAGTCTGCAGCCCCCACTGAACCCCACTGTGGTCGTGGTATTGCCAACCAAGACATGATGAAAAGAAACGCATGCAACACTGAACCTCAGGGTGGAAGGAGCCTGACCCAGGAGCAGTGCACTAGGCCGACACCCCTGCCAAGTGGAGAACTAAAGGTGGGTAGCCAGGATTAGGGCATCCATGATTGTCGCCCGCCCCTCTGCAGTCATACAGGAGTGGGATGGACCCTGCAGAGGCCGCACCCACAACTGGAAACTGTGAAGGTCAGGGTGCCAAATGTGACGATGTAGCTACGACAGAGGATCCCTACTGTCGGGCAGGCACCATGGCCTGTCAAAAAGAGGATAGCCCAGCAAGCCCAGCCAGAAAGAAGTAATAAGGAATAAGCCACCAACAGAAGCCTGTGGCCATGCTGGTAATGTCCTGCTGCAGCCAGCTGTTCTCCAGCATCCATGACAACCAGAGGGTACTGTGCAAACCATTTCAAGGCATAGAGGTCCCTCTACCTTGCCAAAGAGGTCCCAGATGACTGCCACCACCTCTTAGGTGGAATAGCATGGTGACATCCCCTAGCAGGTATAACCCTGCTGTTAAGGAAAGGGAGATGAGGCACTGTGAGGAGGCCCAAACCAGGCCGTGTCAATGGTGCGCGGCATCCAGGTTGAGGCTGATCAGCCACCTCTGCAGAGGGTGCAGCAACAGCGGGTTCAAGGTGATAACAAAGAAGGCTGTCATTAGCATGCCCAAAAGTGCAGGAGCTGTGTGCAGGAGTGTAGGGCAGTCACCTGTCCCCAACGGTGTCCCCCGCACACCATGGTGACAAGCAGGTTGAGTCTAGCTCCATGCCCGGATAGGCCATGCACCGCAACAGGTCCAAGCAGCCCATCCCCAGGTATGCAGTGAAGCCAGGTCCTGCCTAACCACAAGGAAGGCAGAGGGAGCCAGATGGCACCTGCAGTAGCGCTGGCCACCAACAACAACACCAGCATGGAGCAAGAGTGCTGCCATCACCAGAAAAGGGTCGTTGATAGAAGCAAAAGAGGTTCAGCCAAAAGTGAAACGAGATACCCCATCACCTCCACTGACTGCCTGCCAAAGGCCACCACCACCTGGAGCAGGCATCCAGCACACTGTCTTACAGAAAAGTAAGACAGACTACATGCAATCACAACATAGTACAAGCAATCAGCTTCAAATAGGAACTGTACATTGGGAGATGGAAGCGAGCACACTGCTATCACTGATCTACAGAAAAAACAAACTGGAAACGAACAGGCTACATGCTCACAGCATAACCCGAGCGACCAGCTTCCAGCGACCAGCCTTTCCGGATCCATACACCGAGAGCGGGCAGCAAACACACTGCCGTCACCAATCTTGGAAAAAAAAGTGGAAAAGTGAAGTTGGCTACAGGCTACACGCTATCACAGCTGAGCCTCAGTGACATCCCCATAACGGAAAAGGTAGCCAGCTGCCCCATGTAGGAAGCTTTGTTGCCAAAACAGGGCTACAGACAGACCAACCAGCTCCTGCTCGTGGCTACAGGCACTGTTTCGAGAAAAAAAAAGGCTGATGCCATCAGAAGATATGGACTATCCCGGGGTCACACGTGACCTTGTTGGGATAGGTACTCAAACTGCACATACGCAGGTAATATCCAGTGCTTGAAGCACCACCTCTGGCAGTCAGGAAGGATGAAATAAAACTCTCATTACAATCAATTCACAACACAAGGTTCATCACAGCTATGGTATTAAAACAAAAACAAGTATACATTTATGAATATCTGTGTATTTTTTCTTTTTTTTTAGATTCATTCCACTTGTGTGTCTCTGTGAATATGAATGTGGGAGAGTGATGAAGTAGTGCATGTGAATAGGAGTGCATGTGCATACAATATGTGTCATGCCCTTGCATGTTCACAGATTGGCAGGATACTGCAAGGGGACTATATGTTAAGATTTAATTGAATTTCTTCTGGTATTGTGCGAGATCCACAACAATCCGGCTTATCCAGCCCTGAATTGCTGCCAGTGAGATCTAATCATCCTGCATGAAATGAGCCCTACCTGAGTAGAATAGCAGTGCAAAGTCTGGAGGCTGCAGGGGAATACCTCCATTAGGCATGAAGCGAGGGAAAGGGGGAGCAGGAGGAGGAAGGGTCAAGAAGGAAAGGAAGGGGGAGGAATTTGAAGAGAAAGAGGATAATGGATACAGAAATAGAAAAGAAGGTCTAGGCTCTGTGGTGTCTATTAAAGAAGCCATAATAAACTATTTCTGAGATTAGCTGTAAAGAAAAGAAAGTAGTTTGGCTGCTATATCAGGTTATCTTGCTACATAAGGGATATCAACATGATCGAGGTTCTTTTCGGTCTGTGCAGTTTTCTGTTCAAATGTTTAGTAATATCTCGAATAAACCCTTTCTTTAGATTTCATCAGAACTGGTACCAAAAATGGTATCATTTTATTCACAAAAGAACTCTGATGGAATAACCTGGAAAACATAAACAATATGTAATGAGCAGGTGTAACTTAAAAAAATGTTTGAGCCATAAGTTAAGCATAAACCCAAAGGAAGCTGCTACAGTTTATCTCGAAGAAAGCAGGCGGAAAGAAAAAGGTAACGGCCATAATAATCATAATAACACGCTCTCATGAGTCATGCGGTGCCACACGAAAGGCCTGCATATGTCGTCAGTTTTTCTAAAAGCCCACAGTGGGGCGTGTGCTCAGAGACACTGACACAGACAAATAGACACGGTTGGCTCACATTCATGCTCTCATTATACAGGCCATAATACATCAAAACAGCGCTGAGGGCAGCAAACAAAGCCAACCAACTTAAATAAGGACTTGCTGGAGCACAGCTACACTCGGGGGCCTCAGATTGTAACATGGCACATAAGAAGCGTGTCCTTGTGTTGCTATGGCTACTGACTCTTCATATTAAAGCACTGAAGCCAGTCTACTAAAAAAAAAAAAAAAAAAAAAAAACACACACACATACACACACCAGTTAAATAAAGTTACTCTGCTAAATAAATAACGTGTTCCATATAAATATATATACTGTGTGAAACTTTAAAGTGCCTGCACTGATAGGTAAACTCTTGTAAGGTGACACCGAGGACATGACTGAGGATTAGAAGTCCTAAAGGCATGAGAAAGTGTGTGTGTGTGTGTGTGTGTGTGTGTGTGTGTGTGTGTGTGTGTGTGTGTGTGTGTCCTCAGGCTCCGAGTGGTCCTTCTTGCTGTAGCTGCATTTCCTCCAGTTGTGACGTCAGAGCTCTGCTGCAGTCAGAGGGAGAGCTGGGATTCCTCTAGAAACACTTCCACACCACCGCTGCTGCACAGCACATTTCTGTCTATGTGTATGTGCACGTCTCTGTTCGTGCCTCATGTGTGTGTGTGTCTCTGTGTGTATGTGAGCAACTGTGTGCCTGTGTTGTTGTGTGCGCTGGATTTGAATGATAATAGAGGCACTGACCCTGAGAGGTGCTTTACTGCTGTGACTGTCTCCTTTTGTGAGGCTGGCCCCCACCCCACACTCTGTCTCGCTCATGTTTAACCGTATCCCATGAGTTACAGCTCTCAGACGCCATTATGTATCGGCAGAGAGCCTGCGAAAAAGGAGCATGCAGTGCACACTAAAACACTAGTAAACATGCACGCACACACCAGAGTGCAAAACACAGCAGAAACATCAGCATCCACCTCAAAAGTAAGCAGCTTTTAGTGATGCATCAAAAAGCCAACCATCTGGGATAAAGATGAAACCTTCCCTTCCTTCTTCACTTTTTTTGCTCTAATCACTCCATCAACTGTTCCATTAGTCAGGGAAAAAAGATTAAAGGAAAGGCAGCAAGAACAGTAACAAATAGGAAAAAAAATGCAAATAGAGAGAAAGAAAGTGGAGAGGAGAGAAAAAGAATGAAATATGAGACCTGTGCTGAAAAAGACATTCTTTGTAGTAACCGTGCACTCACTGGGTTGTCAAAGGCCAAAAGGTCATGTAGCTTATGGATCTAAAGGCATTCATTACAGCTTCTGACCTCATGGCAGCATAGTCTTTGGTTTATTGACTCACAATTTAGCCTATTCAAAAGGAAAAGAAAACTAGTCTTTATTCATTAGAAAATAAACAGGAGTTCTGTATTGTAGGGCCTACATTTACGAACATTCTTGTGATACTAAATCCAATTTAAGATGGTCACAAGAGAGCATGAAAAGCAACCAGCAGTAGAGTGGAAATATTTTGCATAATACATTATGAATAAAGCACCTGGTCTTTCGGTGTTTACACAATTGCTCTGGTTCCGAGTATTTTTCTGTTCCTAAAGAGGTTACAAGGCAGAGTCCAAATACAAAATCCAAATGGGAGAGTGTGCTGGCCGCATTAAAAGATTTATGCTGAAATATTTTCACAAACCAGTACAGATTTGGAGGAAAGTAGTAAGGCTGAGCTGTGCCTACAATTCAGACCAAAGGGTGAAAGAACACAGACTCATGAGAGGATCACTGACATCTCTGTGCGATATGATTCCATCCTAATACATAGTCATGATGGCTGAGGATTTGACGTGGCAGCAGACTCAAAGCACTGACCCACTCTCTGATGAAGTGGCAATACAGAACACAGTAAAAAAACAAACAGAAGAAATGGTTTGTCTTGGCTGGGCCACTGATACAGTCACACCTGTGATCCAGGTGTTTTGTTTTGTTTTTTTAAACTGGGCAACAACGTTCCCTGATATTTCTCCTTCCGCTCTATGAATAACATTCTCCTTGATGTCCCGAGCCGAGATCAGCGAAGTCAAGCTAGATAACATAGTGGGAATTCTCTTTAGTCTGGCCAAGTGTCAGATGCAAGTGCCACAGACACGAGCAGCCAACACAGGTTGTTGGTTTGTGACCAGCCATGCTCGTCTAACCTAATCTCAATGAGGCCTGTCTGCTACACTTCATACGCCAGGCCACGTCTCAGGTGTCTCTGGCACAGGCCACATTGTGCTGCGTAGCCTAAAGAGCTGACAACAGAGCGGTGGCGCTGAAAACTCTGAATGCATCACAATTATCCTGCTTCTTCCATCTGGGACGCACTGCACACAGTAAATGAGCTCACACTTTCATTCATGTACTTTTCTTGGAAAACAGTCCACGGGGAGTTGCCAGCAGGTTTGCTGCTGGAGCCAAGGCACTGTTTCATGTAATCTCAAAGTCTTTGATTCCCTGTATTGACAGCGGCAAAGCAATAATATCAGTATTTTGGTATGTACAAAAAATGTGGATTATATTTGTTTTTATTTATTTTTATTTATTTATTTTTGTGTATGTGTCCTACATACAAGCTATCTACAAAAAGGGAGTAGATGACTCGCTGCAATAGCTTTCTGTTTGAGTAAATCAGTCGCTTCCTATCTGTAATTTTTATGTGCTAAAATTTAATAAAATACAAATATGTAACTCAAAAAAAGTACAAAAAAGTGATGAAATCTTAAACCAGAAAAAAAATCTCTTAAAATAAAAAAATCCATATATATATATATATATATATATATATATATATATATATATATATATATATATATATATATATATATAGAAGTTTTTTTTAAAAAGTATAAAATTCCTATTAACCATATTATACATGTCCTGTAAAGCAGGATATGAATAACAATACTGTGGCCATACTTGTATAAGTGTGCTGCAGCACTTTTTTAAAAAAAAAAGAAAAAAAATGTAGCAAAGTCAAGGTCACTGGCCCACCCATCTATTTGTTAATGGATAAGGTACAGCAGGACAGACAGCATTGGGGGGATGAGCACAGAGCTCCCCCCTGATCTGAGGACAACCTGCCAAGGCTAGCTGAGCTGACAGCAACTAAAGCCGAGGCTCCCCACATGTGCTAATCTCCCAGATTTAAATGGGAACACAGCACACAGCACAGAGCAGGGCAAGCTTGTCTGATCCATGACCGTATGTCTGAGCACAAGCACATGGTTAGCACAAGCATGCACACACATATGCATGTGGTGTAGATGTAAATCACATAATTAGTCGTAAGTTCATTCACATGCTCATTTCCAGGCCCACATCCAGAGATGAGGCAGGTGAAAAGAAACACACTGGTTACAGAGAGAAACTCTTACATGCAAGGTAAGCAACAGACTGCCGAGACAGTCTGACTGTAACGATGCTGACTTCAGATTGCAGAGTGGAGCGAGCGAGAAAAACAAACAGGAACGCCTGAGAGAGAGAGAGAGAGAGAGAGAGAGAGAGAGAGAGAGAGAGAGAGAGAGAGAGAGAGAGAGAGAGAGAGAGAGAGAGAGAGAGAGAGAGAGAGAGAGAGAGAGAGAGAGAGAGAGAGAGAGAGAGCATTCCCTTCCTTTCTTTCATGAGGGCAGACTGGGAACCAGCAAGAAGCAGGGAAACCATGACAACCAGACAACCAACCTTGGCAACCAACCCAGCGTTCTCACAGTCGAGCCAGACAGGCGGCTTAGCAAGGGTTAATCTGAGCGAGAGGGAGAGATTGAGAGAGAGAGAGAGAGAGAGAGGAAGAGAGAGAGAGAGAGAGAGAGAGAGAGAGAGAGAGAGAGAGAGAGACAGAGAGAGAGAGGGGAGACCAGGCTGATTAAGCCTACTTCTGTGTGCACAGACGTTTGAGCTACTGTATGCTTTAAATGTCCCATGTTGACAAAGACCAAAAGAGATGACATTCTGACATCAAAAGTGCTCTGAGGCTGCGGCTGGGACAAAGATGTCTCGTAGCAAAAACGCCATGCATATTTCATCGAAGCAACAGCATGAAGTTATATATAAATGTAACAATTTGGAGCACCAGTGAGAGAAATGGTGCATTTCTGCTTGCATTCTCTCCGCTGTGCTGGAAAAATAGCACCATGAAATCCTAAATGGCATGAGGCGATAACACAATACGGGAAATAACAGCAGCAGGGCAGGACTGGGCACATCGTCGATAGAGAGAAAGAGATGGACAGGGTGAGGGAAAGGAATTGCATGTGTGTGTGTGTGTATGTGTGTGCCTTGATATAACTGAAAGAAAATGGACCATGTCGCCCTAACCTGATTCTCCATGCTATACAACATGGCAGAGAAACACTGACAGTGGATGCGCCGAGTTAGGGGGAGACTCCAAATAGGATGCGATAGGGCCTGTCCAAATAAACACACACACCCATTCATGACCACCCACAGGGACTATTCCAGCAACCCTCCGCTTATTCACTGACCTCCCATCTAAAGATTGAGACCTCTTCTCCTCTGAAGGTCAGCAATAGAGAGATGAAAATCGGGGTGGGGTGGGGGGTAATGAAGAGAATGATCAATACTTTGCCTTAATTAATAACCTCCACTGCAGTCAGAACGTTCAAGAACTGCTCCGTGCTCTTGCATTCATTTTTTTTTTTATTTCACTTCTACTCCACCTCCTCGCCATGATCCTGCTCTCGCCTCCCCTCCGGTTGTCCACCTCTTTCCTCATCATTAATCTTTGAAAATCGTTGGCTACATACATTCCTCCCAATCGATGCAATTCCACCGAGGTCTTGTCTGATTTACCACATGGCTGAATCCCTGTATGAATCTTGACTGGCCAGGAGAAGAGGGACAGAGAAGGTGGGGGTGGGGGGTGAGGGGAGAGGCGCACTAAATGACAGAGACCATCATCATTATATAACCTCAGCCAAAGTCACAGATTGTAAAGAGACTGCAGAGTGAGTCCCGGTTCGATTTACTTCAAAGAATAGCTGCTGTGTGTGCCCCCCTTACCCATGCCAAGAAAACTGCTCACTGATGACACACACACAGGAATATGTATTCATACCAGCTCACAAACAGACAACATATGTATCGGCGGAGGCACGCGTACCAGCCTCATCACCATTTCGGATACATTTCAGGGCTGAGGGAGCAGGGCATCAGCTTCAGCCAAGAGAGTCAAACAGCTGAGACCACGCAGGCTCGGCTTCATGCTCCACAGCTCTGATCCAGCTTGCTAACACAGGGTACTTCCCAGCTGGAAGCAGCACAGCACAGTGGCCGGGTCAGGGCTTCACTGACCTGAATCTCTGAGGAAGCCCAATGAAACACGAGTACTGTCATCGCAGCCTTTCATTTACTTCCCCTAGCTTGCCAATTTTAGGTCAAAGCCAGCAAGTTTTTCCTGGGTAATCTCATGTGAACGTCCGGGGGGACAGACACCTGTGTTTGAGCTCAACGTGGGTATCAAGATTAGTTTAACAGCACAAAGGCCACTGAGAGTTCGAGCACCTGCGCCGGTCACAGGTAACAGGCAAAATGCGTTTAGTTTTTGAGGATTTGGCAAGTGTTTTTTCATTGACAGCATCGACTGAGCATTCCCTCCTCACTTATCATCGGGAATATCATGTGCTGTGAAACAGTATGGATCCCTTCCACCAGACAGGAAATCTTTGAGAGAGCCCATTGATCTGAATCAAGCATCCCCGGCTCGCCAGCTATCAATCAACGTCGAATTAACGGTTTTACATTACCGCGCAATGTGCCAGACTCCCAGAATGGTCTAGTTAATGTGTCCATGTGTGTGCAAGTGTAAATAAATAAAAAGATAGACAAATGGGAGCTTCTCCTTCCTCTCTCTTATGCCCAGAGACAACAACCACACAGTGCAACAGTGAAACCCGACAGTAAGAGCTACAAAACTGGGTTTTGCTGACATGGAGACAGTAGAAACAGTGGGTTTGGCTTAAATGCTTTGTAAGCACGGTGATCCCAGAACAAGAACTCTCCAGCAGATAGACAGAAACGGAGAGAGAGAAAACCAGTGAAAAGAGGGAGTGAGACAAAACATCACAGGCAGCTTTTTGTCAGATGAACAGTCAATATGAGAGCCCCTGAAGCACAGATGATTTCACTCTAAATGTCAATCAAAGAATCAAGGAGCCTACACATCAACCTCCAACTCTTATCCTGTCAATATCCAAGTCTTGCTAAAACAGGGACTTACACTGGATTAACAGGCAGTGTTTATCAGACAATAGGCCTCTATTCCACTAATCAACAGCCTTCAGGAACAAAGTAAAGGCGAAACACAGCAATGTTTTCCAACGCATTAGGGAACAGAGCGGTGATTCAGCCCGTATTAAGGCAGTGCACTGGCAAATACACATCCACATTCTTCAGCTTTGTCAAACAATTCTTCAAGAATGTGAAATATAAGAAGACTTTTACTGTACTCCAAAGTTTGCTGCAATGGAAACATTTGAAATTAATTCTAAATTGTAAATGCATGGGGCTAATTCTGTGTTTTTGATAGAAAATTGGTTCATTGGCAATTTCAATGTAAGCCAATGCAAGAATTATCAACACACACAGACTCAACTGATGACACATACACACACAGACAACTATATACACACACTACAGGACCATCTCACAGACACAACGCTCTGTTCCGCCTCTCAAGCACAAAAACTTGTCATTGGCTTGAAAATGGCCTCCATGCTTCTGTGGCTTCAACCTCAATCAGTAACCAGCCATGCACACTATATCTATAGACACCATCAGGCTCCAATGTACACCTGACAAGGTCTGCAGAAACTGGAGAGAAAGCGATAAAACTGAAAGAAAACAAGTGGAAAGAGATATGGGACATATCGAAGCAGACAGAAAAGTCTAGTGTACCCTGAGCAAATACTTTCTCAATCTATTCTGACTATAATCATTGATCATACTTCATAGGATGGGAGTTTTGTGTTTGTCTTGATTTTTTTTAGGTGTCTTTCATATGATGTTCCCCAGGGGTCAGTTTTAGGCCCATTATTGTTTATTTGTACTCATCGTCTATGAGCCAATTTATCAAGAAACACAATGTAAGTTTATCATAGTTATGCAACTATATATTTCCATATCCCTCAATAACCTGAGAACTATTGACACACTATCAGAATGCATCAAGGATATTGATAGCTAGATGTCCTGTCATTTTTTCACATTCAAACAGTGACAAGACAGAAATCCAGGATATTGGGGCAAAGGCTAACGGACAGGAAATCACTTTTAAATTGTCATAACTGGCTCAATTTCCGTAGCCATATCAGCAGCGTAATTAAAATTGGATTTTATTAATTAAGAAATATCACAAAAGTAAGGAACTTTTTTATCCCAGGAGGATACTAAAAAAAATTGTGCATGCTTTTGTTTCCAGTCAGCAAGACTACTGTATCACAGTGCTCACAGGAATTCCTCCACCAGCCCATTATCACTCTGACATGCTTGTGAGCTATGAACCAGCTCGACCCCTCAGGTCATCAGGACCAGCCCGCCTGGTTATTCCCCAGGTCTCCACAAAAAGTGGTGAAATGGCATTTAGCCTTTTTTTTGCTTGAAGCTGTTGCAAAACCCAACCCAATCATGTTAGGTGGGCTCCATTTTCTTTTAAAACCTTTTTATAAGTGCCTTTTCTATAGTCTGATTTGATAGTCTTAGTTTTATATTATTCCTAACTCACATGTCTTATTATTTTTACTGGTCAATTATTGGCCTTATTTATTATTTATTTTATTCTTGCTATTTATTGGTTTTAATTTAAATATTTTTCACTGGTCTGTGCTGGTCTTAAATATTGTATTTATTTCTACTTTCTTAAATGGATTTTAACTCATATTATATACATTTATGTAAGTATGTTTAAGTATGTATAAAAAAATATGCATCACAAGGAGTCGCTATGTTACTAAGCTAGACTGGGCCTGCTACCTTTGGGCCACGTGAGTGCGTGAGTGAGAGGCAAGCGGACTTTGGCTGTGGAGGGGATTAGATCAGGAAGCCAAATCAGAACCACTGTGATGGCCATGTGTGTGTCAGGACAGGGCCTAATCACTTAATGAACACGGAACAGCACCACTCCTCCAGGACAGCCAGATCAACCGGAGGACTTCCGCTTTCTACCTGCTAATAATACCAGCCAACCACAGCCTGGGAGAGCTCACTGGGGATTTAGTCCACTGGATGGGCCCAGCTGCCACTCATGATCAGGCCCAACCCATTGGGCGTACACAGTTGCCAGCCCAACCCTCCCCGTGGACCTGGGAAAGAGATCTGACAGATTAACGAATGGTTAATAGGCGAATGGGATATTATGCAGTGCGGTTATTAATCTGAATAGGTTTGGCATTGAGTACCTGCATGGATGCCAGTAACCAAATGATTTTTCTAACATGGAAAACACACACAATGCTGGGTTATTATTATTTCAGCACGATTGAAATGTGAAATTGAAAATGAAATGCTAGGCCAATATAATCCAATATGGAAATGGGAACTGTCGAAGTGAAACTTTGAAAATCCTCCAAATGAAATACCAAAGCAGCCTGACATGCGAGCAAGGGACCAAGAACATTTAAGACACAAATTATGAATCAAGCTGCCCTGTAATGTATGCATGGCTTCCATCCATATGAGCCAAGTAAGATACACTGATGAAAATCTGCCACAAACACTTATATAAATACATCATGAGCCATGGATGATCTCAGCGACAACGTGTCATTAAACGTCTGTACCCAGCAGTCCGTAGTGCCAGCTCCATACCGCCATAAACAGCCATTAGACACTCCTAAGAGTAAACTGAAAAGAAAGCCAAGTCTCTCTGTGAGTGAGACATTAGCACAAATTATTTCCTAGAGAAGCAGAGGAGAGGGAGACGAGTCAATTTGCATTTAATATTGCATTTGTTATTAATCTGTTATGAAAGAACCAACTGGAACATTCATACCCATTGTTGGATCCGACTACACTCATCACACTGCAGGTATATAGCAGTGAACTGCCTGTATGGGTGCATCACAATTAGGAAACATGCATCTAAAAAGGGGCATTAGTTATGTAGGCAGCATGGGAAGACATAGAGACCCCAGATCCTTCCAGGTGAAAGAATTGACCGGGTAGAATATTTCAAGAAAAGCATACTGTCTGAGAGAACACTCAAAAACATTTACACTGCTCAGCGTGACCAGCTGGACCGGGTAGAGGGAAAGGAACGCCTATTGTAGCCGTTTTAGACAACAGATGGGAGGCAAATCTCTCAACGGGAGCGAGGGAGAGAGGAGGAAAAAAGTCTCAGACTCCCTCTCTTTCTCCATCTATCTTTAAGAGTGGCGAGCTGGCGGCGCATGCTGCATCACTCCTGCCACCTGCCTACACTGGGCTGTGCCTGCCTCATCGGATCCATGTAGCTGTGCTTGACCACCGCAGAAGATCCTCACTACCAAATGCTTGACAACAGGACCGGACCACTGCACAATATACTCATGCATATCTGCACCCCTGAGTGGCATCAAATACGATGGAATGAAGTCCTGCTTAAACCATCACTATGCAACTTTTTAACAAACTGCAGTGTCATTGCTGTCCATGCTGTTATACAGCATGTGCTCCTGATTAAAGGAAGCCAATCAGTCCACTTAGGGGGTTCATGAATATACAGTAGCTCTTATATTCCCAGCTCTGCTCGCGGTGTGATCTGTCAAGGTGGGACCTTGTGCTCCATATCAAGAGGAAACCCACGTATTGCAGAGCCAACATTCGGAGCCTAAAGGAGAAACGCCTGCCTGCGACTAAGAATAGATCAATGTATCAGGCAAATCGGGATTAACAGGCGTTGTGCACCAATCAGAGGACGCTCTCACGCACACACACATACACACACAGGAGGGGACACAAAAAGTTCATTTTTATAGCCCATCATACCGTCATCATTTTTTATTTTGGCGTTGGACGGTTTAGACGCTGCTCTGGTGCTGGAAACACACACGCGCACACACACATATACACTTCTACACACACACACGCACACACAGTCCAACGCCAACGCACAGCAAACAAGCCAACGTAAAGCAATATCACCTAAATCCCCTCCTGTCCCACACTGCATGAACAATGGTTATGTCAACTCGCCGGTAAAAATAAATAAATAACACACACACCCCCCTCAAGAAAAATAAATAAATAAATACCCCCCCTCCCTCCCTCCCCACCAGGCTGGGCAGGTGTTTCTAACTAAACGCTTAGTTATTTATCACCTGCAGACACGCAGTCGGTCACATTTTCAACTCGCGGCGGAGCGCTCCGAAAATAAATTGTGTAATTAAATTTAAAAAAAAGAGAGATAGAGGATGCAGCGGAGCAAGCTGTCCCAACTAACCTGTCTGTCCTTTCCCGAGCGTCTTCTCCAAACGGTAAGGTCCCACGTAATTGGCGTGTTGGGCACCGCTGTTGTCTTTCCCGGACGATGACATGGTCGAATCTGTGTGAAAAAAAATCAGATACTTTCTAACGAAGCGCAGACAATTAAAACAGTCCTCGCTGGAGGTCCAAGCCGCTGCTGTCTGTTGTGTTTACTCCACAGCCTCTTCTTCTTCTCCTCCTCCTCTCTCTCTTCCTCTGGAGCTTCTCGGTTTCCCTACCTCACTCGCTGTTTGAGGAGGTGAGGTTATCTTTTTTCTTTTTACCTCTATCTCTCTCTCCTCTCCTCTTTTTCTCCTATCGCTGCAGACGAGCCGCAAGTGCCTTGAATATCATCGTCGGTGGAAGCTGCGCTGCCGCTGTGCGTCTGTGGGCGGTGCTGCGGAGCCCGTCACGCCTGATTGACAGCGGCTGCAGCCAATCAAAGAGCAGGATGCCCTCTACGCTGCCGCCCAGTTTCTTGTTGCTGGAGCATCTTTTTTCCCCCCATAAGAGTTGCAGGTTGTGATCATGAGTGTAACATTTACATGAAATCAATGTAGTTTTAACGTGGGTATTTTATTGTGATGCACAATAGCTTAAAGCGTTGTATTCACAGCCTAATTTATGTGAGTGGGTCTCTATGGGTTTATTTACACCAGCTGAAGTCCAGTGGTGTAGGATTTGAGACGTATTTCAAAATGTTTTAATTTCCTTAAAAGTTTATAGGGTTGATATGAATATGCAGATAATGATAATAATAACAGGTTTTATTCGTAAAGCTCCTTATAGTCAAGAATCTCAAGGTGTTACAGGTAAAACAGGTAAGGAAAAGCAGGAAACAAAAAAAACATGTATGAACACCCTTCCCACCTCCCCCCACCTCTTACTGGGAACATTTACTTTCTGGAAGATAGAAAATTACACAAGACAAAAAGATAGCTAAATTAATTAAACAGGAAAATGAAATAAAAACAAAATACAAGTAAAATGCTATTGGTCAAGTACATGGATAAAAGATATGCTAGATTTCATACCCATTGTAAATCCATGTATGCACAATCAGTTACATTTATATCAACTCACCAAAAACTAAAATATTATTTGACAATATTACTGAACTCTTTCAGACATTTATATGAAAAACACTGTAACAAAAGGAATCAAATTGGACCCATTACTCATCACTCTTTTGGAGTTAGAGTTAAATTTTTGCATAAAGAAGTTGATTAATTTCAAAATAAAAGCAAACTATAAAAATGAAAAAAATGAATCAATATGTACACTTTGCAGCACTGATATTATCGATTCAATGATCGAATGATTTCATTTAATCAATATATCGATCCATATATTCAATATTCTATACATTGTACGAATCAAGCTAGCTACCAACAAGGCAAAAATGGGTCAAGTCAGCTGTGATACACATGACCACAAGTGAATATACGCACAGCAAACACAATAATTTATAACATTAACTCTTAGTCTCCCACTTTGGAACTCCCTCATGTCGTTTTTATCGTTGACGGGCTGCTAACGGCGACTTAACGGCTGCTAATATTGACTTAATGGCTGCTAATGGCGACTTAACGGCTGCTAATATCGACTTAATGGCTACTACCAGCGATTTAACGGCTGCTAACGTCGAACATACAGATAGACCCCACCTCAATACAACAACATGTACTTGTGTATAGTAAGTATACAATAAATAAAATAATGCATAATTGTCTGATAATTGTGTTGATACATTAAGTTGAAATAACTGTCTAGTTAGCAAGCTAGCAACAGAAAAAAAAAACTTGCTTCTGCAAGTGAGGTGAAGTGCGCTAATTCTATATATTGTACAAATACTAAAATATGTGGAAATAATAACTACGACACACTTTTTGGCTACCATATTAAGCTCTTAATCGCAAATGTTGTAGTCTAATAACATCCGTTTTCATTATCTCATGGATCTTCCTCTGAAGCTGGAGAAGGAGTCGCTGTGTCCAAAATGGTGGATCAGCCTCATCCCTTAAGCCCGCGCATTTTCAAACTTCAACCCAACCTGCTAGGTCAAAATAATTAACCCAACCTTGGGTAAAAGTAACCCGATCTGCTCAAATTCCACAGCTACCCAGTAAATATATAGAAAATAACAGCATTTTTTTATTAGTGTGACTTTTCATCCATATAACATGATTAAATATTGGTCTTTCAAACCTCCATCCACAGTAAAAGATTAAATAGTTGTAATGTGTTCCTAATAAAGGAACTTTTAATTGCAACACAGCATAACAAAGTACGCAACAATTTAGCAGATAATTGTATGGGGTCACCAAAGTTTTGTGACATCAATATGGGGTCATGAGCCGAAAAAGTTTGAGAACTACTGCCTTATAAACTATAAAATCTGAACTGAAGTGTTGATGGTTTAGCTTCAACAATTGACTTCAGTTCAGCTTTTATAGTTCCTATATATTTAGTTTCCTATATATTTTGACTGACTTTATTTACTGAGGCACTATTTATTGCAGTCAAGAAATGTTCCACAGCATAGGGGAGTTTCTGGTCTCAGCCCACTCTCTTCTTGCTTTTCTTCCTCTGTGTCCTTCTCTAGTGCCAACACACACACACACAGCCACACAGTGATTGTGTACATGTGCAGCAGGGGGAGAGTGTGTTGGCCCTCTGGTTCATTTCACACCCCACTGGTCTGAGACCTGTGACTGTGGCTCTGGCCTGTCTGTTCCTCACACCCCGCGAGAGTACAGGTGTCAGAGGACACATGCAGGAGAGAAACACACACACACATTCATTCACACAAACACACACATCGTGACCTCTAAATATTGCTAAAGAGAGCACAAGGTTGAGGAGGCCGCTGAAATATTAAGCAGAAAGAATTGCGTCAACGCCACAGCAATCAGTGACTTCAAAGCTGAAGATGTTCCAGAGAAATTCACAAGCGTTTTCCCCCTTAATATTCTTCAAAAATACAGACTCTACTGAATTATCTTCTCTCCAAATTCAACACTATATTTGATAAGAGCTTAAATTGCTATAGTGCATCATCTAAATTGCATTCACCTTCCCTCTGTAAGACAGCGAGACAGAACACTATAGCATTTAAATATTACAACTGCACTGTGTTGTGAACTAACAACGGGCAGTTACAAGCCAAGTGAGGAAATAACATTCAAGTTATATGAACTGTAGGTAGTCAACAGTATATCAACACAAAGCGAGCAAGGAAATGTACTGCGACGCTTGACAAGAATATTTCTATGCTTCCTCCTCCACCTTTTCATTAATGCAACTAAGTTTTACAAACAACACATGCCCCAGTTTAGCGTCTTTGAGGTGTGTGTGGAGCATGTGTGTGCCGTTTCCCCCGATGCCCTTCATCACACCAGGGGCCGGGTTGTGCAGGCAGGTGTGACCCGAAGTGTCGCCCACGTGACTCCGTGATGCCAGGTGGACCGGGCCATGTGATGTCAGCGCCAGGTGCCAGGTGGGCACCATCTCAATAATGCATCATGCCCGGCGCTGGCGTTGGCAGGGGCGCCACTTTGAAGTGTTCCAGAAACATCTGTAGCTTGAGTTTTTAATCACCTTGCCTGTACCTCCCTGCTTCCCATCAATCCGTCTCTACTCCTTTTCCGCAGCCCCACATCCCTCTCTCCCCTGCTTCTCTGTGAAGAAATTAATGAGAGAAGCCGTCTAAGTTTGCGTTTGAGTGTATGTGTGTGTGTGTGTGTGTGTGTGTGTGTGCGCGCGCTTGCGAGAGTGTGTTCATGTGCATATTTACATGCATTTATGCACGGAGCCACCAAGCTGCAAAAATTCAACCAACAGCATGAACCAAATTCATGAACAGTTCCTTTCTTCTGGATGTTTGTGGAATATTCAGCAAGGCGAGAATTACCAAAGGGTTCTGCTAGAAAACACAAATTTACAATCGGTATAAATAGAAATCGGCTGCAAGTGCATGATTTCAACTAAGGCTGACCTCTCGTAATTGATTAGTTTATCAATGGATTGGTTTGGTCTTAGTCAACTGTATTTTTCCATGCTGAATTAGTTATATCCTGAAAAAATTATAGTAGAGTACATCTGTGGTACGCAAAGAAGCATCTTGTAAATGATACTAATATTATTCCCCCAAACAACTAGCCAAATTTAACAATGTCAAGATTGTTAAATTTGACCAGTCAAGAAGAGCTGGACATGGAAGAGAATGTATATATGACAAGCATTTCTCTTTTAGAAATGCTTGTCACGTTTATTTTTATCCAATTGGTTTGCTACAGATAGAGGGACAGTAAAAGCTCATTTGTGGAAAGAGAGAGAGATAAATGGAGGGAAAGGTTTACCAAAAAGTGGAACATATTTGATGTGTGGCAAGAGCCCAATAAACCTCAGACCTGAGAGGGAGCCCACACTGCACTAACATCGCCAGCATAGTACCGTATACTAAATGGCTTCATAGCCAATTCACCACTTGGCCATAAACACATGACCTTACACTAAATGTGTAAACATTCAACTGACACACACACACACAAATTTTCACTCCGCTGTTTCTGCTGTTTTCCACCCAGAAACAACCGCTACACAAACACATGCATGTGAACTCCCTTCAGGGTTGTACAAACTGGCAATTGCCATCTAGCTGCATGTTGAAAGCTGTTGGCTGCTACTGGATTGGCCGGCATGGTGTGCTTGATTAATTAGCATGTCATCCACATACAGAGGAGACTATTAGTGTTCACCTGCAAACATTTAGACAACTGGAGAGGAGAGGAATGAAGGAAAAAGCAATGAAGGTAGATTTTAGGAATGACTGCTGTTTCACCTGAGGCTGGGGAAAAAAAGTAATACAAATAGAAAAGGGGTTCGTACATATGGAATATTGGAAGAAAGGTGTCAAGGACAAAAAGTGACAATTGAAACACTGACTTTAATTAAATTTACTTTGTCAACATATTACACAAAATTGTATTTGGTTAGTTAACGGCAAAAAGTTACATTTTTTTTAAGTTAATTCACTTGTATTAGTTTTGGTTTTGAATTGAGCCCATTATCACTCGTCTTTCCAACATGTATGTTATTTATAGAAGTAAATCAATACAATTTTTGGGGGGTATTTTATTTACTTATTTTATTCTACTTGATGTATTGTTGATTTTATTGCTGTTTTATTCTGTTTCTAGTATTGCCTAAACAATACTACTGTTTTTAATATACTTTATGTAAGGCGACCTTGAGGCTAGGAAAGGCACGCAATAAATAAAATTTATTATTATTATTACAACTAAGTAAATCAATAAAACTAACTAAAATGTTACCAATCTGAGAGCTAATGTCAGCAGGAACTCAACTAATAACACGTTGATTTCGTAGCGGCCTTTGTGCCGCACACACCTGCACAACACCAGAGATGATGTCATCTACTGTCAACGTTACACATCATCAGCATTTTGTGTAATTCTGTAGGAGGTGATTGACCAAGTCTGTGACTTCACTCGTGGTGTCAAACGTGCCTTTTTACATGGCTGTAAACTAGTATAAACACAGTGTACAGATAACATCTGTAGTGGACACAACACAAAATATTTCCATGAACACATTGCCCTGGGTCACGCTGGAAAACTCCATCCAATCCCAATTAGGTACATTTAAATGTGCTGTGTTTAAAACAATAAACACTGATTTTGAAATAATAGACACCATTACATTGGCTTTATAAGGAAAACATAGAATTAAAATGAAAATAAAGCATTAATAGGGCATGCGAAGGAGACAATAGGACAGGCTGCTTTCTCAAGAGTCTCTCATAGATCTCGTGTCACATGCACATGGCAGACAGTGGGCTGACTGCTGGCTCTCTAGCCATCTTTTACATGCATGTTTTTGTAACTAAATAGCTGGATGCATCATTTTAGAGCTGTTCTCACAGACATCGATGGCGCAGAAGAATGAGGAACCAAATCTATACACTCAACAAACAGGCTGCTATGAGTGTGACACAAGGAGGACAGGTACATGTGCAGAGCAGGAATCTGTCATGTATTAACATGCATATGGGGATAAAGTCTCATAATTATCCAGATGCATGAGGACACTTGTGCACGTCTTGGAGTCTACGTGAGGACTTTGGAGTGTGGTACACTTGAGCCCTCACCACTTCTGTATGCAAATGGTTGGGATCTGTCTCATGCACACGAATGTGTTCCACTGGCCGGCATGTTCATGTCGCATGATCAATGCTCGGCTGGTGTTCGTTTTAAATGTCACTACAGTATTCTGGTTGTACACTGACATGCCCGAGAGAGAGAGGCTGTGATGGGAATACACACCAGGGGAAACTGGCTTCTCTCTGTTTCGCTCACACACACACACACACACACACACAGATTCCTGAGCACACAGCTGCAACTCCACTGCCCCCTGCTGGTTAGAAAAAATGCTTTCACTCCATCCCACCCCCACTCTCGAAAACCCCCCAACCTCCCTCTAAAGGGACTTTGATAATGCTCCAATTACGAACAATACCCACTTTTATTCAAATTTTTCCAAATGTCAGACATAATCTCGACAGAGAGACAGAGACTGACATCCCACACCGTCTTCCACAATTCACCTCTCTCTGGTGACATAATGAAATCAACATCCACAGTCATCTGACCCAGTTATGCTTCTGTTTCTTCTCAGTAGTGCAGGCAGCCATGGCACAGCACAGTTTCTGCAAAGAGGGAAATATGCTGGGGCCTGTAAATATGGATTTCTATATCCCGTTGTGAGTCTAAAGAAAATTCTATCCTTGTACCGCCGCACAGCAAAGAACCACTTCAACACACTTGACATTTTTCTCTCTTTTTTTTTTTTTTTTTTTTTTTTTTTTTACATTAAGTACTTAACATAGAAAAGGGTCCTCCCTTGCAGCTCCCATTAACCTGGTTGGCTTTGGAGGAAAAGAGCAAAAACAAAAAATTTGTCATTCTTCATTATCCATATATCTGTACACACACACACACACACACACAGAAAGAGACAGAGAAAACAAGCGTTTCCTCTTTAATCATAGCTTGTTGCCATTGCAAAGAACATAATTGCAGTATAAAAAGCAAACTGTTAGTAATCATTTAAAGGGTTTGGCTGTGGCGTTGGATAATTAAGTTGGCTGCGTGCGCCTCACTAATCACAGGGACATTTAATGGCAGCATGGGGTGAAGGACTAAAACAACTACATATAGCTGTAATAAATTCATTGATCACTCATTCAGCAATCGCTCTGCTGCTTGACAAGAGAAACACAACAAATATGGAGTGCAAGAATAAAACGGTATCCTCTTCCTGTCGTCACGCCAAGGCTCCATTAAAATATATCGGCAGGACTGTGGACGGCAGGCGCTGTGATTTTACATTTGTAAATCGGCTACACCGGGCAGTAAATGAGCAGCCAGGTGGTCGTTGTGTTTGCCAAGCTTTGTCCTGCGTTTAGTGGAGTTGTTGCTGTTGCTATATAAACCGCAGGTACTGCTCAATACAAGTTGTAAATATCTTTGTTATTTCACCGAGCGGAATTTATTTCTTTACGCTTTTCCAATTTAAGCACCGGTTTATCCCCTAACTGACCTCGGTCATTCCTACTTTATATATTTTGATTCCTGACCAAACAGAAAGGAACACCGTTGTAAAATCTTTGTCAATGCCTATATTTAACCACTATTAAGAACAGTTGCTTGAGGGTCTGGCTACATAGGTGACCTTTACCTTATTCTAGTCGTACACTAGCTGGCTGAGTACCCTTGAAAATGACTCACACAAAGCAAACCTTCCCTCTCCAGCCAATTGAAATCTGCTTCTGGCAATGTCATTGACTCTAGCCTCTATAAGACCTCGCTATGTGTGCAAGCCAAATGATCTACTGGACTTACTTGAAAAAGATATAGGCTATGCTGCATGTGCCACATGTATCATGTACATTGTAGTAACCTATATACCTAACATATACCTGCTTTTCATAACTCTGCAAGCTAAACGTTAATCTCTCTCATGCAATGACCGATCCAAAAAAGATAAGAGTAACTAATAATGGGGGGGAGGCACATCAGATGGGAAACATACTGCTGGAGGAGGCTGACTCTATTGTAGAGAGTCAACAGTAACTGGAAATGGTTTTGGCAGAATGGTTGAGCTTTCCTTTATCATTCTCTTATTATTATGAAGAGAAATCTAGAAAAGGTGACTAAACCTGCCAAAAAACTTCCCTTTGAAAACATTTCATAAGTGGCTGTATTGAAGATCTCTGGAATCATTGATCCAATTGTGCAAATTGCACTTGTGAGCAATCAGGAGGAGCTTATTAAGGAGCTTACTAATTTTCACCTTAAATATCCCCTTGAGTTCTAAATGAATGGCACTTAATGTAATGCATGGAGGACAGAGATTCATTTTGTGCCAAATAACAGGGCTGATATGCAGCCTGTGGAGAATCCCCCCAAAAATTAATCTCTCTACATCGCATATAGCATTCTAATTGTTAAAGGACTTACCTGAGACAGCGTGAAATACCTCGTTGCTGATATCCAAAGAAACGTTCTTTGAGGACATAAAACCTGTCTTGTAATTGCTGGAAGGGAGATAAAAGAAATTATTTTTCTAGGTACAAAAGGAGATGAAAGCTGTCATTGATTGTGTTCCCCTCGGTCTCACAGTGGGAGCTTCCCATGCTGCTCAGGGTTCATTCATATGAGCCATGTGAGCCCATCGAGGAAATTCGCCTCCAGATGCCGTCTGTGGAGGCAGCTTTATTACTGCTGCTTGCTTCTAAACACAAAGCAAAGTCAGTCACTCAAGTGGAGGCTATAGTGATGCTGCAAAATGACTGAAGCCGACCTTTTCCTTTAAGTTTAGAAAGGGTGATGACTCAGTAGACCAACATGTTAAAATGAATGTCTTGCCTTGCAGGGTTGCGAGTGTGTGGAGTCTGTCTGAGGCTAAAGCACATGGGAAATAGGGGTAGAGGGAATTACCTGCCCTTCTTTACCAAGCTATAGTCCTCTAATTTGGTATTTAAAGATGTTTATTTAACCAAAATATCAACATTTTTACACATATCTAATATAAAAGTTTGGAAGAACTGCATATTTTCCTTTGACAGGCTGATGCTGACAGCCAAGGACAGATTTACTGTACTGTGATTCTGCCTGACATTTCAGCCTCAATCATTAAAACTCAGGTCAAATATTGAGTCCTGAAAATGAAAAACAAGAAGAAAAATTACCCAACAAATATTTGCGCAGTGCCAGGCAATCAACTCTGTCTTGTTGAGAGCACTATCGTATGATACCGGTGTGCTGTTGGACAACACGGTCATGGCCAAGGTCACATCACCTCTTTGTGGCAGCATCAGTAAAAAGTGATTAGAAGAGAGAAGACCTATAATCCACCAATAATGTTTCTTCGCTGACTTATAATAGCCTGCGGGTCAGGCTGCAGGGTTCATTTGGCTCACAGCTCTACGGAGAGCAATAAAAACCCATTAATCACCGGGTACCCTTTTTATCAATTGACTGATGGCTTCTGAACGGCTTCTGCTATTGCAGGTTTGAGCAAAACAAGTACTGCTGACAGCTGGAGAACAGAGTGATCGCTGAAATCATGCATTTTTTATTTTGTTTCGTTCATCACAAGCTATGAGTTTTTTTTTACAGTCCACAAAGGACTCGGTTAAATCAGCAGAAAATAAACCCGAACACAAATCACAACTAAATGACTTAAATTACTTCTCCCTACACCTTTGGCATTGAACATCAGTTAAAGTAACTGCATTATAGTCACAGGGGCTGTGTGATAATAGCTTAAATTGCCTGCATAATTCCGTGGAAATTAGGCTACTCTTCCTTTGAAAGACCCTCTAGTACCTAACAATTCAAGAATCCACATTGCTGCTTCTTCAGGTAATGTACTACACAAGCTTCGCTTTTGATAATAACCATTTGCACGGTGACATTTAGGGAGAATCTGTGCTGGTGGTGCAATAGTTCAGATTGGAGACCGTTCAAATGACAAACAGCAATGATTTTTTTTCTTCTTTTTTTTTTGAACAGCAGCTTCAAAGTCACCGTTGCAACTTGCAGCGGCTTTTGTCTTTGTCTCAGAGGGAGGGACGGAGAGAGACCGAGGGGAGGAACGGAAAGTGAGGTGCAGGAGGAGAGATGGATGGAGAACGGGAAGGAGGCGACAGACGCGGGCGATGCAGGGGTTGCTCGGGCTGTCGGGAGCGAGCGGCGGTGGCAGATGCATTACCAGCGACATCTCCATCCCCGCTGATGCCGGACTCCCACTCCACCACACACACATACACACACACACGCACGTCCGCATGCACAAACACATGCGTCTAAGTTGATTGAAGCCAGCAGTTTGGCCCCTCACCAGGCACAGGGGGTAATGACGGTCACCCTTTTTTCCCCATCAGCCCCCCACCTTACACAATACACACAGCCACACACATGTACAGAGACACATGTACACATCTATCTGCTATTCTCTCTCTCGCCCTCCTACTTTCTCCTGCACAATCCCGCTTTCTGAAATGTCAGGTTGGCAGGGGGTTGTGTGGGGTTCCTCCGGAGAGCAATAAAAGCTGATTGGAGTAAAAACAGTTGGTCAGGCCTCCCCGCCCCAGCAT
This sequence comes from Lepturacanthus savala, assembly GCA_030544235.1. Lineage (NCBI taxonomy): Eukaryota > Metazoa > Chordata > Actinopteri > Scombriformes > Trichiuridae > Lepturacanthus > Lepturacanthus savala. The sequence goes on along the minus strand of CM060465.1, from coordinate 12,833,500 downwards.
CTGTTGGATTACAGTCAGCCAAGCTGTCATCTGTGAAATGAAGGTTAGTATGGGAGGAGAGGGGAAAGACCACATGATGGGACAAACAGAGAGATGGAAAGATCAAGGGGACGCGTGAGATGGAGGGATGAGGGGACGGGGACGCAGGTTTAATTGGTTCAGTAGAGAGTGTGAAGTAATGGGATACAAGTAAAACAAGAGCAAAAAGACGCGGGGATCAAATGCAAAACAACGGTGGGTGAGGGGTGGGATGGAGGAAAATAGAGACACACCTGACCTTTAGATGAATCATTTCATCTCTCCATCCTCGTGTATCACTGCCTCTGAGGTACTGGAGGTGAGGATCAACCCCTTTGACCCCTCCTCCCTCCCCTCGCCCACCCACTCCCTTTGCCCCTGTGTCTCATCACTCTCTCCCGGTCTTTCTCCGTCACCCCCTGCTGAACCCACCCACCGCCTCCACTGACTACTGTATGTCCCCCTGAGGGAATCATTTTCACTCTAACAACTTCAATTAACCTTACCCCTTCATGCACGTAAGCGCACACGCGTCCACACACACATGAATGTGCGTACACACACGCCCTGGATAGACCAGGCTTGCGCATCTCCTCTCCCACATCAATCACAGGTGTTAAGGTCACTGGACTGGGAGACAGAAGCCTCACAGAGCTTCTCCGGTAACATGTAAAAGAAGGCGAGGCCACCTGCAGCAATCTGAGCATGTGTACAACACCGTCTTTAAAATAATAACAATGACACTGTCATAAATCCTCTGAAATAATTAGAGCTGGGACAGCCAAAGAAAACGTATTTAATTTCATGGTCGAAGAAATGTTAAATATCTGTTTCATTTTCTGCTCCGGGATTAACTTTTAGAGGTCATGGGCTAAGACGCCTGAAGGTTGTAGGTGGCATGTATGTTCAGTAAAACTGTGGTGAAAAGGTAATCCTGTGCACACACATGCACGCATATGTACACACTGCCAAGGTGTTTCTCTGAGCCAATTTCCACAATTACACCGCAGCCTTTGAACACTGAAACCTCAAGAACGAATCAACATCTTAAAAGAGACAAACAAAATGAATATATTATCAACCTGAATTAGAAGCCCACTTTTAAAATAGACCTGGATGATTGGTTCTGAAAACAGTTTGGAGGAGACCAACCTGATGCATCCACACACACACTTTGGCTATCTTACTGGTATAAAGCAAATCTGGAATTTTACAACAGTACAAAAAATAATTCCATGGTATTTGGTCTTCCATTTAAAAAAAAAAAAAATAGATTTCTATGCCAAACACGAATTTGTGTTTATGTGTGGAAAAAAACGAGGGGGGGGGGGGGGAGTTAAATCCACACAGCTGTTCTTGAAATCAGACTTGGCTGGTGTGTGGATGCCTGCAGGCAGAGAACTCATATCTACCCTCTCACTCGTTTTCATCATCATTTAGCTGCTCTATAACAATGCCAGGCGGCTGTTTAGGCAATAAAGTCCAGAACTAACAAGTGCCAACATTGTAACTGAAGTATTTTAATAAGCTGTAATGATGGGCGAAGGGATGTCTTCAATCATAATAGTACCCTCAGAGAGTAATGATACACCATATTGACTCCATACATCCATTTATTCAGCTGGTTTGCTGCACTCGTGCTTCTTTTTTCAATAATAAGTTTGCGACTACACAGACGATAACGCAACCTGCCCGATCATGGCTTCAATTACCACTTGATAAGGACCAGGGGAGTACAACAGATTTCACATCTGATTATAATAATATGCAATACAAAGGGATTAAGCCTGCAGGCAAAAACAAAGCACCCTTGATTTAATACAGGATACTTAGATATCACACGTAGATGTAAATGTATGCACAGACACACAACCTTCAGTCCCGCATTAAAAAACGCAACCAATCACTCCGCGACTACCACATCCTTTCAGGCGCCCAGCTCTCCCTGGGCTTATCAGTGCATAATTGCTGTTGATTGGTGTATTATTGCTCTGGTTAATCTGCCGGTGGGTGGCTAATAAAGGAGCGCCATCAGGGATGTTATCAATTGTAGGCAGAAGGTGCACATGGAGTGAGTCTGGAAGCTAAGAAAAGGAAAAACAAGAGGGAGGGCCGGGAGCAGGGGAGAAGCGGGAGAGATGTGAAGGGAAACGAAAAGTGAGAAGGAGCAGTGACTGCGGGATGAAAGAAAAAGGGGAATAAGGATGCTTGATTCGTGTTGAAAGACGGAGGGAAGGACAGATGATTCGTGTTGAAAGACGGAGGGAAGGACAGATCAGTGAGAAACAGCCAGACAGGCGGGATTGTGGGTTTAAACGTCGGTGGTTACGATGGTGTCCGTCTGCGGTAAAGTGTGGTAACATCAGTAGGCTGGATGTTGTTCTGACAGAGTTGTGAGAGTGATCTCGGTCTCCTGAGAATCCTTTTATGATTAATGTGGCCTTGTTCCTCGGCCTCAGTTCTATTTCGACACAGACTGGCTGAGGAAGAGGCTGTGGCGAGGCGATTAGATTCCTCTCCATTACGCGGCGGGCTGACACAGGTGGGATATCACCCACAGCAGACGCACCCTCGGTCCCAATGCCCTTTGCAATAACAGCGTGTTGGCAACTGACCCGTGGTGTGAGAGGGAGAAGCTAACATGACGAAATTCGTGTTTCTTTTACGCTGACAGTGAGGCTGGGCAGTGATTGAATTGGTGCACACTCCAGAGAATATCACAAGTGGTGGTACAAGATGAAGACAAGGACAAGAACAAGATGCTTAGAGCCCGGGATGGTTTGGAGTACATCGCTGCAGGCAAACTTAAGACATTAAACAAAAGGAGATCAAGTACAGACTCGCTTCATCTGTCTTCAACACGTCTTTTATACTGTCATAGTCACACACAAAAGCACCTAAACTCATTTTAGTTAACTTTTTATTTTTAAAGTCACGGGCCATGTGATAGATGTTCCGACTGAAAACCTTTTATTCAATTCAATAGGGTGTCTTTTGCAATATATTTTAATGACAATGGACAAATCTGTTAAATACGTTTTCTTCAACTTTGATCTTCACTAAGATAAGCTGAAAATCTGCTTTCATATGTGATAAATATTCTATCACTTAAATCTTCTATCTAAATTGATCGTGGTTATAAATACGTGAATAGAATCAGTTTTAATTCAGGTTTTGGCTGACTCTGGCATGAGCTGTAGAATGAGTGATCCACTATACTAGATGCAACCATCAGTAACTCCAATAGATTATTATCAGTTCAGAGAAACTGTCCTGGACGTTGTTCTGTTGCCTTTATGATAGCACCTCCTGCTGGTGAGCTGTTTGTATTGAGCCAGTATAACAAGGCCTGAACAAACAGTACGAAATGGAAATCATCTAAACAAAATAAAGGCTGGAAATGGTGAGAAAATGCCCCCGAAATTTTTCAGCACTGAGATTTAATCTTAGTTTTTTTTTTAAGACATTTTGCAGTATTGAGTTAAAAATAGTAAGAAGAATGTGAGACTAAATGGCAGAGATGGGAGTGAGTTACACATGTGCGATTCATAAGCAAGTCTCAAGTCTTATCCTTCATGTCTCAAGCTACTGTGGTGAGAGTCGATCAAGAAAAGTCATTGCTCCATTCCAGCAAGTCACAACTTTGCCTCCTTGAAGCTACAGTAAAGACACTCTCAGCAGTGGGGCTCTAGTGATCTAAGTGAGATCTATTCCATTGAACCCCCCTGTGGTTGCTGCATATATCCCAGTACCAAGGATGAGTCAGTTTGGGAAACTACCTTTTTTCTGAATTCATACAGAGCTTTGGTGTATTCACTTTTAAGAGTTTGACATTCACACTCTCATTAATGTGGGATTATATCTTGTCAATGTGCACATTGCCAGCTACAGCATGGGAGTGCGTCTCCCGATCGAAGTTACACCTACTTACGACACGCCCCTGTCTAGCAGCCTGACAGACCCTTCTCCTCTGGGGATGCAGTTTCCTGTCTTCCATTATGTGCATAAACAAGGGTTAGGATGTGTGTAGGGAAATGTTTTAGATGATTTGGTTTAATTCCCAACCATTATGTGTGTGTTTTGTTTTGTTTAAATCAGTACTATTGCATGGCAGCAGCTACATTTATATAATATTATGCAATAATCAATGTGCAATAATCACTATATCATCGTACAGTTCATTAGTCCACGTACACCTGCTGCTATTGTGGTTTTCTCTTGTATATAGTGTATATATTTTATTTCTATTATTTACTTCTACACTATCTATATTGCTAGCTCTTCTTTTTTCCTACTACTTATGTAAATTGTCTTCTACTTATGTAGATTATTTTATTAAATGCCTACTTCTGTTTTCTCTTCCCCTATCCACTTTGCTGCTGCAACGATGTGAATTTCCTCAATGTGGGACAATAAATTAAATCTTATCTTATTTTACATTTGCAACACAATACTACACTATTGTAAAAAACGGATTAGCTGGAGTAGACAGCCATTGGACAAAGTATCAAAAAAATATCACTCAATGTGTAAGGTGTTCAAAAGGCAGCCAATAACTATCCACAGATGAAAAATAAGTTTCAGTGGGGAAAGAGGCATTTCAAGATCACACATCATTTTTTCAGTAACTTGCATCCAAGTGTGTTTTGGGGCGACAAAATGGTTAAATTCTGCTATTTCATAAATTATGATGTAATTTGGCAGCCAATTATTTTAAAAAAAAATATTTAAAAGAAAAATATCTATTTCATGTTTTTAATTGTGTTGAAATAAGAACGTACATCTGAACAGAGAGAGGAACATTAGTTTTTGGTTCCTTGCATAATCTCGATTGACCAAGAGCTGTTGTAACTCATATGCAACCACTATTGTCATATTGTCAGTTGAATCAGCTCTATCAAACATAGGAACATTCTTCAGATACATGACACCAACAGTTTGTTGGATTAACCTTAACACTGGGGGCGACACCGTGGTGCAGGGGTTAGCTCTGTTGCCTCACAGCAATAAGGTCGCAGGTTCAAGACCTCCTTGGTCCTGGGTCTGGGACCTTTCTGTGTGGAGTTTGCATGTTCTTGGTTTTCACCAAGTACTCCGGCTTCCTCCCACAGTCCAGAAACATGCTGAGGTTAATTGGAGACTCTAAATTGCCCGTAGGTGTGAGTGAATGGTGTGTGTGCCCCACAATTGGCTGGCGACCATCTGGGGTGTATCCCTGCCTCTCGCCGTAATGCGCTGGTATAGGCTCCAGCAGACCCCTGCGACCCTAATGAGGAATAAGCAGGTATAGAAAATGACTGACTGACCTTAACACTGTTACTGGGGTTGTATAGGCTATATAATATTAAAAGCAGACAGGAGGGGGCGCTAGGAGGCTGAATGATAAACCTGAGCTTTATGTCTCATGCTCTTTCAAAAGTAATAAGATGGTGCTTTCCCCCTTCCATCGGCAGCCTACAATATACAGCATATGGAATAGTAAGCTTTAGGCACATATTAGCACCTGAACCCTTCCCTGCTGTACACCTAATGAATGATTTAACACTGTACATGTTAAAAAGTGACCATTATACGTGATTTTCTACTACTACTAGCCATATTATGTAAGTACAACTACCCATAAAACTTCTGTGGTGAAAGTCACAACAACTCCAAATGTAGGTTTTCTGAAATAAAGTCAAGAAAAAGTCTTTCCAACCATCGTCGCCGATAGGCATATGGCGGACCGTTAGTTAAATTGTTGGTGTCACTTTAATTAAGGGGTCACATAAGATTATGATTTTAGCAAATGGCCGAAATGTGCTTACCGAAACCACGTTATTATTTCTCATACAAGAAGATTGCCCCTTTTCCATCCAGAGGAGCCTGTGTGAGTAACACGGAGCTCGCGCTCTGACTCCGCCGCATCCTGCTTCGCACGTAGGTTACGTGACACGCAGCACGGTCGGCGGCCACGCGGACCCCTCCCGCGCTCATTAGCATGTGCGTACGTTCCGTCCACGGAGGAGGTCGTGTTTAAATACCGCGAGACTCCCCCTCCCCGGCACCACTTCTGCGGAGAAGCTGCACTCAGGAGGAGCAGACACATTCCAGCTCGTGTATCCAGCCTTCTAACTGACGCCTAAAGGTAAGATACGGAAGTACACGCTGTTTAACATAATATTTATTCTTAATTCCGAGTAGCTTCCTTCTACGTTACATTGATACAAGTAGTTTCAGAGGGAACTCCCGACAACCTGATGCTCTATTGAAAGAGGATACGGAGAGGGGCGTGTCTCTGGGTAATCGATGGCGTTGATTGGTTGCGTCTAAATCCGGCAGCGACTTCAGTAATTTATTTAGAGAATTTACTATAAAATGCGACGCGTTTGTGTAAAGATTTTTTTTTTTGGAGGTGGTGAAACATAGAAACCGAGAAACAGGATGTAGGCCTGAAGACCTGCTTCCTACTTGTTGCCTCATCATCATTATTATAGTTATCAGTTAAATGAAAGGGATGGAAAAGAAGAATAAAATTACACTTATGGAAAGATGAAAATTATATTAATTCTGGGCGGCACTCATGTAAGACACAAATAGCCCATAATCCCATTATGATTTAAATAACAAGTCATAATCGGTGGTGGTGGGGGGTTATTGGGTTTCTAATATTACATCAGAGGTTTTAGTTAAGTAGTATTATATGCAGCGTTGCATTAGGGATTATGCCAGACAGGAAATACAGGAAATGCAGCACATTTCTTACACTAAGCCAAGGGTGGTAAGATCTTGAAAGAAGTACAGACTGTTTAACACAGATCTACATGAGTGTCACTGTTAGACTCATGTCAATGGAATATCAGCCTATTTGAAATCTTGCTCTGCAGCAACACTCTAGCTTTTATTTCCTGTTGAATCAATCTAACGCAATACTTGGCGCACAATTGTGGTGTGAGTCATAGGTAGCTGGAACCTGCATCCAATAAATGGATGGGAATGCAAAGTGGAAAGAAGGTGATACATTGATACATTACTGATATATATATATATATATATATATATATATATATATATATATATATATATATATATATATATATATATATATATATATATATATATATATATATATATTATTTTAGTAATTAGGAAGCGATGTATCACCTGCAAAATAGTCTAATGGAAGATCCAACACTGACCTCCAGTCATGACACCTGAAACCATGGTAGAGCTCAGTGACCCTTCACTGACCTACTGCTGGTCACAAAATATAAATGTCATAATGTGCAAGGAAATATGATAATACAAGCATTCACGCAGCAGGTTTAGTTTAGTCAGCTTGCACCTGCAGACACATCTCTCTATAATGTTATTGTATTAAATTCTTTCCACCTATAATTCTTGTAATCCTCATTCAGCCATGCTACTACAGAAGTTACCGCATATTTTTTGAAGGGGCCTTTTGTTAGGAGTCAATACAGCTCACCTCAGGGGTCGATTCACCTTCTAGTGAGAGATAATTGAATAACAGGATATTGACTGTCCCACTTATAGTATCCTAGTATTGTGTGCAAACTCAGCATGTAGAGGTGTTAAATATCCTCTCAGGTGTATTAATCCTGGCACGTCCGCCACATACTACGTGCTTGTCTGCCCCGCATGGCGGAGAACAAGCCTAGTCATGCTGGTGATGCAAAAGCCTTCCACTGTGAGAGCCGTGTCCATTTAAGAACCAGGAAACATAAATTTTAGTGTGTGTGACGTCAACTAAGTACGGCCTCTGCTGCACAAAACTGGCTGCAGTTCTTTCCCAGGCAGCGGTTGCCTTGGATACCCAGTGAGAGGCTTTGAAGCAATAAGTACTGTCTGTAAATGGTTTATGGAAGTAATGATCACTGAGTGGAAGGCTGAATCATTGTGGTTATGTTTAGGAGGGTTATGAAAAAACAGACCGTTTCCGTTCTGCCGCGGTGATGAAGTGAGTCAGGAAACCCCTTGGATTTGTTTACGAAGTCCGTGAATGAGAGATCAGTCATTTACACCCTTTGTCTGGGCCCAGAGCAACTCATTCTAACCCTCACATAAATTATGCATGCTTCACTGCTTCTCTTTTTACACTTTCACCTCTTCTCTCCCCCCTTTTATATTCTCTGTACCTGCTTACCTACTTTTTCCTTTCACCTCTTTATTCTCCCTTTCTCTCTGCTTGTTCTTCCCCTCATGACTTATTTCCCTCCTATGCTTCTCTGTTTCGTGCAGATGTCCACCAAGGAAAAACTGATCACCCATGTGATGAAGGAGGAGCCTGTCGGCAGCAGGAACAAGGTGACGGTGGTGGGTGTCGGCATGGTGGGCATGGCCTCAGCCGTGAGCATTCTGCTCAAGGTAAGATGAGAAGAAAGACTGAATAGCTAAGAGAAAAAGTAGTTTTGTATGGTTGTTACACAAGTAAGCACATGGATACTGATAAAGATCATTTTAATACTTAAATAAGTATCAGTGTGGAATCAGAGATGACTGGGTGCAATCTTTTAAAACAAAATAAACCCTTGAAAAATGCTAAGTTAGATCCATCCATCCATGAATAGGAATATGCTAGAAGGATTTGCAGAAATGGGTCTGAACTTGAACTAAATGATTGATGGTTCCAGGAGGATGGTTCCAAAGATTAGTTTGAGGAAGTGCTGACAGATGGGCTCAACTCCTGTAATGTTTGGTCTTGAGTAAGAAGAAAAATAACACTGAGAAACTAGTTGACAGGTCCTGAAAGTAAAAATGCTACTGAATAGTCAAGGTTTGAGATGAATGGCTGTTCCTTGCTTTTGTATTCATGTTATTCACTTGTAACAAATGGGTTTCTCACTTTTGGCAAGTGACTTGCATGTTAAGTTGTTAACTTCAACTTAACATGCAACTTAATAATACATACTAATATGTTGCACTGTGGTATGTGATTACCAGGGTGATTTACTGGGTTATACTGTGTATGTTTACCAGGACTTGTGTGATGAGCTTGCCCTGGTTGACGTGATGGAGGACAAGTTGAAGGGTGAGGTCATGGACCTGCAGCACGGATCCCTCTTCCTCAAGACACACAAGATTGTGGGGGACAAAGGTGAGGAAGTAACAAAAAGTAACTAGCCTAGCATGAAAAAGGCCGTTCATCCCGGTGTGATTCTCCAACCCTACCGTCCCGATGAGAAGGTTTTAGTCTCCCGTCACATCAAAATATCCCCTTTTTGTCAAATTGCCAGACTACAGTGTGACAGCCGGCTCCAGAGTGGTGGTCGTGACCGCTGGCGCCCGCCAGCAGGAGGGCGAGAGCCGCCTCAACCTAGTGCAGCGCAACGTCAACATCTTCAAGTTCATCATCCCCAACATCGTCAAGTACAGCCCCAACTGCATCCTGATGGTGGTCTCCAACCCAGGTTAGACCGACATCGGTGTGAATGAATGAGGATGGATGGAAATGTGAGAAGAGGTTCGGTGTTGCTTGAAATAGTGTGGTAGGATGCCAGAGGAATCCATGTAATCGATACTATGGTAACACGTATAGCTCAACACAAATCAATGGATCATTCCTAAGCGTTGTCCCCTCTTGTTCTTTACCTCCTCAGTGGACATCCTGACCTACGTGGCCTGGAAGCTGAGCGGCTTCCCCCGTCACCGCGTTATCGGCTCCGGCACCAACCTGGACTCTGCCCGTTTCCGCCATCTCATGAGCGAGAAGCTGCACATCCACCCTTCCAGCTGCCACGGCTGGATCATCGGAGAGCACGGAGACTCCAGTGGTATGCAACACCGACTAAAAATAAAATCTGTGCTAGCCTCTCCAGTGCACATCTTTGTGTGTTTGTGGCAGATCTTTTAATAAAGCAACTGCATTTGGAGCATTTGTGTATACAATTTTTGGAGCATACTTAAAAATTATACCAGTGTCACAGTATTTGCAGGATTTTTTTGTAATATTTAGAGAATAATTATTGCAGTAAATTGGCTTAGAATTGCTTTTCTTGTTGCAGTCCCCTTAGCAAATGAGTCTTTGAATGACGTCTGACTTGTGTTTTGTGTTGCAGCGCGAACATTAATGTTACTTGCAGACATGGAAGAAGACACAGATCTTAGTTTCATGCATTCCTTATATTCTAGGACATGTTGCCTCTTGTGGCTACAAATTTAGCCAGACAGCATTTACAGATTATGGTTGTTTGATCGGGGTCAGAATCTTTAAAGCTAAAGCATTTGCACGAAACCGAAGTAGCTCCTTTTTTTGGTATAAGTTCCTCTGTGTCTGACATTTTCTCCGTCCTTGTTGCTCAACACACACAGGCTGTGTTCTCTCATGCAACCAAATGCAATTTGTTTGGTACAAGTGCAAAAAAGTATCCCTCTCAAACAATATAATATATGAAAAATTCATACCATAAAAACATTGGTATTTGGTTTAAAATGGTTTCATGGTGAACTAATAATTGCTATTCTATGTCTGTTTCTCGTAGTACCTGTGTGGAGCGGCGTGAACGTTGCAGGAGTTTCTCTTCAGGGACTCAATCCAAAAATGGGTGCTGACGATGATGCTGAGAACTGGAAGAGTGTTCACAAGGCGGTGGTTGATGGGTGAGGACAGTTATTTTTTTTTTTTCTCACTAACCCAGCGATGAGCTGACAGATTTCCCCCAAACTTACCTTCATAGGTTCAATCTGCAAAACAATCAGTAATGTGTGCACAGGCCATCTGTGAAGTACTGAGGTGGGAGCTGTAAATGTGAAAGTGTATTTAGACAGATTGCCTATTATCATAAAGACCCAAAACAAGCAGAATTAAACCAAATGGATGTGACTGTCCCCAGTGAGGAAGACGAGAGCTGTGAGTCAGAGAGAAGCAAGCATTTGTATTCAGTGTAGCACAGTACTGCAGGTTCCACCACAGTCTGGCAGCCAGTACAAACACAATAGCTATGCTTGGTTATACTCTATATAATAGTGCTCATGACCTCATTTACCCTCTCAGGTCTGTATTAATTAAATGCCTGACAATGTTAAAGCCTAGTCAAAGAGACAATCGCCACTGAAATGACTGACTTTAACATGACCTCCTCATGTTACATAAACATCATAGCTAAAGGTGTGTTGCTGGATTTTATATTTGAGTTTTGTCCTGTAAAAGTTAAATGTTGCAATAGTTTTGTAACTTCTGTAAACTGTAGCATTATTCCTTTGTCTACCAGTAGATCTGGCTTATCTTGCAATGAGGTCTCGAGGCAGGTCAGCCATGTACAACACAATACAGTCTGTGTTTTATGGTTTAAGTAAGAAAAGGTTAGCAATAAAAGACTTTACACAGAGGGACAAAGGCATGAAGTAAAATGTAGACTAGGATGTAGAAATGAAGAAATGAGATGAAGAAAGAACATTCGCAAAGGTGCACAGTAAGGGATCAGCCTTATTTCAAATAAACATACACATATATATGTGTATGCAAGTCTTTTTTTTTAACTGTATTCAAACCATAAACATCCTTGGCTATTTAGGTTTCTCATGTATAGTTATTTCAAAGACTAATTAATTAATAGCTTTTTTATTTTCCAGATTTATTTGTTCATACTTCAACCTCAGCACAGCATAAATTAAAAAAAGAAGAACAAAACACATGCAGCAGACTTTCATCAATAATATTTTTGTTAATGGGGATAAACATAAAAAAGGAATCAAATGAGGGATATTAGAAGAGGAAGACTCTCCCGAATAGCAAAGCAGTTTGATTGTCCCTTCAGTCCAGGAGACGTGTTATTATTTTTCTTACTCCCCATTCTCTCTCTGACTGATTATATGTGTGCACTACAGGGCTTACGATGTTATTAAGCTGAAGGGCTACACCTCCTGGGCCATCGGTATGTCTGTGGCTGACCTGGTGGAAAGCATCACCAAGAACCTGCACAAGGTGCACCCTGTGTCCACCATGGTCCAGGTGAGGACCCCCATCATACACATTTCACTGCGTGGCAAATCCAGGATGATCATATTCACCCTGTTAACCAGCTTCCACATGCTGCAGATGTTGTGAGATGCTAACGCCGCCCTCGCTGTCCCCTCCCCTCTCTTCATCTGACAGGGCATGCACGGGGTGAAGGATGAGGTCTTCCTGAGCATCCCTTGTATCCTTGGCAACAGCGGCCTGACAGATGTCGTCCACATGACACTGAAGCCCGATGAGGAGAAGCAGCTGGTGAAGAGCGCAGAGACCCTGTGGGGCGTACAGAAGGAGCTCACCCTGTAAGGAGCGTCCCTCTGAATTCCCCAACCCCCCTCTGAAACCACAGGGAACGCCATGAGGTGGACCCCCTCCTACCGTACCTTCTGTGTCACTCGCAGCAACAGGCGAACGAGACTGCTGAATATCTAAGTGTTTGTAGCTACACCAGTGGAAACTAGCTATTACCTTGATCTTTTCACAAAATGGCTGTCGTTTTCCCTTTTTGCTCCCCACCCACCCTCCTTCTCCCATGACTGAATTCTCAGAAACCTTTATCCTTTGTTTAAGTCAGCTCATCTTTTGTTGGAGAGAAACCAACATTGAGCTAATTTGAGCATGTATGCTATGTACTGTATGTTATTGTCACTGTGTGCCATCACTGCGTGTTCTGTACACTCCCTGTGTGTATATCAGATTTATTCTGTGTATTTTGTGATTGTTTCCAGTTGTTTTTTTTCCAACTTGGTAATCTCTGTTTATTTTTGTATTTGGAGTATAATGGAGACATTCCATTCTCTATGAGGAGGGCTTCCTATCCACCTACAGTCAGAACAACAATGCTGCATCTCACCGGGCCAAAATCCAGTGACACCAAAGTACCTTATCATTTGAGAAAAGCAATGCTACACTTACTTTGTTTTGGCATTGAAGCCTTTTTAAAAAAAATGACTTAACCACAAGTGCACTGACAGACACAACTAAAAGGCGGTTATAGAACCGGCAAGAGGCAACAAACGTTACTTCTGAGAGAATTAAAAGAGTTGGTAATGAGGCAATCAGCCACGATTTACACATATCAAAGAGATAACAGAGAGCCAATGGAAAGAGTCAGCTTGGATTATGATGTACAGTCAGGTTATGACTCGTAACGGAAGCAAACATTCTGAAGAATGTGGTTTTGTATTCATTTCTCTCCACCGGACTCCTGAAAAAAGGACATTGATTTTTGAGAACAAAATGTAGAATTATTTATAGTTGTTAATACTGTTAAGATCTATCTATGTATTAATGTCACACCAATAGATATTGTCTATCAACCACCAGACTTACTGAGACACTGTACCTGTCATGGCAGCTGGATATCGATTTTCATTTGCTGTAACATCAAATAAACCTGCCAGGATAATGATACAAGACTATGCTTTGTCCTTTCCTGTGTTTTCCATCCAACCTAGCAAAAGACAATTTGTATGTGTGTACAGAGCAGCTGACTCAGTGCATACCTATACATCAACACAAAGCAGATCAGAGGTTTTTATGCAGCAGCAGCAGTGGGAACAAATCCAGCCAGGCAGAGTGGCCTATTCTGAGGCGGTCAGAGCAGCAGCAGGTCCTGTAGGTAATGAGCAGGTAGCCTTAACGAAAGGTCCATAATTAAACTAAACACTGTATGAATCAGTTAAAAAACCTGAAATTTGTGGTGTTTGAAAGCATCCCATTGTAAATTGATGATTATGTTTAAAACAGGTCTGCGTTTCTTTCATTTTCATCTGCTATAGTGGCAATAAGATCATTTAGTATATCTGTTCAGAATATTCAGCGTTTAAACTCAAAATGATTGATGTGGTCAGACCTAACCAAGGGATTCATCACATTTGAGTAAAAATTCAAATAAATAAATGTGAAAGAGTTTTCACCAAGAAAACAAATGTTTATGCGCAATTTATATTCACCCCATATAACATTTCCATAAATCAGTGATTACCATAAATATCAGCAAAAAATACAAAAAATCAGTCATTTCCAGGCCCAGGAATCTGTACAGATCACCGGAGGTTTAAAGTTCCTTATAGTATACTTTTCCTGTGTTTTATTTAAAGTGTTGATATCCCTAACAAAATATATTTGTGGTCTTATATTAAGAATTATTTCATAGTTTAACATCTTGTCTCTCAAGCATCTCTTTGGAGCTCTAGAAAATGCAGGGCAATTTTGGTCAGTCTCAATAATATTAAATAAGCATCTCCTCTGATTGGCTGATTTCAGGGGCTGTAAATGAGGGATGAATGTTGAATTCATTCAAAACTAATTGTAATCTCCAGAAACGGAATTTACCAAGAAATGCTACAAAGAACAGGCTGTTCAAAATGGAGATGCAGGGGATGCTTTTTTTCCTCTAGATCTCTAGTGTGACAGTTCACACCTGTGTTCAAAGGAGTGAATTGTCACAAGGATGCAATTCTTTAAGTGGTTGTAATATTCCTGCTTACATTCAAATGTTACTTCCCTGCAAATTCCCTGTGATGTCTTGAGCTGGGAAACTGCCAAACCAGATTTCCCAGGTAAACAACTCTGGCTTTACATTAACATATCATTACGGTCATTTACGTTGACAGGTGTGTGTGTGTGTGTGAATGTGGCTATTTACAATGTACAGACCGAGCGACCATAGTTTGGCAATATAGGTTAGACACAGATCCTGGCTGCCCAGAGGACAGGTTGTGTTGTTTTTAGAGATATAAAGACTGAATTACACTGTCAGAATGGCAAAACTATATAAATATTTCCTAAATGTGAAAAAATATACCCCAGATCACATCCAGATATAGTTGTTGCAATTACTAATATTGTTATACACATTTTTTTTTTTTAATTTTAATACTTAACATTGCATTTTTACAATTGTTTTTGTGCTTTAGCAACACGTCAAATATCATTCCAATAACGCCTATGGAATTGAAATGAATTGTAGATGTGATCATTAATTTCTGTTTGAATCAGGGTGAGATGGATTTGTCCTGCAGCTGTATAACATACAAAATGTTATCTGGCAAAACTTAGGACTCACCAATGTAATTTAGATCAGAGTATTAAAATATATGACACATAATGTGAAAACTAGGCCTGTCCCCATGAGTAAAATGTAAAAATAAAACTGACTTGAACTGATTTTTGAATTCCATGAAATAAATGCAAAGAAATTAGCTATTAAATCAGATTCTTTTTATTTCAACTGATTTACATAAATCTACAGATATAAAAGAACTGGTGGTCTATGGCTGAAATGGAAACAAGAAAAAAATAACAGTAGATATCCTATCATACAATTCAAAGTGCATTTAGTAAAAGGCTAATTTTAATGAGACCTGTTTGCAAACTTTATATAAGTTAAGGTTTGATTAGTACAATAGTTCTTTATATTTTTGTACCCCCCAACACTTTATACACAGCCTTAATTTGACTGAAAACTTAAACTTCTCACAAGAGCTGAGAATGAGTTGACAGCACAAGGACAACAGAAAAGAAAAATGCAGAATTTCCTTTGTAACACCTTAGAATAAAGTATGTCAAGACTGTCATCCACTTTAAACAGAGAGTAAAACAGCTGAGCAGTGGACATACAATGAAAGATCCTCATACACACGTAAGGAGACACACAGGACAAGGAAAAACAGTGGACAAGAGCCATAGGAGCTGAAAATCTAGCTCGATAATAGATTTTTCAGGTTTATCATCACTTCTGCTGTATTAAAGCGACTCCATGGCTATTGAATATAACCCAGGCTTCATACAGTATTAAATCCTGAGGCTAACCCCCGACCTTCCCGAAAGGTTGCCCTGGGTATTTATATCAGAGACTAACCTTTTCATCACGAGGGGCCCCTCTCTACCAGCCCCTAACAATTTGTGCTTACTAGCCAAATGACTTTGTCTGGCAAATGGATTGCTAACAGAACCTGTGTGCTACCCTTGAGTGCAGCATATACAGGTGGACATACTGACTCTGTACACCCACCCAGCTACAGAGGTCTAGCACCTTATTTTTGCAGATACAGCAGGTGTCAACCACAGAATCTGGTTCATAATGTGCTGTCTGCATTTACATTGTAATGGGGCAAAATAAAAAAAAAAGTAATTGTGTCATATCTGGGTCATGACTAACTGCAGATCTGGTCTGATCAAAACATAATTTATGTCATACAACAACTGTTTCACTCTGTTAGACAAGACAGTTCATGTTTTTTCTATTCTCTGTTGTTGCTATTCAGATATTTGTCTCACAAGAACAGTTTTTTTATAAAGAATTAAAAAGAGGTTGTATGCTTGATACTACAAGAAAACATTCAGAAGGGAATAAAGCAAAGAAGGGAAAAGAAAGCATGGAGATATGAATGTTTCCAGGTAGTCAGTTCAGGTCAGTAGAGGTCACTAAGTCCAGCAGTTTTGCGGGCTTTCTGCATGAGGGCACGAAGCTGGAACTGCTTCCTGGACAGAAGACGTACATGCTGTAACAGAAGAGAACAGGAGTCAACAAGGCTAAAAAATGCAGAAGACTGGAGTCTGAGTATATCTATCGTTATGCAGAGGTTTGTAGTTGTGCTGAAATGGCCACCTTAAGAAAAACTTCCAGGTCTATGACATCCCTGCGAAGAGCCTCTCCCAGGTAGAATATAGTGTCCTCAATTGCATTTTCCTCAGCGTACAGGTTCAGGATCTGTTTGTACAGTGGAGCTGTGGGCACGATGACGTCATCAATGTCATTGTTCTCCGACTGGTTCTCCATCTTCTCCAGGGCCTCGCTCAGCTCCTCGTCCTTTCTCTTCAGCAACTCAATGTTTCTGTCAACCTCAGTCTGGTGGAAATGTGATCACAGCAAAAATGAATATTGTTTAATAAATAATAAATGCTAAAACAGACCTGATAACCGTAGAGGGAGGAGAACTGAAAATACAGGTTCAACAGAAAATTCTCACCACTTCCTGGTCCAGCCTTGAGACCATGTCCTCGAGTTTCTGATGTCCCTTCTTCAGGTCTTCCTCCGTTCGCTTCAGAGCATCCAGCTCTGCCTGAGCTCTGTCCATTTCCTCCTTCATCCTCCAGCGAAGTTTGTCACTTACAGCTGAAATCAGAGATGCGCGGATGGTGTCCTCACCAATGGTGCCATCTCTGCTAGGACCTTAAGGAGAAAGATATTATGGCATGATGTGCAACAGTGTTGGCAGTCAACAAAACCCCAAGATTAAAACAATGTCCTGCCCTCAACATACAAGAGCTACAACAGTTTCTATATGTTCCTCCCTCTTTTTTAGAGACCAAGAGCAATCGGACAATTGGCTGCTTAGCTGTTCCACAGCCACATGTGACATTTTTTTTAAGGCAAAGAAGTGAAATGGTAAACAATGGCCAAGTCAGCCAGCTGTGTAAATGTGCAAATAGCCACAAATTAAAGCTGAAAGTCTAGCACTTAAAGTACATCATGCTTCTGTTATTTCAAGTCCATTGTGGTGGCATAGAGAGCCCAAAATATGACACTTCTATCAATGTCCAGATATTGAACTGTAATTTTAAACTAATGCATCTTCCTGTCTTACAAAGGTCTTTTACATAAACAAAATGAGTTTAGAAATAACATATACATCATCATGCATACATATATCAAGCTATATCTTACACATTCTATTTCTAAGACATATCTTTATACAATCATGTTGCAATTTTGGAAAAAAAAAGGTTTAATTTGAAGTTTGAGGTTCAAGTAAGAATTCTGAGAAATTACATAATTTCATTTATGTGCACCCACAACTTTTCATCTCACTTTTTGAGACCACAACAATACATTTTTTGACAATTTCTTTTTTTGGCAGTTCCCACACACATTTATATTCTCTTAACACAGTATGTAAAGGATTCTAAACAGGAATAAAGGTTTAGATACTGAACAACAGTTGACTATGCAGTCTTAACATCCTGAACACACATTCACTATTGCATCTATTTTCTGGGGGATGTGTGAGCTGTTTACAGTCAAGGTGCCTAGAAACGTACAGATAGTTTTTAATCTAATAAAACTTTCAGCTGCACTTGAAGCTCTTCATCATTCGCTGAACACAGTCCCATAAATTCACGTCTTGTCTAGACTTGTTTTTATTAATTGTGCATTCCTATAGGCATAGCATCTGCTAGCAAAGCTTTATTAAAGCACTAAACATTTAATTTCCTTTGACATCTTCACAATAAAAGCCTCCCCTTAGTTTGCCAGTGGAAAGCTTTTAATATGAAGCAGTAGCAATTCGCCAAATTTCATCAGCATGGTCCTAAAACTGTAAAATAAGGCTGATATCTGAAAGTAAAAACAGGAGATAACGTACACACCCTGGAGCCCTGGAAGTTTGATGAATGATCAAGATGAGCTGATTCAACTGTATGGTCATTTTAAAGATATTTGAGATGTACATAGGAATGGACAAAATAAGAAAATACCAGCAATATTAATGACACCCCATGAGAAACATACAGCCTAAACCCAAAGCTGACCAGTTATGTAAGAGTAAATGCAGCAGTCCAGTGTCCCGACAGTATAGTTTGGAGTCAGCACCTCAAATGTCAAAGTTGATTCAGCCTGGAGATCTGAGCAGTCTACAGGCAGTTTTTTCTTCTCGGTTACTAAATATAGGAGACGACTAAAGCTCTTCCCAAACCCCAACCCTGGCCAGTGTCTTTGTGTGGAGTTAATGTTCCCCTCCTAAATATAGTGCTTCGTGGTGTAGGGTGTATGGGGGTAGAGGAGGGACTGTTCCTTATCCTTGAGGTCCATCTTACCCTTTGGCCTTTAATGCTCCCAACTCTAGTTACACTAACAACCTTTCCATGGCAGCTCAGCGCGCCACCGAAGTCACACTGAAGTTGAGAGTGTTTGAGTCAGAAGGTCAAGTGTCACTTAACCAAAAGGCCATGGGAAGATGGAGAGTTATTGTTTTATCTGGAGTAATTTAACCATTGGCTTAATATTTAAATTACTGTATTACCAGTGTTTCCCACACATTAAGTAGCATTGTGTGGTGCTCACGGCTCTGGAGTCAGTTTTATGGAAGCTAATAAGGCCATGATTGAGCTATTTAAGACATGACCTATACCTTTTAAAATAAGAGGGTCAGGAAGGAGATCTGGTAATTTATTATATTAATTTGAGGTCTGAATTGTGTTTGGGTTGGTTGAAAATGTAATATTGGCACAAATGTTACCCCACTGACATGTATGCATGGTTGTTAATTGCTCTCTCTCTCTTGCTTGCTCAATCTGTGTCTGTGAGTGACAATAACAGAATTGCATTAAAAAAAAAAATCAGGAATCAAGTTGTGGTGCTTGGTTTTCATTCTGTAGTACTGCACCACAGATTGTGTGGGAAACTGATCACAATACACCAGAAACTGTTTAGGATTGAATCTTGGTTTATAAATCAAAACTTTGCTAGTTAATGTGGATCTAAGCAAGACATGTTTCTGAGTGAACAGATTAAACTGTACCTTTGCTTTGTTTGTGTTGTTTAAACTATCAAATGCACCTATGAGGCAGTAGCCTGGATGTTAAGTGTAATACATACCCACAGTGGAGACTGGAGTCTGGGTGGGGTAGTGTGCAGGGCCAGCTGTGGCTGGGTAAGAGTTGCCGCTAGGGTACTGGTAACCTGGATAGCCTCTGCAAATAGTTACATGGTCAACAAATCACTAACGCTTTATGTTTAATACTTTTAAACATTTCAGACTTCTATCTTTAACTTCTAAACTTTAACTTTACACAACAAATATAACTCCATGGGTTTCTCACTGAATAAATTCAATAAATATGCTGCTGGAGAAACCATGAAAACAAATATTTCAGCATAGGTTTCTTGCGAAATAACTGTGCGTGCATTATCTGGGGGAGAAAGTTGCTGAACTGCTTGGTAAACATCTTACCCTGGGTTTGGATTTGGGCCATAAGGTGAGACTGCAGGCATGCCAGGCATGTAGGAAGCTGAGGTAGAGAGGGACAGAAAATAATCACATCTGAGGACCCAAAATATATTCTCCAGGGTGTGCTATAGTGGTATATGAGCTCCACCTGCTGCTAAAAGAAATAAATGCATCATTTAAAACATGATGCTACAATAAGTTAGTTCATCAATACACATCAGCAGTAACATAAGCATTCTACGGTCAATATGTATTGATGGATCCTGACATTATATTGTGAAACTAGAATAAATAACATTTATTTATTTATTTTTTACACAAGACCTAAAACAGATTTTCCAACATATAATGAAAAAAGCATTTCTTTTATATATCTTTAGCATGACAAGATCATAATGTTTACGCCAAACTATTTTAGAGAGGTGCTGATTTTACGTTTTGGGCACTATGGAGGCTTCTATATATTGGTGTTAAGTGGATTGTTTTTTACTGAAAGGCATAAATCGTATAATATTTACTCTAAAATTATTTATATAAATGGGTAAGGGTGACAAAATATTCAATATATCGTTCAACATGCTAAGAAATGCTTCCTGTGAAAAGAGCCCCTGGGTGAAGGTATGTGACTCACGGTTAGGGGGTCCAGCAGCCTGGAAGGCTTGGTAAGGGGCTTGTGTGGTGGGACGAGAAAACACAGGAGGCTCCTCTCCAAATACCACAATCATTACCTGGATGAGACCATACAGGTCTGACTGAGGCTGTAAAAAACAGACATGTTTTAAGAACCAAGACAACAAATGCAGAATTCCATTTCCAATGATCATTAGGGTGAACCATTATTAGAGCAACATGTATGATTGCCTTATTTTGTAGTAAGTGATGGATATGACTTTCTCACATATGGCATGGTGTGGTGCTGTATACCAGCCCTGTCTCCTAGAATTTATGTTCATATACAACATAATTGTTACCCAGTTGAGTACATCAGCAAATGGTATTGCTGCTTGGGTTATGTCCAGTTAATTGTGAATGAAGTGTGATATTATTAGACCACGTTGAAGTCAGGGAGAAGTAGAGATGGTTAGGTTTAGGCAACACTTTGTTAAAAGTTAGAAGAGATAAAAAGATTGCAGTGAGATTTAAATGTTAGTAAATAGGTTGTGCTTCAAGTCACTGTAGAGGTTTTATACTTTTCTGTATCAAACCAAGACCATGATCATTTGAATAGATGAACATTTTTGCTGTTGCAATAATTATCATCATTAGAATTTAAAGACATTACACTTACATGTTTCCACTCATGGAGATAAGGCAGGTAGATTTTGCCATTGGCATCAATGTGTTTGCCAGTTTTGATCATCATGGCACTGGTTGGTTTGACGAAACATATGGGAGGGTTGTAGGGGTATGTGTCCAACAACCACAGACACACCGGGATGTTGTAGACGTTTCCTACAGGAAACACACACTGTTAAATATGGCTGTTTTAAGTGCGGCTATTACACTTGAAACACTGTACGTATGTTATTTTGAGGTTGTCTCTTTTACTCTTTACAAGACAACAGGGCTCTCTAAATATAGTGAACAGCAATTATTACATAATGTTAATACAGCCTGTCAATCAAACAAATATACATTTTACAGCCATGAAAAATCATGCTGATATTTACCAAAATAGCAGTATATTTTAGTAGTCCCAGCCCTAAGCTGGAAAAACTCTTGTTTGGGTTTGAAGCTCACAATATAATATTATAAGGCAACTTTTAGATAGAATTTACACCTTGATGGAAGATCAGTGGGACTAGTAAATAAGTAACTACATAACAATTCATTTCAGTTGTCTTAAACAAATCCACAATGTAGAAGAATAAGTTTACACTGAACAAAACACTTTTGTATTTGCCCTCATTTTCAGTTGAAATAAAAGATCTAAGATTTCTATGCATGAAAAAGGCTTATTTTGCTCAAAACTTTGTTCAAAACGTCTGCACTTCCCAAGATAATCCATCCACCTGACAGGTGTCGGGTTGCTCCTTTGTGCGGAAAAAAGGGTGCTTTTATATTTTTGTTCATTGTAGTAGAAAAATAAAGACAGAAAAAAACGCATTATGTAGCATGCTTAGTAATGCAAATATTGTTCTTGAAATGACTGTTTTGGTTCAGGCAGACTCCTGCAATACCTTCTTCCACACAAAATGGCTTTTAATGCATACAGTAGTTAAGCATAGCACAGGTGGGAAGTTTGTTTAAAGAAGTGCAAGATAAAAAGAACAAAAGCCAGAGTGGCCACACAAAGGTGAAAGAGTAGGAGAGAACAATGCAAAAGCAAACAGAAAGTGGCACTTTTACATTTATTATGCCCAATGTTCAATTCTGTAACATAGGAGGAACACTAAGAAAACTTTTAGTCAGCCTTTTCAATTAAAGCAGCACAAAAATTTAATGCTGTCTGGATACTTTTCATCATCTGACAAATGTGTCATTATGTAAGCCTAAACTGTATGCTACTAAACTAACCTGTTACTCAACTTCCCTTAGTGCCACTGTTGTCCTCATATGTATTGTCCTCATATATGTCATTACTTATGTCTGTTTTATGTCTGTCCTGCTCATATTTGTGTCTGTTTCTGCAAAGCTGTTTTGTGTCTGTTGTTGCTTTGTTGGAGCATGGTTTGTTCTGCTTGTGTTGCTGCTCATTTCTGTGTTGTGCTTTTATTATAATTGGCATGTTTCACATCATGATTATTGTTTTAAACTGTTTCTTGATTCACAACAACCAGCTTTATACCTTGCTAGAAACTACAGGTGGGTTTTGGTTTATTCTGGCATATTTACTGTTTATTAATATGCACGACCCCTGAGAAATGTGTAACAGTGTATCCTGTTTTCATAGAGAACATTTTTATTAAAAATAAAGAGAACATGTTACCTCTGTAGCTGACTGGGACTGTTCCTGTTAAACTCATCAGGTCTCTTGAAGAGCCATCATTGAACACTGAAATACAAAAAGAGTCCATGACCACTAGCACAATATAAGCATACAATAAAAAGAAGAAATACATCAAAATCATTCAATTTACCATATGCATCCATAACTGGCTTCAAGTCTTTGTACTGGGAGATGACATTGGTTATCTCACGAACTGTCAGGTCTCTGTATTTGTATTGCTGGAATAATAAACATGGACAATAAAAAACAGAAGAGCAATGACAATGTCTGTTTTGGAAAGGTTGAAACACAATTGTGGTCACTCATCCAACAGAAAATAAAGGGTTGACACTTCAGTTGGTACTACTAAAAAATTGTCTGTTTATGAAGTTAATACATTACTCATACCAATTTCAGTGATTTATAAGGCTATGTCTGTAATTTTGTATCATGAACCAAACAACCTAAGATTGCAATAAGTTCATTTAGGCTTTAAGCTCTCGAAACTGTAGAGTCAATAAAACAAACTAGAATGCAGCTGTGCACAAACCTAGAAAATAGAGGCTTATTAGTTAATAGTTAATGTTATTGATGTCAACTGGTAAAGTTGAGGCTATCTTACGAAATAAACATCACAGAAGCGAGTCTACAATAACGTTAATGCATCATTATTAAAGCAAAGTGTTTAAAATACTCAACTTGTCCGGGAAAAACAAAAAATTCAGCATTACCCTTAAACAAGACAGGAAACGTCAATATGCTACCGCTAGCTAACATTAGCTGACATTAGCGGTCTTTAGCCTTAATTAGCAGGTATACCTTCAGCATTTTCTTCAGGGCACCTTCGTTGACGACTGACATGGTTCCTGGCTACTTGTTTCACCCGTTTTATGAAAGGTACGTAGACAGCTGACCTTTTAACCAGCTGGAGGGGCAGCTAACACAAGCTAACGCTAGCTAGCAGGATTTGAGTGAATGCTAGGCTAACGTTAGCCCCGACTCGGGCCTGGCTACAGCGGATGAAATTATTCGATTTCTCTATAAAAACCCTCCAGTCGAACCCGATTAATGGCCCTGTGTTTGACGCAGCAATATCCAACGGAGTCAGTTAATGAATAACAGACAAACGCAAACCACTTAATTAACAGCAATGTTACTAAAAAGAAGCCTGACAACAAATCCCCGACCGTCAACAAAAGGAATTTCCGGTTTTCCACCTGACTTCTTCCGGTCCGCAGGTGACGTCAGGTGCCAGACCAGACCAGTGGTTTCCAAGGTGTGGTCCGTAGACCCATAGGAATATAGACATTCACAGGAGGGCTAAATAAAAACTAGGAATACTTGATTATTTATTTTAATCCGTTCAAAGGCTCAGTGACGGTATGAAGATGATACACTAGGTAGTGATGGTATTGCTGTACTTTTTAATTCATTCATTTGGTGCATTTTTTAGATTAATTATAATGCCTTAATCTCAAAGAACAAAATATACATCAAAGATGAGTTTTAAGCACGTTATTTTTGATAAAGAAACAGTGGGTATGTACTTTAAAATTATGTAAAAATGGTTGAATGCCGTTTTTTTTTATTTTGAGACATCAAATATTTCCTTCTGAATCTGAAACTTACACCCATGCAGTCTAGTCTAGTGTAGCATGTGTTTATATACCTTTACACACTTACACACTTGAAAATGTGTTGTTTTTTTGGTTTTGTTTGTTTTTAAAACTGCTACTTTTAGAGAATTATTCCCCCAGCCAAAACTAATAAATATGTAATTATAAACTAAAAAGACAAAAAGGGTACCATAATACAAATATCACCAGTCAAACATTTTAGACGTCACCACAGCAATGAGACATTTGCAATATAAATACTAGACTACATGTTTAGTCAGACAATCATTTTCTATACCTGCTTATTCCTCATTAGGGTCACAGGGGTCTGCTGGAGCCTATCCCAGCACCTTACAGCAAGAGGCAGGGATACACCCCAGATGGTTGTCAGCCAATCTTGGGTCACACACACCATTCACTCACACCTACGGGCAATTTAGAGTCACCAATTAACCTCAGCATGTTTTTGGACTGTGGGAGGAAGCTGGAGTACCTGGTGAAAACCCACACAGACACGGGGAGAACATGCAAACTCCACACAGAAAGGTCCCAGAGCCAGGACCAAGGAGGTCTTGAACCTACGACCTTCTTGCTGTGAGGCAACAGCGCTAACCCCTGCACCACCGTGTCGCCCCTGACTACATGTTTAGTAGTAAGGATATGAAGCATGTTTAATGTGTCATAATTTATTCATAATACGAGTATTTGGCAAATTAAGGCACAAATATAGCACATTACCATACACCAGGGCAATTCAATGTGCTTCACAGTGTAGAACTGTAAATTTACAAGTATGTAGAGACAAGTAATAAAAGATAAAATACATAAAGAAATTTAAGCAATTCAAATCCAGTGAAATAAAAAAGAAGGAGAGGCCAAGATGAAGTGACAAAAACAATACGTCCTCAAACGGCTACCTAAAAATTGGCTCCAAAAGCAAATCAATTACAGACCCGCGTGTTAAAATGCCTAACTTTACAGCAGAAATAAACACGTTTACAGCCTGGTAAGAAAAAAAAAGCAGTTTTGGTCTCTATTCATTTTTTCCCTATTAAAGCTGATATTGTAGTACTGACAAGTGAGGAACTAGTACAGATTTAATACCCATATTTTAATACCCAGTCCTACATTTATATGTAAAACAGTTTTAAAAGGGTGGAATACAATAACAACATACAGAGGATTGTGTTTAATCAGTTGTGGTTTTATGTTTACAATCCAAATGATTAGAAAATAAACACATCATATTTAACCAACAGTGGGACGAGAAAACACAGGAGGGTCCTCTCCAAATACCGCAATCATCACCTGAATGAAACCATACAGGTCTGACTGAGGCTGTGAAAAAAAATAGACAAGCTTTAGGAACTAAGACAACAAATGCAGAACTGAATTTCAAATGATCAACAGGGTGGACCACAGTTCAAATATTATCAAAACCAACAAGTATGATTGCTTTATTTTATACTAACAAGCAGTCATATCCAAAATATTCCAGATAGCTATGACTTCCTCGGATATTGCATGGTTGGTACTGTATACCAACTCTGTGTCCTAGTTTTTTTTTAAAGATATACAACATTTATATAATCACTGAAGTTAGAGATTGGGGATCGAGATGGAGGGGGAGCATATGAGACCCAGGGCTCTGGCAGCAGAAACACAGGTTAACATCTTGAGTTCCACTGTAAAGTGCTTTGAATCAGCTGTGAGTGCTACATGAATACAAATGAGTTGAGATCTGAGCTATTTCTGGCAGACAGGATGTGGTAAACTATATGTTACAGCCACCTGTAGTAATATTTGAAAATGTCACTCGTCAAACAGCAAATCTATGAAAAAGGCTATACAATTACTCCTGTAATTACATTTCATCCTGTTTTCACACATAAACTGTCAATCATTAATACTGATATATTATATATAGTATATGAAGACATTACACTTACATGTTTCCACTCATGGAGATAAGGCAGGTAGATTTTGCCATTGGCATCAATGTGTTTGCCAGTTTTGATCATCATGGCACTGGTTGGTTTGACGAAACATATGGGAGGGTTGTAGGGGTATGTGTCCATCAACCACACACACACCGGGATGTTGTAGACGTTTCCTACAGGAAACACACACTGTTAAATATGATGCTATTACACTTGAAACACTGTACGTATGTTATTTTGAGGTCGTCTCTTTTACTCTTTACAAACGAATAGGGATCTCTTAATGTAGTGAACAGCAATTTTAGCATTCTGTTAATACACCCAATACTGTCAATCAAAATGACATTTAGGAATATGTATAAGATATTTAGCAAAATAGCAATATATGTTGCAGGATGCAGGATTTGAAGAATTGGAAAGAAAAAAAGAAAAAGGAAAGAGAAACTAGCACTTTTAATGCCAAAGCCTTTTGACCTCTGTAATGGAGTAATGCAGCAAATCTTTTTTATTATAAATGAAGAGAAAAATGTTACGTCTGTAGTTCACTGGGACTGTTCCTGTTAAACTCATCAGGTCTCTTGAAGAGCCATCATTGAACACTGAAATACAAAAAGATTGCATGACCACTAGCACAATATAAGCATACAATAAAAAGAAGAAAGACATCAAAATCATTCAATTTACCATATGCATCCATAACAGGCTTCAAGTCTTTGTACTGGGAGATCGCATTGGTTATCCCAAGAACTGCCAGGTCTCTGTATTTGTATTGCTGGACAATGACAACAAAAAAGAGAGAGATGACAATATATGAATATATGCATTAGACATTTTTTTACTGAGCCATATATATATTAAATAGTTGGCTAAACATGTTACCTGTGTTTACCTACTATTTCATGTCAATATGGCTGCTGTGAAAAAAAGATCTACTGCGGACACGCATCTAGCAGAAAATATTGAGTTGACACATTAACAGGTGTAACTGAGAGGCCAAATTGCTTGCTTACATGACAAGTCATCATTACCCATATCATATAATAAAGAAAATATACATTTAGACACACTAATTTCTACCTCTCTCTCTTGCCTCCTTCTAATTTCTTACCTAGATGGAGATTTTATTGGATATAAATTGATTAGATAGGATATGATTGCTGTATTTAGTCAGAAGACAAGAGCATGTAGGTGCAAAGAGCATCTCTGAACACTTGTCTATCATTTATGTTTACCTATCCTGTCCTGTCATTGAAACCTGAGCATCCAGCAGACATATACATGTTTGCTAACATCTTAACATCTTGACCACAACATTTGTGAGTATTTGTGTACTTGTTACACAATTCTGGATGTAATTGGAAACATATTTTTATTTTATAACATATATAATTTATATATTTAATTATAACTTTAAAAATATAAATTATATTAGATTTTGTAAATTGTTGAATGAATATTTCTGTTATTCTAGCCGAAGGTTTATATGTGTTTTGTAAATTGTATGCAAACAGATTACTTTATTTGTTTCTTTCCCGCCTTATTTGCAGCCCTGACAATCCAGTTATTTTAGCCTAAGGTTTCCTTTTTAGAACAAGAACAGTCTGCTAAGATATCAACCATATTAGTGTATTGATTGCTATTTATAAAGCAAGAAGAGTCTGTTTGTCTCCTGTAAAATACCATAGCACTATCCCGCAGAAACACTTTAGTTACTTTAGTGTAAAGCTCTGTATGACAGCTCCTCCTCATGTTGCTTCCCAGCACTTTAGTTACAATTCAAAGTCTCATTTCTCTCTGCACTGATCGTGCAGCTAATGTAACAAAAGTATTGTAACGTCTCTCAAAAACCACACGCTAAGATTTTAGCCAGTTTAGCTGCTAATTTATTCCTCATGCTAACACAGGTTATTGTGGGCTGCAGCTGTGTTCACAGACCCTGAGGAAATCCCAGCACTATCACCTAACAGAACAGAATCTGGGCCTAAACTCATTTATTAATGAACATATATATCAGTAGCATACCCACGTTGCTACATTATACAGGAAAAAAGTATGAAGTAAGAGATTTATTATAGTCCGGTTTTACTTAACCTATCAACACAATTTCAACTGATATGTAGATTGACATCCAGACTTTCAACATAAATTGTAGCCTATTTCTTACAGTAACTATATTTGCATGTTTTTCCTTATCTCAATGTATGTCCATGTTTTACCCAATGTACAATTTGTCTATTAATGTTATGCAACAATCCAACACACCCTCATTTGGACAAATCTACATACTTCCTGCAGGCACTGCACTAGTAGAATTGACATATTAACCTGCCACAGGTTTACCTTCAGCATTTTCTTCAGGGAGCCTTTGTTGACAACAGTCATGGATACTGAAACAGGACTGGCTGGACCTGGAACTGGAACTGAAAATAGAATATATGCTTTCTTAATCTGAGATTGTTGTGACTTTTGTTCAATATCCAATAAGCAACAAATTAGTCTAAGTCTTAGTACGGAATAACAAAAATGAGAAGTCACAAGAACATTAAA
Organism: Lepturacanthus savala; assembly: GCA_030544235.1. NCBI lineage: Eukaryota > Metazoa > Chordata > Actinopteri > Scombriformes > Trichiuridae > Lepturacanthus > Lepturacanthus savala. The sequence continues at coordinate 12,804,545 of CM060465.1, read as the reverse complement.
GATGAGACAGGATCAGCTGGTTCACGGTCCAACGATGGTTTATTGTAGAAAATACAATGTTAACCATACATGAGAAGTAGCCCGGGCTAAGTCTGAAAACCAACTGAAAAGTTCCGAGCTTTTATACAATTTGGGGGCCTGGGGACTCCTCCCCAGGCCCCGCCTGCTATTTGATACATTTTTCACTGTTTTCCACCGGTATTACCATACATGTCAATTCTAACCGAGGATGTACATGTCATCATGTATTTTTTTAAACTGGTTGACCATGCAAAGTCCCTTCCCTTAACAGGAGGAGCTTTACCCATATCTAGTTTGGAATGCAACTGGACCTATGGCATGAGGTCTGTTCGGAATGCAACTGTCGGCGCCATGGCGCCATGGTTTCAGTGTTGGACTACATTTTTTAGATCACACTTGTTTAAAAAGGAGGTAGAATTCCCCCAGCTTGTGTAGTCAGCAGGGGTTTAAATGTTCACAACTTGACGAGTTCACAGTTTGAAAAGACATGAGGTAGAATGTCTCTGGTGTAAATGCCATGACTTTATGAACTACAACTCACTTAGTATATTGATTATAAGTATATCGATTAATACATTTTATTAAGTATATTGAGTAATAGCCTTTTGTCACTACAAGATGCTGGAGGAATTTGCTAATTGTAAATCTGATATTATTCAAGTAAATAACAACGAATTATTACTTACTCGTGGCAGGTATTGCTCCAATAGTCTGCGTCATGCTTTCCAGTTTCTGCCTCAAATCAGAGAAGGTCCTCATCACAAACTCAAAGGATGGGTCCAGCTGGACGTTGCCAGCAGAGGACATGTCAGGTAGTGGACAGTCAGGAGTAGACTGGTAGCTCTGGAATCATTTAAACAAGGGAAACGCAACATAATACATGATACATGATAAATACTTTATGTATTTGTCTGTCTGAGCACCTGCAGGAAATGGATGTGATCCTCAGTGAGGGAGAGCTGCTTCAGTTCGTCCTCCCTCTTCCTCATCTCAGAGACCTCCTGCTCTAGCTGATAGACAACTGCCTGAGCTGGGCTCATTGCAGCTTCCTCCTGAGCTTCTATTTGCTCCTTCACAGCACAACGCCTTTTTTCAGCGATCAGGACCATCTCGGCATATGCTTCTTCATTTTGATCAGCTGCAGCATCTGCAGACAACTTCCAGTAGAACAAAAACGTCAACTATTATTCTGTGAGGAAAAATGGGTGCATTTCATGTGCATTTAAATCAGCTTTAAAAAACTACAAGACAGCTTACCTTCAGTGCTTTCATTTTCTGTCTCAGCAGCAGCAGCTGCTTCTCTTTCTCCTGGATTTGCTGATGGTATCTTTGTATTTTCTTTCCACATTCTTTCTAAAAAAAGAAGAAGAAAAATCAAATTCATCATGCAAAAAAATATGCTTACATTTAACTGACACTACATAGAACAGGGGTACTCTAATCTATGATAAACTCTTTGAAATGCAACTGATAACTGAAACAATTGCATATATACAAGGTCTAACTGTGGCCAAAATACATATTGTCATCCTATTAAAATAATGGCCGAAGTCATTTTTTGACAAAAGTGAGTTTTTGTCTTAAATCATGTCTTGATGATGCTGCCACATCTGGTAAAATCCCCTTAATCCTGACTTTAAAGGATCAGACTCATTATGTCCTAAAGGACAATGGCCATTATACTTAGGCCATTTAATTTTTTGCCCAAGTCAGAATAAAATGCCAATTTAACAAGCTTTCATGATGGCGGCTACTTCAAGGAGCAGGAAGAAGCTCTGAACATGATTCTTCAATCAGTTTCTACTGGTAAGTGCTAAAAGCTATAGGTTATAATGTGTTATAGTAATTCAGGTAAAGTATAATAACACTTTTTCCACTATGGCCGTTATTTGCATTCTTACTTGTTTGTCGTTCCTCTGTGCTGCAGCTGAAACGTTGGCGTGTCCTTTGTGCTCTTCCATCAAACACAGAGAGCAGATGCACTGGCCATCGGTCTGACAGTAGACCTCCAGCAGCTTATCGTGCTTGGAGCAGATCTTCTCCTGCAGGGAGGCCAACGCATCCACCAGCTTGTGCCTCTTGAACGCTGCTGACCCGTAGTGCGGCTGCAGGTGAGTTTCACAGTAAGACGCCAGACACACCAGACAACTCTTCACAGCTTTCCTCACGTCGCAGACATCACACTTGACGTCCCCTGGGTTCTCTTCGTCCGTCACAGGTCGGGCGGGTTTATCCACCCCGCGTTTGTCCAGCAGATCCGCCAGCACCGTGTTCTTGTAGAGCTGGGGTCTGCTGGGGAAGGTGTGTCTGCACTGAGGACAGCTGTACACGGCAGCGGGACCCTGCAGGTCCCAGCAGCCACTCACACAGCCCATGCAGTAGCTGTGGCCGCACTGGAGAGTCACGGGCTCCTTCAGGATGTCCAAGCATATGGAGCAGGATAAAGGATCGGGGTCGTCGCGGCTCTCTGCCATCTTGGTTGACGGCGCTCTATTCTCACTTTCGTTTATGCCGAAACGAAAAAAAGGGGAGTAACTTACAACATCTGACCAACCCTGATTCAAAGCTGACGATGATGCACGAAGAAATCCGACTTTGGATCAAACTTCCGCATAAAAGCCAATGGGGAATACCCCAAAACTTATTTATTTTGCTGCAGTTTCTTTTGCGGTGACGTAAAATGATGTTAAAATGTACAACCTGCTACAAAAAAAGTTTTTGTCTCGATAGATAATTGAATGTCGAATTGTTTATTAAAGTATAAAAGCTATATTTAAAAATAAATAAATAATAATAATACGCCCAGAGTGTGTTTAGAGAGGCACGGAATAAAATGTAGCTTGTCCGGAAAAAAATATTGTGAGAATTGATTATTACACTTTATTTTTGATGAGCTTAACAGTGACTTTATTTTTACACATACCAATATCGACGGTGCTAGACAGACAAATATAAAGTATTTACATGGTATCAACGCATGCGGCATTGATTACTTTACGAAGTTAAGCTAACTCGCTTGCTAATTTAGTTTGACATGATGCTAATTGCTTGACGCTGTTAGCAACAAACCGACTCGCTTTTTGAATCGCTTTTTTGTGTATTGCAGCTACAATTTTGAGACAATAGATGTCGATTTTCTGCTAATTTTACATATTCCACATTTAGTTACCTATTTAAATTGTGTGAATACTTGAACTGTGAACTCTATTATAATTGTATTATATTTATTCAGTGTGTACATGTGACAATGTTTTTAAATTTTTTCAAATTTCTATTTGGATCTTAAAATGAACAAAAATAATAACGTTTAACTTTTGCCAGCAATTAACAATATAAAACTAATTTTCTCATTAATTTATCAAAATTCGTGAAAAATCCATCTTAGATCTGAGCATATATCTTCGAAATGTTGCATTAAACTGCCCAGTTGTAGTGTATACTAGGTTTTGACCCAGTCATGTTTCAAGACAAACATGTTCTGACCCTTCTCCACCTCCAGATGTCTCTATTCTATAACATGTAGTTCTTCCCCTTGTGGTGGATCAGTGAAACTGTACTCCACCTCAAAGTAATGCCAAAAGAGGGGAAGTGAATAAAATTGGGAAATTAGAAAATATGTCTAAATATTGATAATGTAATGTAAAAACATCATGAAAACCTTCAGAAATTCAATATTCCACTTCAAGTCTTATATCCCATTTATTATATCTATTTCAATATTATTGTTATTACATTTTATCAATATACTTAAACGTTTTTGTTATTTTAATACTATTATTTTTTATCTATTATTTCATAATTATTATTGTAATTAGTAGTACTGTTAGTATCAATATTAACACATAATGCTACAACCCACACACAAGCTGTAAAAAGCTGCATATAGCTTTTTATTTTTTTTGTTATAAAAAAATCATTAACAAATTTCAACTGTAACTTAGCAAAACAAATTGGTAACTTATCACTCAAACAACCTTGCAACCTAGTGCACTTGTATGTATATATTAAAAAGCGAGGTAAGCAGTTCTATTCTAATAAAAAAAATATTCTTTTCCAATTTCATCCACTATTTGGGTCTGCACTGTGTACACTCCAAATTACAAATTGCAAAACCATTTAGGAGCTGCTTGGTAAGGAATGCATGTTTCTTAATAAACTGGCTTTCAAAAGTAGAATCAATGGATACCATCTGACACTGCACATAGGATAAAACATGTTATAGGCAACACATAAACAAATAGAGAATATTTGCACAAAGTCCTCAAAAGACTAACAGTTGGTTTCATTTTCATGCTGAGCATCTTCTCGAGGTAAAGACAGATACAAACTTCCATCTGCCTTTGAAAGCACCTCTGCCCGACTGTGAAACTGGAGCCTACCTAGAAATAAAAAAAAGATATGAAGATATTAGATATGAAACTTGAATCTGTCTTATCAACATCAACCTCTATAGGGCTGCTTGGTTATGGGAAAGAAATTATGATTTTTTTATCAATATGGAAATCACAATTATTCAAACAATTATTTCTTAGTTACACAATGCACTTATTCAGCATCAGTGACTGTGATTTTGTTTGAGATGTGTTACCACATAGATATTATAGCAAATCTCAGTATTATTATATTATTAATATTATTGCTACATTGCATGTGAAGCAAATTTAGAAAAAAAATGTTGTCATACAACTAAATATTAGTTTAGGGATTCACAGGATTCATAAATTCTAGAAATGTGGAAAAAGTGAAGCACTGTGAATACTTTCTGGATGCACTGTATACACACACTAGACAATACAACGACACATATATACAACACAAGACAGTGTGAGTGTTACTTACAAGAGGCTCGTTGATGCTCTGGAGGTAGCATACATATCGGAGGGGAGTCTCCAAATGTTGCAACCATCACCTGGAGCAGGCTCAGTAGATCACACTCACCCTGAGAACGGGATGGAAAAATCACACCAGTGTTACGTGATTGTATCGCTTTTACACAACATTGTGCTGTTGAAGTAAAGTTTATATTCTCTGCTACCTGCTTCCACTCCTGCAGGTAGGGCAGCAGCACTTCTCCATTGCTGGAGACGTACTTCCCCTTTACTATCATCATGTCACACGTAGGCCTGACGTAGCAGATGGGGGCAGTCTGTGGGTAGCTGTCCTCCACCCACAGGCAGATGGGGATGTTGTAGGTCTTGTCTTTTGTTAAAAACAGGGAAACGTGGTTAATATGTGAGATTCCGATCGTTATTTTTATTTATTTAGACTTGTTCAGAACTTATATTACTTCCATTGATGACAAACAATAAAAAATGCTAAATCATTGTTACCTTTAAAAACGATGGGAATAGTTCCAGTTAGACTCATCAACACCTTTGAGTTTCCATCGTTGTAAACTGTACAGAATTCCAACAATGACATTTTAGAGTACTTGTTGAAATAAGTGTAGTAATAGGTTCGGACTTGTTGTTTAGCTTCTTACCATATGTATCCATCAGGGGTTCAAGGTTTTTGAAGTGAATCAGTGTCTCATATATTTCCTGGGCCAAAGGTTTGCGACGATATGTCTTCACAAAAGATTTCAAGAAATAAGGATAATAAATAATAAACAAAAAAACAGTGAAAAAACAGAAGCATCAATGTTGATGTTGATTTCCGTGAATGTTTAATCCAGAGAGAATATACATTTTTGATGAATATTCTTACCTTAGGGAGCATTCTCTTAATCCTTTCTTCATAATGTGCCATGATTATTCTTCACCTGAAAAGCTCAGTTTCTCTAGCTTTGTATCTTTTCGATCACCAAACCCTCACTAACCCTTGGCTTTCCTGCTGTCTTGGGTTTATGGATAACCACTTATCCTTTTATGATCCCTGAAAGCCAATAACAGAACAGTCTCACATTTATGCAAACCATTTGTCCCAAAAAGCCGTAGCTCGGTTATAGTACATGGCTTGAACAAACCTGACAGGGCAAAAAGTCTAAAGTTACTTTTTTTTTTTTTTAATTAATGGTTTAGGATTTGTAAAAAGGCTTTTTTGAATAGTGCAACCATCTAGTCTCTTCAAATAACAATGAATGAAAATGAATTTAGCTGTCTGCTAGTACTATATTTGTACATGTTCTATGCATTACCTCTGTGTAATCAGCTTTAAAATAATATTCAGAGGGTTATGAATTATGTCAAATTACTAATGTTTTTATGCCAAGCCTCTTCGAGCTGCTTTCTTTAACTGTGCAGTATTTCGTGCATATTTACTTGGCTCTTGAGGTGAGAAACAGCCAAGTTCAGTTCCAACAGTTATTTTCTGTGCAATAGTGTTTTTCTTTCATCAAGCATGTATTAAATATCAATATTAATTTATACCAAGACAAACATTTACAGCGGAAGAAAAAAAACAAGTCTCATAAACGGCACTACTGATGGTAAAACCTGCGTCATAAAAAGATTTATGACCCTCCTTTGCCCCATCATTACAGACCTACTATTGTGTAATCCTGGAGCGTGAAACCACCCACCACTGTATAAAGAGCTGTTGCTCATTCATTTACAGTCAATCATTTGGTATATTTAATAAAATCTCCAAGTGTATGCTTGGTTATTCATATAATATATTCAAACATGATATACAAAACAGCCTGTAGGTGGCAGCAAAACTCAAATTTGAGAGGAAGTTTGAATGTAAGGAACCAAGACACAGTTTCTTCTTGACATCTTTATTCCTGTCCTGCAATACATTTGCCTTTTTTAAAGAGTAAATACAACTTAAATAGCTAAACAGTTGACATTTTCACAAATTCTTTCCACACCTCCATTCCACAGTTTGCAAGGGAGAAACAAGCCCTTGAGCCCACTGTATCCTTGTGCAAAACTCCCAATTGTCCATACAGTCTTTGTCATGCTTGCCAGGTTTTCTGACATGTATACTTGTGGTTTTGCTGGCTGAGTATCCCTGTGGCAACATGACGCTGATATTCTAATGCAATGGGAATTTAATGCATAGATTTGTGGCGTTGTGGTATTATTACGGACGTACTGTATAAAGATTGACAGGGAGAGGACAAGCATACTATCAGGACTGTTACAAACTCCACACTTTTTTCCATTAAGTGGTTTGAGTACAATGGGTGAAAAAAAAAATATGTTAGGAACAACACAGCCAAAAGTGGGACTGAGGATCAACTCCAAAAGTATGGAAATCCTGCATTATTTCAAGATTGTAAATTTTTAAAACACAAGGCTTCTTAAAAAACAATATCTAAAGACACATTCACAGTTCATATCCTTCCTCCAAGCAGAGGAATGAACGGTTAACTGATAAACACAACATGACCACTATCATCCGCACAGTTACAAGACCGATCATATTTCTTTAAGCCATGTTATGGATGAAACAAAGAGTCACTTTAACTGTACAAAAATCAGCCGGATCTGAAATGAAAACTTGTTGTTTTTTTTTGTTGACATTTTTCACTCGAGAGGTCTGAGATGTCTTTGAGGTTTGCATCTGTAGTATGTTGCCAAAACCTGCCTGTAGTGTCTGGAACATCCATTATTATTCATGACTAACTCTGCACAGTATTATCTGGGGGACTAAGAAGATACAAATTCTAGTAATTAACAACATGTGATCCGATGTTTTTTTTAGAGGATATTCACCACCAGACCATCTAAACCAAACATTGACGTAAGGCAAATTGGTTTTACAGGGCTTTGTCGAAAGAACTGTCTAACATTTTATTTTGTTTTTCAGTTAAACAGAATCACATTCAGACACACCTGTCGTTACAGTTAAACCCTTTTTCAAAAATCAAGAGTAGTGTTTCAGGGAATTTTGTCTTGCCTTTCAAATTCTGTACAGCGCATATCTAAACTCAACACGCCTCGATACTTCTTTAGTCGCACACGAAAAAACTAACAAAACAATGCAGCAAACAACAAAAAACTGTCTCAGGTAGAGCTCGCTGCATACATGAGGTACAAACTAGCTAACCGATAAGGCAAAGTACACACGGAGCTGTCTTTTTCCGTTTAGGCAGCAAATTAATGGAGTCGTGGAGAGAGCAAGCTAGAAACGAAGCGATGCACCCCCATAACCCAATATCCATCACCCTATTACACATAAGAGTCCCACGTATACAGTAAATGTGACATGATTAGCACCTGACCTGTTATTGTTCCTTTGAAGAGCAGAAGAGGCAGAGAGAGAGGAGCTGTTTGAGGATAGTATGGTGTGTGGGGGAAAAACTGAAGTTGGACTATTCTGAGGCAGGACTTGTGCGTTACACTCTCACCGGTGACACCCCTAACCCTGGTGTCCAGGACTATTACACGTGACCTTCCTGGACCCTGATTCCTGAGCCTTAGTAACTATGAGGAATGATTCTTGCAACCGAAGAATAGCTGTAATCGCCATGTAGTAAATAACAGTTGTACACCTTACAGTTGCTGAAACAAAAGCGGGAAACCAATCAACTGGTGTCTAAAACCTGTCACTGTGGAACTGTACAAGAATCCTGCAGACAACCACTCCAGCTTTTAGCAACTGTGAAGAGGACAACGGCTACGTTTCCATGCACTGTACCTCTTCTTCCTAAACCAAAAGTAAAATAAAGTAGTCATGAGGTGTGTTTTTTCCCCAATACTTTGTGTAAAGTGAACAGTAAAGAATCCTATTGCACCAGCACCTATGTACAACTAGCCGTTACTATAATTATTCCACAAAGACAACTCTTAGCGATGAAATATCTGTAAAGAGTAAAGGCAGCTGCATTCTGGGGAAAAAAAAAAAAAAGACAAATTTGTCCATCTTTATATTCTCCATTCCACGTATCAATGGGAATTCCAACTACATCAGGCAGGTAGTGAAAAAATGTCAAACCAGGTGCCATCTGAAATGAACACCTTTGCTCAGTGACTTTTAAATCCTCCAATCATAAAATATGTTCTGTATCAGAAAACAAAAACCAAAGAAGTTTTTTTTATGACTAGGCTAACTGTTAAACAACAAATTATATTCATTCCCATGTCAGCCTCCAACCCCAAATACAGGTAGAGTAGGATGAGGGGGTGGGGTTATTTATGTGAGAGGTGTTGGGGCAACTAAATGTCCATTCCAGTCCATTCCATTTAAGTCAGTCAGTCCTTCCAGTAGGAAGCCAGGGGCGTGTGGAATTAGGCTTTCAAGATGGGAGGAGGTCAGAGACACCCCCTTTAAGACCAGTGTTGAGACTGAAAACAATAAGTTAGCAGGAAAACTTGTGGAGCTACCCAGCGGGACCGCACTGGAGTTGACGAGAGTCATTAGTGGTGTTGCTCACAAGTCGACATGGACCAAAAAAAAGGGGCCGGACCAGGCTAGTTCAGCTCGCCACGTAGGCCAACAGTCCAAATCCTCCTTTCCGTAAAGTCTATGGTTCAGTCAGCTCTGGTGGTTTCCTTGAGAGCTTTTGCTTACATCATCCTCTTTTTGAAAAAAGTTTATATTTCATCATTGAGTTGTTTTTATCGTTCTATCTTGAAGTCCATGCTGTCACTACACGCTGTAGCATTTCTCCTCGACGTGCAACGGTGAGCTGTGGGGGTTAAAAGTCACAAAGGGAGACAGATGTTAGTGTAGTTCTATTGCTTCCCCGCTTTTCTTACAAAAAACATCATGTAAAAGCTATAAACATAAATTCAAGTTATAGCATTACAGACAAATTTGCAGAATGCCCTTATTACTGGTTAATGACCTATCGTTTTAGATCAACCACAATCTCAGGCAACGAGATTTTCAGATCGTCAAAACAATTTTTTTTTTGCAGTTTTCCTAACCCAGGTTTGGTTTGAATGAAATCGCAGTTGAAATATCTGCCAGAAAAAGCCCAATTCAGTTGCTTTCTTTAAATCATTCAGCTACTATGTAGCTTTCAAAGAAGAAAAAAGAAATCTTTGGAAGTTAATATCTCACCTGCATCATGATACCACACAGCGACAGCTCATACAGTCCTGACCGCTCTCGTCGGGCGGGTTCAGCTTCCTCAGCTTATGCTGTCGGATTTCCCTGACCAGTGTGTAGAAGGCGTCCTCTACTCCCTGTAGAACACACACAAACACACGGGGAGGTTAAGGGACAAGCGGAGCACTGACAATGGTCAATTATAAAGTAACATAAGTACACTAAATGCAAATCAGCCCTCAGGTGTACTCACCGTTGAGGATTGGCAACATTACCATGGCAACCCTGATCATTTCAGACACTGTTAATCAAGAAATCATAAAGACTAAAAAGAAGTCTTATTTCTTCGCATACTCTCCCGTTTGAATGACCCATGTTCTGCCAGTTCAGTGATGAATGTGTGAGTGTGTGTGTACCTACATAATGTGTGACAGTGAGTCAGAGCTGTACAGCAACTTCTCCTTTTGAGGCCGTTCAAATGCTGTAGTTCTGTTCTCAATCCAAGGTAACCTGTCTATGACTCATCGCCTGCGGCATAATAAAATGCTCCCAGCAACGCAAATCACATCATACCACTGGGCATTCACTGCTCCTCATGTGCATGAATACACGTGTAAAATGTACAATTTCAGAGATGGTAGTAGAACACTGTAACTGGTTGTCTACAGTATGACACGGCACAAAGGAGGACAGTCTTTTGTGGTTTAGGAAATTGGGAAAAAGTCTAGTGATTAGAGGTAGAATAAATTATGACAAAAGGAAAGAAAAGGGGCTTTTTTATTAAAGTGCACAAAGAGAACACAAGTAGAAGCTTCTTGTCCGATACCTGTCGTGTCTTGGCAGAGGTCTCGATGTAGGGAATGCCGTAGGAGCGGGCCAGTTCATGGGCTTGCCTCGTGTCCACCGTGCGTGCCGGGAGGTCACATTTGTTTCCCACAAGCACCATGGGAACATCATCAGAGTCCTTCACACGTTTAATCTGTTCTCTGGGAGTTGCAAAACAAAGAAAAATCAATATTTTATTTAATTTGCTAAAACTGTTTCCTTAACCCATCCCGACACTGCATTGAGTCACAGTGACATGTCCCTCGTCTGGGATCCTCCCTGATTCATAAACAACAGCAGCAGCAGCACCACCACCACTGGAGAGCCAACCACCCAGGGAGGCTTTAGGACCCTGAGGAAGAGCCAGGGCCCGCCGGTGCTGGGCTGTGCTGCACTGCTGAAGGAGGGAGGGGGAGGGACGGACAACAGGCAGGCGGCAAACAGCATTACCTCATCACTACAGCAGCCAGCGCCAAACGCCAGGCGGCCAGGGGGGGAAACTGAGCGAGAGGAGCGGGTCAGATCAATCTATCAGCTCAGCCCTTCTCCTACCTCAGCCACAGTACAGCAGGATGCATCCACCACAGTGAGCCAAGCCCCATCTGCAGTCAACGCTGCTATTGGTGTTCGTGCACACACTTGCACTCAAGTGTTGATGATGTCACCTGCTTTAGATTATTAGTACTATTATTACGTGCTGGTGGGGCAGGTATTTCAGGTCTAGTGTGTCGTATTTAAAGCGTTTTGGCGCATTGAACATCAAGTGCAGATATGATCACAGATATGATCACATCAGCCTGGTGGTGCATTCTTGTGTACGGTACAGTATAATGATTGAAAAAAAAATAGATAAAATAGAATGCTATGTAGTGAACTAAACTAAACAACTCTAATTGAGCCAACACCTATAAAATCCAGCAAAGGAAAACACATGCATGCTTTTACAAGTTCCACAATGGTTTTACAGTTATGCTGGCAGTCGTATTAGCAACTGATAGTACAGTATGAATGTAATGAACTCAAAAAGCATATGAAACTGTATAGGAGGTGGCAAACTTATTGTGAAGCTTCTTTTTCTGGCCATGTGCAAGACTGGCAATATTCGATGCAATGTAATGAGGAAGACAAAATGTGGAAAAGAGAGAAAAGACTCATCTCCAGCTGAAACTATTCCCCGCCCGTCTCTCTCTCTTTCTCCTTCTCTGTCCTTGGAAGTCCTACCTCTCCCCCGCTCCCCTAATTGAGTCAGGATCGATTTCATTGGCATCGTGCTGTAATCCTCCAGTTGGGGGCTAAGCTTTCTTTAGCCGTGTTAAACGCTACAGCATGACATCATCCTACTACTGCAGAGAGCTGGCACGCACGCACATACACACACACACGCCTCTCCCTCCAGACCCCAAGGGAGTCCCTGTAACACACACCGCATATACAAATATGCGCACACGCCTTAGAAGAACATCAATGATTTTAGTGTCCGAGCTCCACCCCTGAACCGACCGTTCGACCTGACCGTCAAAAATGTTCACGTCTGCGACAAAACATCCCATAATGCTCGATATCGGCGTCAGGGTGTGTGTCACAGTCTCTTTCTATTCCTTCGCACCTGTACTGGTGGATGTCCTCGAAGGACTTGGTGTTGTTGATGGCAAAGACACAGAGGAAGCCCTCTCCTGTCCTCATGTACTGGTCCCTCATGGCGCTGTACTCCTCCTGACCTGCAGTGTCCAGGATGTCCAGCAGGCAGGTCTCCCCGTCAATCACCACCTGTTTCCTGTAGGAGTCCTGCAGAAAAAAAAAAACAGAGGGGGGGGGGGGACACCAGGCAAATATAATAAGAGAGAGAAATATCTGTAACCAGATGCAAAACAGTCTGTTCAGGTGGGATTTGAGCGTCGGCCAGCAGAGGCAACTGTGAGTCCATTACTGGGGGGATGTCACATCCTTGGCCTCGGACGCTTAATGCGACACGCAGCGAGTGGGCCTTGGCTTGATTTCTCACAGACACATGTAATATTGATTGAAAAGTTGATATCAGCCATTAATTCCCCATCCACTTCCAGGTCAGGCTGACGCTGGGAGATCAGAGGAGCGGGGATATCGGAGCCAATGTTTAGCCTTCCAACACGCAGCCACAAAAACATGGGAGTGCCTTCCCTTTGTTTGTTAGAGCATAGGGGCCAGGAATGCAAATACACAAAAAGGACATTGTCTGGCCAGAGGCAGGCGTGGTGAGAAGAGAGAGAGAGAGAGAGAAAGAGAGAGAGGGAAAAAAAGAGAAGAGAAAATATTCTCACTGGCTTCCTTCTCTTTGCAAAGTCTGCAATGTCTCTCAGTGTCTTTTTTTTCATGAAAAAAAGACAGAATTACAAAGAAGGGCGGAATGAATATCTAAAACAAAAGTAAGGATATTTTTTCCCCAAGTCCAATGTTTAAGATTTAGCTGCATTTAGAGGAAGGACATGGCAAAAACAGAATATTATATTGTTAAATGAGTTTTAATTTGTATATAATCAAAAATATGAATTGTTCTATTTGTATCATTTTACTTTAAGCCAGCTTGATCTACATGGGGAGCAGTTCACCCTCCGTGGAGGCCGCCATGTTGTACCGCCATATTTCTACATTTACCTACAACAGCGTTTTTTTCAGCAGCATTGCAGACATTTGTACATTATTACATGTGTGCACATCTATCATATAGGTGTAAAAACAGTGTACAACTCAATTCAAGGTGGAGCAGGGAAAAACATGTTTTGTCGAACAGTCTCCTCGGTCCTTCTCCACCTTCCTACCACAACACCCAAGATGCCTCACTACAGAATGATGTGTAAAACATGCGTAGCTGTACCTCTATGGTGGGGTCATATTCATCCACAAAGTGGTTTTGGATGAGCTGGATGGTGAGTGCACTTTTGCCCACGCCTCCTGCTCCCACCACCACCAGCTTATACTCCGTCATCTTTGCCGCTGCCGCTCACCACACGCCCCAATGCTGGAAAGAAGAGAGGGGAGAAAGAAACGTTAGTCATTTAGCTCACTGTCCAAACCTGGTAACCTGCATGTTTTTTGTCCTGGGAACTTTTACAGGCTTCATTGTACTGCGGGATATAATGTCGTTTATAACCATCAGTGCACACAAACATACAGCAATTACCATTATTGCCAAGGGTTGAGAAACATCAGTGGTCTGTGTGTGTGAGAGAGCTGTGGGTGCTGAGGTTGAGACCCTCAAAGGGGAATGTTAAAAATGTGCTGAAGGTACTCAATGTTCCAATCCTGTCCCGCTCAGTGTGAGCAGCTGAGTCTGTGTGTGTGTGTGTGTGTGTGTGTATGTATGGGAGAGAAAAAGGAGGGGCAGGTCACCAGTAGACTGATCCTCATCACTCAACCTTCACATACTGATGCATATTGTGGAAATCAGAAAGAAAAAACTGTAAAAGAGATGAATTAATACAAATATTTTTTAAAATGCTACATTAGTGCTAGTGAATAAAGTCAGCATAAGATGTGGGGCAACAACGCTCTACATTACATTACACTCAGAGACGGGGCTCACAGTGTGCATCGTCATGGCTACTGAATGTTGACCACAAAAGTACCATGTCACTATTAGGATAAACAGCAGCATATATGCTAAAACAACAACAACAACAACAATAAGCAAAAAATACCTATATTTCTCCACCTGGCTGAGCAGGGAAGCTAAGCTAAAACAGCTAGTCTTACCGGAAAATAAAGACAGACTATGAGGCAAGGAAACGGAAACAAAAGAAGGTGAATACTGGATCCTCTGATCCATACTATTTACAAATGAGGACTGTAAGTTTTACCTTTTATTATTATACAATTTTATTTATTATATTACATTAACAGACAACTGTCAAACTGTGTCAAACGTTTTTTGTACCAGTATCAAAGTCAAAGTATAGTTATTTAAATAATTTTAAATTATATCCAGCCGTAGTGTGCCGTGTTGAGAAAAAAAAAAAAACTTTAAAAGAAAAGAAACTTGCTTAAAATATATTACTACTCATGCTTATTAATACTAAAAGATGCAGAGAAAAATTCTGGGTGCACTTAAATTACTTGCTGATACACCTGAAATAAATAAATATTGTAGAGCCCTGAAGGTTGATAACCTTTTGGCGAGAAGATTTCTAGTAGATTCAAAGTAAATATCTTTGAAACAAATGTGCACCCCTGCTTTTCTTTTCCTCTTTCACAACAAAATAAAGCAATTCACCATCACTAACGAAGCTCGCCTATTTCTACGAGCTGTTTCTTGATGCTTTGCCTTGATTCTTCCATAGGGATCAATCCATAGCAACAGTATGAGAGGCCTGAAATAGGATTTTATGACTCCAGGTGTGCCTTCCGTCACCCCCACTGGACCTACTGAACCCACTTAATAGGTCTATTTAATGCAACAGAGCTACCCATGTTCATCAATCAAAGCTTTTTAGAGACATTTGAGATACATGCATCTCTTGGGTTATAACCACTTTCTGTAGGAACGAACCTACAGGTACAAGCTACCTCAACAGGAGCACCATGTCTGGATCTAGATGTTTGAGTCCAGAAGATAACAGGAAAAGCAGAGTAAGTCTCTTCTCCAAGTCTAATTTCACATGGAGTACCCGTAAAATTCTGACAGTGTTGGCTTTGGACATGTATATAAAATTTCCATAAAAAAGGTCATCTATAAAAAAAAAGGTGGGCTTTCAAATCCCTTTAACTTTGAGAAATGTTTTCTATAACTTAGAAGGGTTATAAATTTACACCTCAGTAATTGTTACAGCAACAGATGCCAGCGCAATGAACAAACAGAGCATTGAGACAGAGGTTTAGGCTGAGGAGCAACTTATCCAAAATTCACCAATGAATTTGTCAGTCAAATGTAGATCTGGTGAAAAGCTTGTGGCGTTTTGGCGTGTCAGCTGGAATTACACATGTAGATCCATGCATAGACACAAACCAATACAAAGGCACACACACACACACACAGATCCTCTGACATCACCACCACAACACTGCTGGCCAGTGAAATTCCAGGCTTGTTGAATCAACGGGCAGAGAAAGCAGCCGTATGGGTGTTGCCGCTGCAGGCAGTGGCAAAGTGTGACTCAGCTTTACTGAAAATTTACCACAAAGTTACCAAATCTATGACCTGACCCAGATTTGACCTGATTCCAGCCCGATAGCAGACAAGACAGCGCAAGCGATAGAAAGACAAGAAGCTGTTAGAGATTTTGCAAGATTAAATCAAACAAAAGCTAGAGCTAGTGGGAGCAAACTATGGCTAACCACAAGTGGAGTCTGCCCGGAGGCCCATGGCAACGGTAGGAACCTCCCGTGGTTACGGTCTCTGTTTGACATCAGGCGGACAACAATGAGTGGCTAGGTGATGTCATCGTGGGGATGTCATCTCTGACACCAGAGCTCAGAAGAGGAAAATCACACCGTTTTCTTCAGAACACGACTTGGCAGCTTAGTTTCACTTTCTGTCGACAGTAGTGGAAAAACACCCATGTGCAGAAATCACCATCAACAACCGATTCTTCTTGTGAATTAGCTGCTGACTCAATTACCAGAATAGGATAGATACCTTGAATTGACACAAATGGTTCCATTGCCACACAAACTTACAGTAAGTGCCCTCAGAGCTGTTTTATATCATGCTCTTTTAGGGACTGACTTGGCCAGCCTTAAATTTCGCTTCCTCAAAACTTGTTTCTTTTATGTCTTGCACTACGGACTATGCAGTTCAGACCGAAACAAGGTCACACAGGGTAAAACGTCCCCGCCCGCTCATCGCTAGTGTCGTACTTTGCCGAGGAAGAAAATCACTTGCACCACCTGCTACACTGTGTAATCAATCTGTCAGGATTTCACAAGCGCCATGGATCACATAGGCCGCCTCACCTTCTCCGGGGCACCAATTGTCATCTCTTACTTAAAACATCCACAACGTGTAGCTCTGTTATTCAAGCGCCTCTTGCGCTGATCAGCAGCGAACACTAGCACTCCAGCGAGCCCGAGCATAGAAAACACATGCACACCGTCTCTCTTGTGCTCTATTTTCAAAAGAAACACACACGCAGAATATTCAACTTGTAACAGATGACGTGAACACAGCTTCTGGTCAGTTTAGTTAAATGATGGCACAACATTTAGTCCCCAGTTCAAGCACCTTTAAAAAGAGAATTGTGTGTGTGTGTAGGTGCTGGAGGGGGGGGGAGCATTAAAAGTAACACACATGCTCCTATATTTGTCTCCGGGTGTGGTGTTGTATTAATAGAACCTGCATTACCTCTGTGTTATTTGTGTCTGAGGCGTGTGTGACTGTGTCGATGTGGGGACACACTAAGATTAGCAACATTAAGAAGACTGGCTCACTGATGTCAATGATTGACAGAAATGCAGACTTGCTAACTGAGCGCACACACGCGGCACAGACACGCATACACAGAACAGGTAGCTCTGACCGCCATCCCCAATATCAACAAAGGCCTCCTTGTAAAAACACCCTTGCTGCTATAACTCTCAAGCACAACAGGAAGGGAATTATCCTGACCCCTCAATCTTGTGGCCAAACATTTAGCTTCCTTTTCCCTCACTGTAAATAAATCAACCTGGTACACTGTGCAGCTCACGCTGGCTGGAGTACAGAAACCGCGGCAGAGCCGCAGAGTGAGCCTTGCTCCTGAGAGCCTCCTCTGGCCAAATAAAGAGCAGCTGTGTGAAGGGGAGTCTTGTACGGGGCACACAGATGCTGGAACACCTTGGGTCACTGTGGGCTATGAGCTCAAGGCAGGGCAAAGGCTCACCAGGAAATAATCTAGTTAGTAACAGGTCTTAGATATTAGATAGAGAACACTTTTTGGGGACGCATTAGAGCTGCAGCTAATTTTCATTATCGATACTTCAGCTGCTTAATTTATAACTTCTACTTAAAATATTTTATTTTAGAATGAATTACTATGGTTTTGTGAGTCATCAAAAGAGCCTAAAAAATGTCCCCAAAAATTCACATGATACTGTATGTATGAAGTCGTTTAAAACACCACCATTTGAAACATCATATTTTTGGTTGGAAAATTTCTCCCTAATGGACATATTTTACTCAGAAGTCTTGATTAATTGTAAGACGTGAGCAGAAAAAAAAATCTAACTTTTGTATACAATCTTAACGGAATTATTCAGCGGTCCAGGCAGCCAGATAACAGGGACACATTAAACACAAACATTAATTACAAATAAGTACAACTGCAACTAACAATTTGATACATTTTTTTAAAATTATTTTTATTATTCATTATACTACTGATTTCTGTTCACGTTGGCATTTAATTGATCCATTGTCAAAATTGGAACTATATATATATATATATATATATATATATATATATATATATATACATACATACATACATACATACATATACATACACACACTATTGCATCTTGGGCTTCGGAAAACAATGATCAGCATTTTTCTTTTGAGATTTTAGACTCAGACTAAATGACCAATCATTAGTCATCATTAGTCATCATTGCAGCCTTAATCAAAGCAGTTGCTTAAAATGCATATATTGTTTATTCGTTTATATGTTTGACTTCTAGGTAGAAAAATACAATATACAACTAAAAAAAGAAAGTAATTGACACGTCTACTCACAAAAACGCTCTAGATTTTTGACATTGCTGGTTACCACGTTTCTTCTCTATAAGCACATCTCAAGCGTACACTTGCCAAACGATTGAAATTTAGAGCCTAAAATGCAAATTTGAGGCACCCGCACTTGCTACCGGGAGACTGGAGGAAGGAAATCAGACAGCCGTGCCATCTCCTCTCAAACTAGGCCATGTCAATGGCTGATTAATAATCCACACATACATATGGAGATGAGTAGCAAACTTAATCATTGATAGAGATGCTGTCACTTTCTCAGAGTCACTTGTTGTCAGAGCTGGCTTCTACTGAGCTGGTCTTTGTGCAGATATAGAGGGGTAGGATGATGAGGACAGTCATGGCTACACATCAATTTATTTATTTATTTTTTTACATATTTCATCCACAAGTGCAGATGAAGAAGAGATGGGCAATATATTGACATTATTTGAGTATTTTGATAAGACTAGATTTTGGATATTGGACTATATGGAATATTTTGCCTTTTCTTGGTTTTAAAGGCCGTAGAGTAAATTTAACTGTTCTCACCTCAACCCACTTAGTAATTATATTCACAATCCTTTTTATCATTTATCAAAAGTCTCATTGTTCAAATACTTTTGTAAAGCATTAATAGGCATTAATTCCTACAATATTGATATTGAGGTATTTGGTCAAAAATGTATTATTTGAATTCAGCCATATCCCACAGCCCTAGGATGAAGTGTAGAGACTTTCTCTCCAAGTGGGATTATTCTGCCCTTATTCTAGCCCTAATCCTCACATTGTCCAGTAATTACCGTTGGTGCATGGTTAACCTTTGCTACATGTGACATGTGCCCCAGACGTGCAATAGTTGGCTGCACCTGCAGCACATCCACCCATGCTTTCCTCTTTTATTCATCGTAGATGAATCACATGGCAAAGTGACTCCTATACCGGTGTAGCAAATTAGCTCAAAGAAGAATAGAGTAGGATTTATTCCACCGCCGTTCACAGAAATGATGCTGAGCTAGGCTACATATCTAGAGCGCTGCAGTGACCTGTTCCATTTCAAAGTTCACAAAATCTTTGCATGGCTGCTTTTTTGATCAAAGAGCACCATACAGTATGTCTATGTTTAGGGTTATTTATAGCCCACCACCTCCAGCCTGGGAAATTAACAGTTCGTTTTGAAACCCTAGAGCTGCGCCTAGACCAGGAGGATAATCTTACATGACAGCTTACGGAGGGTTGCAAGCACAGAGCGCAGATAGAGGGGTGATGGGAGGAGAGTGGCTCAGGGCGAGGGAGGGAGAGGACCACTCTTACTATATGCCAAGGGCATAGCAAACCACAGGAGGGAGGGGCCGACCTGGAAACCGAAAAACAGATGAATAAATCAATAATAAAAAAAAAAAAAACAGCAACAACCACAGACCCTGGCTTTTTCCCCTCCAGCTGATTCAGCTGTACGCCTGTGATCGCTACTTTCAATAATAATAATCTCCTTACCCCCTTTTTTTGGTCATTTCAGACCCAGAAAAGTGTTCCATCACTTCAACACACGACACGTGAACAGCCATCTTCCTCAACATGCATTGTGAGCCCCATTAAAGTGCCTAATTGGTTAAAGAATCCATACTGGCAGAGCCACAAGCCTGCTGCAGAGATAATAGATTTTTAATGGAGCGATGATGGTAAGGAGACCCTCTCCAGGGAGGTATCACGGTCGAACACAGAGGCTCCATGACCCATCCTAGAGCCTCGATAGCCCACCACGCCCTCCCGCTGCTCACCGATGACGTCATCCTCCTAAACAGCATCCAAACATAAGTGGTGACTGGCAGATGAGGACTCACCATTATGCTCTCTGAGGCTGCTGAAACACAAGCACCGATTTGAGACGATTCTCAACTGTAGAATCTATCGGTTTAGGGTGAATCTCATTGTTAGTTGATATATTTAAAACATTCCACCTTAAGAGGGTGTGCAAGCCAGAGAAAATACCAAAACCTGAATGAAACCATCACTTTGCACCAAGAGAAAATCCCTCAGTAAACAATTCCTCCTCCCAACATTTTCTCCCTCACAAACATTTATATAGAGGGCCTCTGCCTGCGGCCGTGTGTTTGTGCGCAACGTTTAAACAAGCCGCTCTTAAAAAAGGCACCGGAGTCCGGGTGACCCTTTTTCACTACCCGGGTCATCCTTTTAGCTTTCCGGTGGAGGCCGCAGCAGAGATGAAAAATGCCAGCTGACCTTCACACAAAGGGCCGCCAGTTAGAGGAGCCACGAGGCTTCCCATCAGACACCAAGCGCCCTCCCGAAACTCATCAGTGGTCTACCCTCGGAATCAGAGGAAACAGTTGAATCTTGTCCAGTCGGGGCTTTAGCTTGTGTGCATGTGAAAGCAATCTTCTCTCAGGGCCACAATTAACCTGTGGACGATCTCACCAGTACTGACTCAAATTAGCAGCAAATACCATATCGGTGTAGTCACGAATGTTAATGCCCACTTGATTAGTATCAGAAAAGCCGCCCTGTCCACAGACGTCTGTAATCCTCACACCTACACATTTAACAAGTTAATTCCCTACAGATGAACAGTCTGAAGAGTCCCTCTTATGTTTGGCACGCTGCTGGGCGACAGTTGTTCATAGAATGGGACGACACACATGCATCACACCTCTATCGCAGGCCTGACTACCTCCAGCTGTTTCCAGCTGCCTTGACTGTCAAATTCACACGACTGACAGTGGACCTCCTTTATATGTCCTCCCTTAGCCCGTACAAACATGGAGAGACAAAAAAAGACAGTCCTCCTTACATGTATAATGTAATTTACACATCAGCAGTGATGTCGTGTAAATAGAAAGTTTAGATAAGATCAGCAGAGCAGTCGGTGACAATCATATGTCAATAAAACACATCAGTAGACACACAAAAAAACACTTTCTGTTTAGGTTTAACAAGGATCTAACATTGTTTCTTGCCTTTTTGTATAATGAATGAATTCTGGTGTTGCTTTATGTCATCCTGGGATGGGTGAATTCTTTCTCCTCCTGCCTTACTAATCCTTTGGCTGTAAATTGAGAGGAGGCTTATAAGACACCAGTGCTTTCTTTGTCGTATTACCCCTCCTTTATAAAAACCCATAAACTATTTTTAAACAGCTTACAGAGTAGAAAACATCCCAAGTCAGATTTTTTTATAAGCCTCGCAAAGGAATCCAACTTCCGCAGTGATACATTCAGTTTGTACTGAGTGTGACGGGGCGTCACCCTGCTTGTCTGTGTGGCCACTATCGGCAGCAGCAACCTCAGACTCTAGATTGTCTTTACAATGGACACACACACACACACACACACACACACACACACACACACACACACACACACACACACACACACACACACACACACACACACACACACACACACACAGCAGATTAATTCCCATAGAAAGCTATGTTTATATAAATACCATCGCTTTCTCTCCCCCAAATCAGATTAGGAGTAAATCCATTATCCCCCCGAACCAAGTTTTAACACCCAAACTCAAGACTGTTATTCAATTGTATATATCATTGTTCGGAGAGAAAAAAATCTGAGCCAAGCACAATCTGTATAAAGCGTGTTACCGTCAGCTAGAAAGTGAAATAAAAGCGAGTTAGCGAGCTCGCTGGATGACAGAATTAACACGTTTGTGATGGCTAGCGTTAGCTCGTGTTTTAACTGTGGACCGCAGTCTCCAGCCACAGCATTTGAAAACTGACCTATCATTAGGCTGAGAAAACGCTCACTGCCGACATATTTCGGACACAGGAATGTGCATTGCATACTTACAACAAGCAGAGGTCTAATTAGCGACAAGAGCGACGTTTCGTCCACCGGAGGAGAAGAAGAAGAAGAAGGAGGAGAAGAAGTAGAAGAAGAAGAAAAGGCGTTCAACTCTGCTGCCTCTCAAATGTGAAGAAAAACAGAATGTTCTGGGTCTTGCTTCCCGCCGTCCTCGGATATCTGCAGCTTGTTCTCCCCCAGAAACTGTGTAGCTTTCCAGTGGCTAAAATGCGGCAGGCGGCACCGAGGCTTTCATTGGTTCTGGGTAAAACGAGCCCGCGTTGAACAATGTGCTTCCACAGACAGGAGAGAGTGGATGAGGAGTGTGGAGCCCACGCCCAGCTCTATCACACATAGACCCGCCCCGTTACCGTCCATGTTACCGACTGCTGCCTTCAGGGCCTGTCCGAAAACACATACACAACACCTCACACTTTGGGGGGGATTTTGTGCAGTGGTGAAAGAAGTACTTTTATTTTTAGTTTGGTCAAAGTAAAAGCCCTGAATTGAAAATGTTATTTAAGTAAATGTAATGTATTATGGTAATGTTATTATGTTTTTTGCACTGTCTTGTGTATTATGAGGATATTTTATGTTAACTTGAGTGGTGACTTCATGACACATTTATAGCAGCTGCCATAAACTGCACATGAAGCATCCATGACTGTTTCACGAGACATGGCTCAACACTCATACCAAACCTTTCATGAATGTGGAAGACACAACAACGGCGACTTGTCAAAATAAAAGTCCAACAATTGCAAGGCAGCATTGCCGTTTTTGTTATAAATCTCTTATTCCATAGGTGTCAAACTCAAGGCCTGCGGGGCAAATCTGGCCCGGTACCCCTCGAAAGCTTGCACTGACTTGTGCAATTCTTTGAGAGATGGGAAAGCGAATAAATGTTAAAAAATAAATTACGCCGGTCATGATGGTTTTTCCTCAATTGGCCGCTATGGCCGCTATAAAAAGGAAAGTTTCCTTTTTTCCTTTGTTGAAGTACATCTGTCATTACTTTCTTGTTCTTGCACTGCAGTTTGTTTAACCTTCAGCATATCAACACAAAACCATGGATTCCAATCTTAGAAAAATCCATAAAACAAATAAAATTGTTAATAGTCGTTACCTGCATATTCTTTTATGAGTCTCTAGATATCTGTGATGATTTGCCATGTTTTGCTGCAGTATTTTTGATTATTAGATGCTAAAATCAAAACAAAATTGCATTATATTTATTATTATTATTACATTTATATTTTTAAACCATATCGCTGATGTGGCCCGGGATAAAAATTAAGTTTGACACCCCTGTCTTATCTGATCATACCATATCTGAATCAATGGGATAGTCTAGTGCCAAGGAGGCACAAACATGGTCAACCATGTTTCATAAAAATGTATTTGTTTTATAATGTAACTTTGCAGATGATTTCTCATCTTTTGCTACTGGGAATGTCAAACTGTTACAGATTACAAAATACAGGTCAGCTGAATGTGAATGGTTTACCTGCCAGTGTTAAACTCTGGGATTACAAATACTTTGTAAATTGTAGAGTAAAGTGGCATTCAATGTATAAAATATTCATGAAATATTTACAAAGGCTGGAGAGATTACATTTATTGTATCCAGGTTACACAAATACAGGTCAGCTTTGCATTTGTTGGGCTTTTATTTTGACAAGTTGTCATTGTTCTGTCTTCCACAATCATGAAAGTTTTGCTATGAATGTTGAGTCATGTCTCCTGAAACAGTCATGAATGCTTTATGTGCAGTTTATAGCAGCTGCCGAATGTACTATGATCAGTGTTACAGAAATGAGCTGTTAGCTAAATCTAGTGTTGTACATATTTTCTAATGAACTGAGATTAATGTATGTAACATATGGTCCCTGAAAAAAACTGCTCAAATAATTATATATCAGCAAAAGTATCCATGATACATTATTTTTTAGTGTGTTATATTGAGTGTTATACTTCACTAAAAATATTAGTTTAATGTTGTACTTGTCTCAATATTAAGTCTGTGGCCAGTATTGATTGCAAAATCGTTCTGTGGCTGTTTTCTTAATGATCTTCACTCCATGACATCAAGCAACAGAGGTTAACAATGTACAAATAATGCTGGCCCAATTTTAGGTGAACTAAACATGCATGAGTAGTCGTACATGTCACAGTTTATAACAGGGTGCTTATCCTTTGCTGGACGGGCACTTAAAAAGAAAATTGGGAACATAAATTTAGAGAATGGCCTACACACTTCTCCAGGTACCACCACACCACTGGTTATATTATTACTGTATATATTTTTTTTTACCATTCATAAGTACATATAAGAGCATTTTAATGCTGTACTTCATCAAAGTTGAGACAATTTGGGGTACTTTGTATAGATTAATACTAGTAATACTGTAGTAATGCATTATATCATGTTTACTATAATAATAATAATTATAATACACAAACCTTCCATGCCTTGCTCTCAAATAGAATTGTGATAGAAAAGAACATACCATTTAAACAACAGTTAGAATATAAAAATAGAAAATCCAATGTATGTATTTAATGTAATATATTTAATTTAACCTTTTTTCAAACTTGAAACCTACTTAAGTAACAGATCCGAATCCACCTTTCACCTGTTTTCACAAGTGACATATTTCATAATAATCATTGGATGATTGGATGGTCCTCCTCACAGACAAGAAGAAATAAGCATTTCATGATATTTATTTATAAAGCTAGTCTACTGTTGACGATTACAAACTATCTCACGTATCTCCTTTTATATATATATATACAGTACATCATCCAATAACTACTTAACCCTAAAAATTCTTTCTCTATGTACTAATGTTGGCAGACGTTGTACAGGTACAATTCAAATGCACCATTCAAATGACATGAATGGCAAATTTACTGTTTAGTATTGATTCTTGTGTATTTGGGTTGTTTCTTCTTCTCAGATTATGTTTTTTGCTTGTCAATTTGTTCTTTTTCTCAGGTTTCCTTGAAAAGGAAATTAAGATGTTATGTAATTTCTATCAATGTAATCACTTTGTGATCAAAACGGTGTTTCACCACCACCAATGGTGTTTTTCTTCACCACAAAATTTTGTGTTATTATTGCATAAATACAGTCAAGTTATTGACTAATATATAAGATATTTAATCTAACATATGCAAACGCTAAATTGCCCATAGGTGTGATTGGTGTGGTGCCCTAGGATAGGCTGGGGACCATCTGGGGTGTAATGTGCTGGGATTGTTTCCAGCAGACCCCTGTGACCCTAATGAGGAATAAGTAGGCATAGAAGATGAATGAATGAGTGTTAACAGTATAGTTCCTGAACGTGCCACCAGTCATTTAAATATTCCATGAACGCAACAGGCACTATTAAGTTACAAAAATGTATTTGAAGTTCAACATAGTATTTTAACATGTATTTATTTATTAGACTGTATTCTGTATTGTGTGTGCTTTCTAGCCTGGAAGCATCCTAACCTTTAAAGCGCAAGCACACTACATATCCCAGAGGTCCACGGGGCTCCCAGTGCCGTATCCAGGAAGTCGCCTGTGGTTGTCAGGAAAACTTTTGCTTGTAAGCAAAGTGTTTTCAGTCTGAAAACAAAATATATGGACTATCTTTCTAGACTTCAGTTTTCCGCAACAGGTACAATTTATTTAAAGTAAAAAAAATAAGTATTTTATGTTCAGTCGGTTGTAAGTGTCGTGAGAATTATCCACGAGAGAAAAACTAATGAATTTGTTTAATACTGTAGTAAACGCGTAATAACGTTAACGTTAGCTAGCGCGTTAGCTTGCGCAGCGTTGGGTCAAATTTCGACTTTTCTACAAATAAGAGTCGACCTTGTATGAAAAGAAAGATTTCTGTATTTTTTTCAGGTAGCTGTGAGAGATGAGCTGCTATAATGGGTCTGGGTCCCATGAGGTCCGACCCGGCTCAGCTCGGGTCCTGGTGTCTGAGCCCAGTGGATCAGGCCGCATCAACCCAGCTCCTGTCACGAAGCCCTGGGAAGACTTTGAAGCAGCAGTGGAGCTGTACCTCTCTCCTGAGAAGCTGGTAAGGACCTCAAGATACCCTGTGTTCCCTGGTCTGTATTATTCAGGTGTCTATGAGCATCATCAGCAGGTCATTTTAGTTGGGTCTGGTGTAGCCAGTCCAACTAATGGCCCAGAGCATTGCAACAATGTACTTAAAATTGTACACCTATATTATTATTATTATTTATATCTATCTTCTTCCATAAAAATGTTGACTTGCTTCTCCTAGGATTTTGAGAAAACCCCAACACTATACACATCATTGAAATTGCAGGAGACATGCACACATTCTCCAATAAGGCAAATTTGGAAATGCATTAAAAATAAAAATCAAATTTTTTTATGACAGATCTTCTGCATTCTGCAGTCTGTCAGTTCTGGATTATTTTAAATGGTACAGACAACAGACTACAGTTTCTCCACAGACATATCTAGAGGCATGTAGAACTAGAATAAAGAAGAGTTTGCTGAAAAGACAATGTTGTGAAATTTTTTTTTTTTTTTTAATCTGACAGAAAAAAAATCTATGCAGAATTGAAAACTGATTGATTTTGCTTCAACATTTTTATTATTTTGTTTTGATAATTAAAAGGTCTGTAGTAAAACAAGAAAAAATACTATTTCAACAAATGGAAACAAAAACAATTCAATAGATCCTGATGCAACGAGGTGCACTTAAATGCACCAAATGTGCTGCTTTAAGAGGAAAAAGTTTCTTTTGTCATGGACAAATTTGTTAGAGACATTCATCACTTTACTGTCAAGTTACAGTGTTATTCCTGTGTTTCTGGAGGAAAGGCTAGGTTATGGATATTCAAATAATATTTTGACTATTATGATAGACTATATATAGTTGACTATTATAAGTAACCTACTATACTACTGGGCCCCTGCCGCTCCAAAGGTCTCTGCACAGCCCTGCTATGGCGACATAGTCGCCATTTTTGTCCGGAATTTTTGCCCCATTCATTCTGGATGGGAGAGCTTCCCTAAGCTAGAGTGGGTGATGTCATCGCTAGAGCGTAGAGGGACACAAAATTGCCCTGAAAAAAATGTCTAACTTGCAGGCCTGGCCACAATTTTCACCACGCGTCAATGATTTTTACATCATAACGTAGGCACGACCATCCCGATCACTCCAACGTGACTAACAAAGCTTAAAGTTATAAGTTGTTTTTCACTACAAGAATGATTCACACCACAGGTGACACAGCACACTTCATATCAGTTGTAACATGAAATAACATTTATGTCTTTGTGATAAATATTACTGTAAATGATGAAACTATTTCACTGGATAATCAACAAAATATTGAAATATTGTTCATTATTAACAGTACAAATAAACATGTGTACCATACTGTTTATTTCTGTCACTCACAGAAATCGCTGTGTGGAACTCCGGACCTCTCTCAAGTGACCTCGCTAGAGATCTGCGTAGACACACAAGAAAACACACTGGGTAACTTTGGTAAGATATACAGTGGATCAAGGCATCTGCACATTTTAAATCATGACTATATGTATTTTTATTTATATCTAGTTTTCCTTATGTGAACACAACCTCAATTACTCAGTTACTTATTGTACATAAATTAAAATAATAAAAAAAACTTAACTTAAATAATATACTCTCTATGTAATGATGATGTTTAACTGATAATGATAATAGAGACAATCGTGAAAAAGAACTAGATAAGAGCCAAATAAAGACACTGGCAATGACACATACATTGCAGATTTCCTGTCAGGTGTGCCAACCTCAGTGCAAGATGACTGAGCCGATAATGATAGAGGAACATCCCAATTATGCTCACCTCTGTCCTGAAAAAGTCCTAGATTTCACAACGAGTGAAGGCATGACAGAACATTACCTGTACATGAGTACACACTTTTGGCCATTTGAACACCTGATGAACTGCTTTTAGAATTAAACCAGGTGGCCAGGCTAGGACCCAATGAAGAAACCACCCTAATATGAACTAGAAAGAAATGCCTTATCTTTTCATTTTGTAGGCGCATACTTGCCGAAGTTGACGCAGCTCAAAATAATCAACAGTGTGATCATGTCAGTAAGGTGAGTGTATAGTTACATAACACAGAACATATTTCATAATTTTATTTTCTTCCTGGTTAAACCTCTTGTAAAGCAACAGACACACACACACAGACACACATGCATACACACACTCATATTATGTAGACATTACCTCATAGAATATTACAGATACCAGACAAGCTGCATATCCTGAAACCAAAAGTAAAATCCAAGCCATTTCATATTTAGCCATTGTTTGGAGACAAAGCAAGCAGATCTATGTCTTTCCATGTGGAACGCTGTAATTTGACCCAGAGCAGCAAAGGACCCATGGGGATTACTGTCAGGCTCCGCACAGGTCACATGTATGCAAAAAACAAAAAAAGCACCCTTTAGTGATAGGCTTTTGAAAAACCACAATAGATATCATTGCCTAAGATATCACTTAGGAGCAAATAACAGCAGAATAACTGATCAGAAGTCACTACTAGGATGTGTACCTGGTGCCTGGTGTAGTGTGCTTGCGGTGCAGGTGTAGAACTCTCCTCTGCCTCTGCAAAGGTATTCCAACTGGGGCTTGTAGTAGAGTGTTTCTGTATAGAAGATGCATGTTGATGCTTGTAAACCAGACACCAGTAGATTTGGTATTCTGTACAGTCTTAAGGCAGATACATGTATAGAACAGGTTCACCCACCTGTATAATGATAGGACACAAAGGGGTTTGTGGCATCTCAGCTTTCACGAGTCCATGTCTGTCCCAGAAGAAGACAGGAGATATGTACAATCTTTCTTTCTAGGATTGCAGCTCTTAAAGCAAAAACCCTTCAGGGTGGGTAGAGTGCCCAAATGCACACATTGTAAATTGTCCTCAAAACAGGACAGGTGGAGAATTGTTACCCAAGAGACGGCTGAAGGATAAGACAGAATGACAGGGAGATGTCTGCTCCACCCTGAGAGAAGCAGAGCAGAGGCAGCCGGACATGCATTGCCTCTGATAGCATTTCCTGCTCTGGGCTGTGGGAGCTGTAGCAGAAAGGGTGTTACAGGGTTAGAAGATACACTTATTGAGATTCTGCTGGTAGGGTCATTGAAGGGGTATGCTGTAGAGACAAGAGGGAGGCAGAGGATAGACCTGCACATCAGGGAAGAGGTAGGAGAATCTGGTTTCAGTAGCCAAGGGAATGGATAGCGCTTCGCAAGATTCATGGCACCGTGCAAGTCCCTTCCCCAACCTCAAAAACCAAGTTTGTGCTTTTTTGTCTCCTCAGAGACCTGGGAACCAGCCTCTCCCACCTCCAGGTGCTGTGGATGACTCGCTGCTGCCTACGAGATCTAGATGGAATTTCTACTCTCTCTTCTCTCAAGGTAGCGTTTATATGATACAGATGGTTCTCTTTCTTTTTTCAAAGCTGCTTTATCAAGAAAAAAAACATTTTTTCAGTGTTTTTGTGTAAATATTTCAATATTTAAATATTGGTCTATGTTGTTTGTGCTTACACACAAACTGTGATGTCATAACATGAGTGGAAGTTAATGGTATATTTGACTTCTGTTTTTCTAACTGACTCCACTGGTGAAATGTCTACGAAGATTTCTACAAGACAATAGCCCAAGAACTATCCTTTCATAGCACATGCTTGCCCACCTCTGTTACATAGCAATATAGAAACATATTAGAAACAACTAAGTAAGAATAAGAGATGTTCATTAGAGATCTTATGACTTTATTAAGATCCCAGTGGCTCTTTGATGGAAGATATCATATCTGTCTCTCCGACTCACTTCCCACTAATTCTCTATATGTCTAACATGGAATTGGAATGCATATCTGTTTAATGCATTTCCATTATAATAGTTGTTCTCTCCCTCCATCCTGTGATGTCTTCTGTCTGATTTTTCAGGAGTTGTACTTGCCCTATAATGGTGTGTCAGACCTGAGTCAGGTTGGCATGCTGGAGAACTTGCAGCAGTTGGATTTGGAGGGAAATGACGTGGACGACCTCGTCCAGGTTCAGTATCTGGGGCTGTGTAACAAACTCCGGAGCCTTGACCTAATGGGAAACCCTGTGTGTGTGCGCCCAAACCCCACTGCAACCCAGGTGAAAAAAAGCAATGATGCTTGAATAAGACGTTACAGGATCAGGTTCAACTCTAAATGTTGGCATTTTCTTCATCTATTTCTCTGTCCTTGTGTGTCCTCTGTAATTCAGCAGACACAGATATTTGATAAATACACGTTGTTCCACTTTAGAGAAATCAGAGACATCAGGGACAGACGGAATTAGCTGCAAAAGTCTGTGTCTGCCTCCGCTGTACTGAAGACAAATCTCTTATCTCTATCAGCAAGTGTCATCATGCTGGGATGATAATGTAAGGTAGACATCTGATGGAGATATAGCATGAAAGTGTTTATCCGTTCTTTGTATGTGTGTGTGTGTATGATCCTTATGCATTTACCAGATGCTCTTATCCAGATGAACAGACTGTGAGCACTACAGCAGAATACACTTCCATTTCTGGATACACGCCATTTAAAGCAACCAATACCAAGTGGTGCAAGGGTCAGAGCCACAGCAACCAGGCAATAGAAGTAACAAAATAGAGAACGGTTGGAGTGAATAAAGCTTGAGCAAGGATCTTGGCAGGGTTGCGGAAAAGGAAGTGTTGTATTCAGTTGATGTTGTGAAAGCTGACTTGCAAATGGAAGTTGTGGTTCTGATACACATATTATTGAACAGCAAGTTTTCTCTTCCGTGCGAGCACTCTGTCAGCCCTCATGGCTTTGCCAGATAATGACTGAAATGTAATTAGCGTGTCCTGAGCGTGTCCCGGGTATCTTTGTGATCTCACCGCTCTGCATCTAGGTTCTCAACACACCAGATAGCACAGGGGAAGAACAGGAGGAATCAAAAATAATCATACCACATACCACACACTCCACATAGAAATATCATGACACAGATACAATGTTTTATTTTTACATTAAAGTGCATATTTTGATTTTAAGGCTGGCTAATACATAATTGGTTTGATGTACCTATCAATTGCATATGGCAACTCTTCAATGACCGAGTGTAGCTGTATATATATCTGCTAGAAACTGCATTTCCAGCTTCGTCTGATTTGCCAATGAGATTTTTTTTTGGGCCACTGTGAATGTGTTTATTTACACCCACCAGCAGAGCATTAATTAGGAAACTAGGGCAATGAGGGGAGATGCTGAGCTGAATATGCATAAGCCTGCGCTTTGTAGTGACTGAGGGGTTCTTGGGATTGCTCTCTTGCCAAACTATCACTCCTCTCGCTCTCCCCCTTTCCATCGCACACACAAACACAGAAATGCAGACATCCGCTCACTTCCTCTCACCCAGCCCTCATTCTCCTCATCTTTTCTCTTTTGTTTCCTCCTCACCAGCTCCTCGCTCTCTTTCTCATTCACTGCATCTGTGTTGGTTTGGTGAATGGCAGGATTGCCAAGCTCAAATTTGACTCACTCAGTAGCTCAGTGATTTGCCAGACTCGCTTTGCTCTTTCTCTCTATTTGATATAAAAGACAAAAACCTCAGTGCAAAGTGCCTATTATGGACTATTAGTAGCTCTAGTTATTAACCTGCCTGGTGTTTTACAGATGCATTAGGGTGTCATTATGAATGAGTAAATGCAAAAGCAGATCAAGAAGTTTAGCTCAGATGTATTATCTTAATGTGATACTTTTGTGCGCCTTGTTAGGAAACGAGCTACACATCCAAATCATGCACTTGGCTGGGTTTTATTCAAAGTTTTGTTGCCTCTAAGTGCAAAGCACAGGTGGTTTTTGGTCTGTCTCATTCATGAGCCTTTTCTGATTGGCTGACTTTCATTTGGAGGACTGAAAAAAGTGGGTGTGATAGTAGGGGCCAGGTGGACTTGATGTTGAGGGCAGGTGGGCCGTTCTGGTCCGTTCATGCTACTGCTTGACATCACGAAGTCAAAGAAGTACAATTGAGTTGTGAAATAATAAAGTTTCTAAATGTGGATTTCCTCATTGATTCCTGAGTGTTTAATGCATGAGTAGTCCTTATCTAGATAAAAAAACTGCTCTTGGAGAGCTACCATCATGGATGTTTTAGGAAACTCCCTACTCCAACACAACTGATTCTAATCAACTTGTTATCAAAAAGCTGAAGCTTGTCAAGGGCTTGTTATTAATAAAAAAATCTGGTGTGTTGGAGTGGGGAGATTCCTAAAAAAGGAGCTCTCTCGGTGCCCTGCATTAAACAGTAAAGCTATAGTAGAGTATAATTATAATGGAATGGAATTTAGATTAGAGGTTCATTGATTCCATCTTTTGGGGCCAACCAAAGTACCAAGGATGTCATTAATTGAATCAGTCAACATAAAGTGCAGATGTGAGTCTTTTAACTTGTTAATTTAGTTTATCAGGATCCCCATTAGCTGAACCCATGATATCAGCCAGTCTTCCTCAGGTCCAACAATGTAATGTCATACGGAACAAACTGATACTATACATCAAATATGTCCTCTCCATTTCTCTTTTGGTCTCTTCCCTTCCCATCTTCCACCCAGACGACAGACTACAGATATCGGGCTGCGGTGAGGGAGTTGGTCCCTCAGCTGTGTTACCTAGACGATGTAAGAGTGGAGGAAGATGGGCTGGGCTGCAGCAGCAACATGGGAGATACCTGGGCCATCTTCCGAAACTCCATCCGAAACCGCAGCTCCACCCAGGCGGCTGCTGGAGACATAGGAGCAGTGGAATTAGACACCAGCATCCTGACTCATGGTTAGGCACTCCGGTGGCTGTTCTTCACACTGATGTTTCTACATTGAGATTTTCCGACATTCGGCCACAACATCTTAGCTTTCATGATTATGAACTGCTGCTTTCATTCTCATCTTTCTTAGTTCTGTAGTTAGTTGTAATGTCAGACACTTCTTTTTCTGATTAGGATCACCCTGTGCAGGAAGACACTCTGAACTGCAACGTCTAACTCAACAGTGCCATCAAGAGGACTTTGTTGTGTCATAAAACACTTATAGATTCACTGAAATCCTTCTCTCTGATATGTTGACCATTGTAGGAGCCGGCAGGATCCTGTTCTGTGGAAACCCTGTCCAGGCCATCCGAGCGAGGCGAGAAAAGTTGAGGGTGAGTGGACGGCGTTCAAAGAAACAAAACAAATTCAATTATCTGAGAGGACGCTTTGTTCCTGGCAAAGCGGGTTCCTGCTTATCAGTTATCAAATAAATCCACACCAATCTCTAATTCCTTGCATGCGGTTTCCCATGCAGAACAGCATTTAGCATTGACTGAAAGGAACAACAATCTTTATGGGCTTTGACAGGCCATTATGGCTGTCTGGCACCACCGGCTCATCTCTTTAATGCCATGTCTGTATAAACGGAGGGAACTAATTATTAGAGGACAGAAACATGGGAGGACAGGAACACAGGAGGGAGGGCACGAGTGATGGAGCCGTGTGATGGGTGCAGTGGTGTCAGAGGGTCTTGACAGATGGGGCTCATCACCAACGCCATGTGATCTGTCATTCTAGCAAAGATGCCCAGCTGCTGTCTCACTCTTACCTTTCCCTCCTGTGTAGTCTGCCCTTCGTGTGTTCACGCTCCCTCTCTGTCTGACCAATACCCAAGTGTCCATCCATAATTGATGTGCTACCTTCCTTTTAGGTCTCTATTCTTCTTCTTATGGTCCTCTCCTGCACCTCTCAAGCATTCTTCCTCTCTTCTGTCTCACAGACGGCGCCCACTAGGTCCACTTTTATCCCACGTGACCTGCCTATCCACATACCAGAACACACATATGACCTTGAGGAGCCTAATGTGAAAGAGCGTGGCGATGTGTTTGCTGAGCTCAGAGCTTGGAGGGAGCAGCACAGCAGGTGATAACCATGTACACACCTCACTATCTTATCTCTTAAGTTGGTTGATGAATGGGTTTTTTAACTTTTGTCTGTGTACAGATGTCTTCTAATGTGTTTCTGGTTTGAACCGTCAACCTGGCTTCCTCTGCACAATTTTTTTTACCTCCATTGTTTTCCAGGCGACTCCAGGAAATCGAGAGAGAACGATTACCGCAAGTTATGACCATTCAGCATAGTGACGAGGACGAGGGAAATGATGATGATGAAGAGGAAGGTTTTGGCGGTATGAGGAATGCCAGTAGTGATGAAGAAAGCAGTGAGGAGACACACAATGACAAGCTAGATACTGCCTCATTAGATTCATCTTTCCAGTCTCTTTCACCAGGTGAATACTTACTGAATTAACATTTAAATGAAATTTAAACAAATGAGCAATTTGAGATCAAATTAAAACCATACATTATAATGCTTCACAAGTCAACAGATGTGCTGAAATTAGGAATTTATTTGAAGTGTAACTAATATCTTCAGGTTGATGATTTTGTGTTTGTTTTCAGACCTGCTGGGCAGAGACACCTTATCCCCTGATGTCCCTCGACTGTCCCTGTCTCCAGACACCACACTCCCTCCTTGTCCCCCCCTCAGCGCCACAGCAGATTCCGGTAATCGGAAGCTGTCCAGAATCCGCAGGCTTCGACTTAGCTTGGCCAGTTCAGAACACTTGCCTCATTCCAGCAGTGTAGGGCACCCCCCAGGGACTTGTTCAAGTACAGCAGATACAGACCTGACACTCAAGAGCATCCAGCAGGCGACCAGGACCAAAGAGCCTCTGCTACACATTCCCCACCCACCAAATACCATGGAGGGAGGAGGGCTCACAGATTCATGGTATTGTATTATTAAATTTTAACATAGCAAATTGAATCCTGTTTTTGTTATTGAAGACTCTCTTATTACATACACTACTCACAATTTAAGGATATTGTTATTTACATACATAAGTCATTTTCTTATTTGGTCTGAATATGAATGATGTAATATGATATTACTAATAATGAATGAGAAGAAACACCATTTTCTTTAGTTTTAATATATAATATAATGTATGAAATCCACTAAGTCGCTCACAATATCCCTAACTTATTGTGGGTAGTGTATATTGTTAGAATTAAGGATCATAATTTTGGAGAATTATTTGATACAAACCTAGAACTGAACTGGGAAATCAATTCAATTTTATAAAGTCAGTGTTTACAAAATGTCATAATGGAGGAAATAATCACTGAATATAACTGAATTATTATAATAATTCAGTTAATTAGCTGAAGGGATAGTAATTGGCCCTGTACAATATGTCTGAGGTGACCTCAACATTGTTGCAAAGCCATTCTAAAGAAAGGCTGCCTGTGTTTCAGCGCGGAGATGGGTTCAGCCAGGGTTAAGGCTGGCAGCAAGCAGCAGGTGTCCAAACTCCCGGACAGACCAGCGATCACTCGTCCTCACACGGCCAGGGCAGCTCTACAGAAACATCATCAGCGCCGTGAATTACAGCCCAGTAGAGAGCGTTCACACCCAGACTGAATCTCCTCAGTTAATTTCCGATCTATTCTGAGGTCTGTTGGAATTACTTTTGGTTTGCCATAAACACTTCTCTTTTATTTTTTTTTTAAAGAAGAACCAGAAGATATGGAAAGCTTCTGTGGTATCACTGAGGCTTTGATGTAAAAGCAGAACTGTCAAAACG
This sequence comes from Lepturacanthus savala, assembly GCA_030544235.1. Taxonomy (NCBI): domain Eukaryota; kingdom Metazoa; phylum Chordata; class Actinopteri; order Scombriformes; family Trichiuridae; genus Lepturacanthus; species Lepturacanthus savala. The sequence continues at coordinate 12,768,533 of CM060465.1, read as the reverse complement.
CAGTAAGATATCCAGTGAACTCATTGTGCCTCAACATGAACAGTGTAATTGATGCAAAATCACTATACGGAGATACAATATTTCTTGCAGGCTGTTTAAGCTGGATGGAAATTAAAATGCTACCTTGTGTTTTACTCAATTAAAAAAAAGCTTAATTTTTGTGAAAGCTAAGCTATATAGAGAATGATATGAAATTGTAAGGTTTACCCAAGGCTACCTTCTAGTAAATGTTCTGATATTCATTGTGTAATAACCTGACATCTCCACTAGAAGGCACTCTCTGTAAACATTGACTCCAAAGCTGGACCCATCCCTTCAAAAACAATCCTTCAAACCCACCACCTTGAAACGCGAGACCCATTCCTTTTCCTGCCCGTTTGGCCACATGTGAGGCAGCATTTACATCAAAGTGAGCGTGATTTACGCTATAAATATATAAAGCTTACAAGCTTTGGCCTTGCACAGTGCAACAGGAGAAAGAGCTTCATGATGTACTTACTGCTACACAGCACAGGTAATGGACTGAAACAAATTAAGCCCATCTAGTGTTGGCTGTGACATATCCTATTGTTTTCTGGGAGCGGTGGGGAATTACTCACCCATTGCAGTTTAAAGGACAACTTCAGATTGATTTTTTTTGTCCTATGAGGCACTCTTATGACTTGCAGTGTTTGGGTGGCTGAAGACCAGAGAGAGCACATCTAATTCCTAAGTAGATCTTAAGGGTGGGTTGGTATGAATACCTGATGTGAGCACACCTACATGTACGAGGAAGAACTTTCCAATTTTCTTTTATTTATGCTTCATTTCAGTCCACAGAAACATGATGAGTCCATAGTAACAACTGAGTTCATAGTAACAACACACAGGCTGTCTGTCATTAAATCTTAAGAGAACTGATGACACTTCTCCCCGCAGTGTTGGTTTAAGATATTGTTCCTGTGTGGACAAAGGGAATGTTTGCTGTGTATGAACGTGTATGTTTCCGTCGCCGCTCAGTCATGAGACAGCTCTTATGTAACATGTTAATGTATTTTGTGTCTTCAGTGTTTCCACTGACTCCTTCCATCATGGATCTGTGTCTACTTTGATCATCTTTTCACACAGCTGGTTCATTTGTGGGATGGCTTGGCTCTCTCTCGCTCCCTGTCAGGTGTCTTCAGACACATTCCCATCTCACTGGTGCTTATTACATCTCAAGACACAGATGGGGGAGAATGGAATGAAAGTGGGGGTCTTTTGCGGTGGGAAAATGGGATAGTGTCCACACACTCTCTGAATAGACTTGAAATTTCTCTGAAAGGGATCATTCTCACAGCTGGTCAGGACTGGAGCACTAATCTGGCCTGTGAGAAGCTTCCTTCCTCCTCTCTCCAGTTATTACCAGATGCCGTGACAAACCAAGGGGGGCTGGTTTTATCTAAGGCTTTCAGACAGTAAATATTGTGGGAAAAGCTGAAATTTATATTTTAAGGCTGATATGTGGCAAAACCACATTTTTAGCGCACTGGTTTTTCAGTAATGATTTTGAATCAGGAAATGGATTTTTAGAGAAAGCTTGCCAGTCTTTTATCAAATAAAATATCCCAAACAACAAAGCGGGGGCCTGTGGAGATGATCTTTTTTGACTCAAAAATGAAGAAGACAGTTATAGCCCTGCACCGCCACTACTTTTATACATCTTCTTTGTGCAACCTATTCCCTAGATGATTATAAAACCAGATGCTGCAATGGGAAATATAACAGAGTATAAGAGCACAAAATGATTCCCTTTCAAACACATACAAAGGTTGTCAAAATCCATATGTTTCTGACTCACTGAAGTAGAGAAAATGTTGTCGACGTATCCTGTGAACACCACAAGTAGATATAGTGGATGTGCTTGATGTGATCAATTCCCCAAAATAGAATTCACAGTCCCCAAAAGACTTCATATAGTAATCTTCCTACATGCACTAGCACTGTGCATTCAGGCTCTTACTGCATCAAACAACAAAAATGTGAATAAATTACAGGGAAACACTTTATGACAAAGCACACACAAATGTATATTTGTCATGGAAAAGGAATGCATATTTTTTGTTTTCTTGCCATAGCTAGCCTCTGTATTATAACTTAATACGGGTCAGTCTTCCTATCAGGTGCTGTAGTTTGAAATACCTATGATATGAGTTCAGGCAGGCCCAGGAGAAGTTGTTTGTACAGCAAGACCACAGGATCCTGCCGGATGGAACATTTCATTCACTGCAAGATATTTAGACTGCATAACTCATTTCCCTGTGACACCTTTACAGCCAAATGCAGACGTGTAGTCCATTATGGTATACAGGGAGTATAAAATTAATCACAAATAATCACTCATTTTATACAACTCTCTGGATTGATTCCATTTTTTTCTTTTTGAGCCAACAAATCTCTATGCAGGTATAAATATTTCTCTTGGGTTAATATGACAGTTTAGCTGTCAGTGTTGTTTTTGCTGTCACATAGTCAGACCCCTCAGTGCTTAACTAAAACCATCATACAATTAAAAGAACTTTTGTGGTTTTGCATTCATGCACACTTCCTCTGGTTCACAACGCTGAATTGATTGATACAGTGGAGCTAAAACTTCATTTGAATAATTCTGTTTCAAGGTCATGTGTTCACTAACATGCAGCAAGAGGCACTAGGGATTACCTGCTGTCAAAGAGGAAAAGAAAGGAAAAGAAAAAAAGTAGGACTGTGATAGATTTTCTCGCCCTCTAGTATTGCATGCATCAATTTTTTATCTTGGCATGCTTATGAGGCCTTAATAATGTGCTTAATAATCTATTCCAATAGAACAAAGCAATCTAGCAGCTGTTATAGTTTTCTGCTCAGTGATTTTTTTCTCAGATGTCTCTTCTCCAGAATTCCTCATGGTATCACAGTAATTGTAATTTGTATGATGAATACAAACTTTACTTTAGTTTTGAACATGTTTGTAAAGCCACATGCCACTGCATAATCATGATTCTGTAGGCCTAGTTTAGGGAATGTTTGGCCCAGAAAGATAAAAGTGAAACATTTGAGGCAGTATTAATTGAGAATACTTTTCTTAAATCTATTTTTGAAAAGCATCTGAATCTGGACAAAAGATCTTATCAGTTATAATGTAGATGTTGCTTCTGGCTTTTGATTAACCTGCAGTTAATAAAATAACATGATGAAAATGAAGCAGTTACACCCTTCCCCCCGAGCTGAAAGGCATGTTCTAACGTGTTATTCATTTTGGAGGAAATATTTTCTGCATCACTGCAATATCTTGCAAGAAATAAATACCTTTTGGTATCTAAGGCTGATGCCAATTACCTTAGTGTTAGATAAAATCTGTCTGGAGACTGCAAGAAGGGTATATTTCAAAGAACCGCTAACCCATTAAAATTGTCATTTGTTACATGCTGACTAGATAATTCAACGATCCAGCCAAGTATGAACTGTCTGCTGCAACTGCAGTTATCCGTTATATGGAAGTTTTACTGCTCTCATACTCTCATACTCTCAGATTAAGTCTCTCCCTCAGAAGTGACAGTAAGGAAAAATGTTGATTTTAATCCTGTGTAGTTATAGTATTTCTTTTCTATGCCATTTTGAATTGAAAATTGTATTGTATTGAAAATACTTTTTATCCCTTCTGAGAAATTCTTCGCCACAGCAAAGTTTACAGTCAGTCAGTCATCTTCTATACCCGCTTATTCCTCATTGGGGTCACAGGGGTCTGCTGGAGCTAATCCCAGCGCATTATCGGAGAGAGGCAAGGATACACCCCAGATGGCCGCCATCCTATCGTGGGACACACACACCATTCACACACCTACGGGCAATTTAGAGTCTCCAATTAACCTCAGCATGTTTTTGGACTGTGGGAGGAAGCCGGAGTACCCGGAGAAAACCCATGAAGACACAGGGAGAACATGCAAACTCCACACGGAAAGGCCAAGGTCAGTGTAGAAAAATAAAATATAAGCATAAAATGGAATACTGGAATTCAGTGGAACTCTTATTCTGGACAATGTATACTTAAACTTAAACTGACATTCAGTAACCTATACTACATTTCTTTCTGTATAAATAAAAAATATACAAATATTGTTCATATAGTATACAGTATAATGTATATATATATATATATATATATATATATATATATATATATATATATATATATATATATATATATGTTCCACATAAACTCAGATAACGGTTTCCATTAAGTCTTTTAATTTGAAACTGTTGACCGGAAGCTGTAGTGTTTCTGTTTCCGGGATGGCCGGGTAGCAGCAGCACGCTCTTGACAGGATTCTGAAGCACTTGGTTGTCCGTCGTGTGCCATGTATCAATCTCGCCCGCTGCATCTGCATCACTCGTAAGTTGTTTTCGCGCCGTGTTTTATTTTCCGTCAGACTTTTGCGAATTTAAAAGTTTGGTGGAAGGTGCAACAAGTGCAGCTCAGACCTGCACCTGCAGACTGAGGACAGACTCAACATGAACTGCTGCTAAACTTTTTTTACGCAGTCTGTTGAGTAACTGAGATAGTTTCGGATGAAGTTAGATAAAAGTTATTTCTATGAGTAAGTTAAACTGTCTTTGATGATTTAATGCTGGTGATAATGCTAATATTCAGTAGTAACGGAATTCTGATTGAATTAGCTTAGTCACAGAATTCTGTTCAAAATTGGTTAACTGAAACTTAAAGTAGGTCAGGTTAACTTCCAAAAACACTAATATCAAGCTACGATGATAAGATGGTTTCAAATTAACATCAAACATAAAAATAAACACAAAAATAAATAAATTACGTTATTTAATTTACCATTAACATATTAATTAGTTGTATTTATTTGTGTTGTGCCTTTGCACATAAATGTATTTAAATTCTAATTCTATTTTCCATTTTATATATTAAGGTCGGGGAAATGCAGAGATTGACACATTTGAGGAAATTAATAAGGGAATAAATACATAAATCCATTTAAAAATTAATAAATAAAACAGAACATCAAATTAATGAGGCATTTTAGTGCAAAGGGGCAATAATACACAGTTAAAGACATTTAATTAATTAATTGGAATAAAATAAATACTGACATTTACTGACATATTTATTTGTCTTCAGAGTCATTTATTTCTTTATTTTTGATCATGGCAGTTTTCTGTCCTTTCATAGGATAGGGTTCCTGGTATAAATAAAAATTTAAAAAGGAAAAAACAAAACAAAAAACTGATCAGGTGGGGTCTGTGAACTAGTTTTTGTGAGATTAAGGGTCCTTGACATTTTTGTACCTTTTGTTTATCAGAGTATTTTATCACAACATCTTCACTCTGGATTGTATTTATTTACCAAACCAGGGTAGCAACTACTCTGCCAGAGGTCTGTAGGTTAAAATAGAATGCCTAAAACAAACAGATGGCAATTATTTACTCTATGAAATATTTCTTAACAGTAAGCCAATGTTAGTCTAAATGGTTCTTGGAACCTTTGGTCTAAAACCTTTTAATTATACGTTAGTTTTTACTGGTCCAGGCCCACTCAAGATCAAATCGCACTGTATGTATTATATTGAGTTTGACATCCTTGGGCTAGAGGATAGGATCGAAATGTTTGGATGAGCTGCCCACTAACCAATCAAGCATTTGATTGTTCAGGGCTTTTTATTTCCACTCTGGTTTGAAAACACAGCTTCTACCAAAGCAGAGATTTTTATGACACTAAACATATGATGATGGTTTTACCTGCATTTTGATTGTGCAGTTTTTATGGGTTTTATTTTATTCTCAGTGACGGCTGACATTGTGGATGATTCACTGCAGCTCAGAATAACAGAATAACAGTTACCATCACATGACTGTGTGATGCTAACTGGAAATAATGAGGAAAGTTGTTGTTGTCTTTTATTAGAACAATAATCGCACTGTTATTTGGCTCCATGATTATTAATGCAACTTTTGGGTCAAATGGACCTTATCAGTCATTAACTACTTTTACTTTCTTCGCTTCAGCAGCAGGAACAGTCTGATCTTACTTTTAAATCTGTTTTTATAGGCAGGACATATTCAGGATAGTTTCTTCATCAATAAATAGCATAGTAAACTCGCTCTCTTAAGTCATATATAAGAATACTTAGATTTATTTAAAGCCTTAGCCTCTTCTAATATTACTTAGACCTTGAAACACAATTTCTCAGTGACTTGAATGATGTTTCAAAATATGATAATCTAATCTATGAATAAATCACCCAATAATTACACAGTACAGGTATTGATCAGCCATTGACAGTTAAGGGAAATGCAGCGATGTGTTGCAGATGTTTATTGCTGGTTTATTAACTTCCTGTACCTGTTTGACTAGTTTTTTTTGTTTAGTTTTAGATCTGATGACATGCCTACTCTTGTTTATGCCCATAGACCTATTATTCGTCTACTTCTCTAACTTCTCCTTTGTTGTTTGTACCTATTCACTCTTAGTTCCTTGTTTTTTTGTTTGTTTTTTTTACACCATGTATTTTTTACTTCTCTGTAACTTTCCCACTTTACCGGTTGACCGTGAGTGAATAGCTCAACTATGTAAATGGTTGTTTTGGCCTCTTCACGTCTTAGCGATGAGCATTTCATACATATTTTATTTAGGTTTTGAAAAATGGGAGCCACAGTGTTTTTTTGCATTCAGTAGTGTGTGGTCTTGCCTGACAGATGAGTTTGTTGAGTAATCCTTTGCAGCTTCTACCAGATAATGTTTGTACTGGGAATTGATTCAGGCCAAGATGAGAGGATTCTGCAGTGTCTTTTGTTTTGGTCAAATTCACTGCCATCTCCCTCGGTCCATTTGAACGGATCGTAAATGTAATGCTCTTGATGATAAATTATATTTGTATAGCTTAATCAAATTCTATTCGATTCATCAACTGATGCAGGCTCAGTTGCTGCAGTGAAAATATAAATTTGTACGTTGTATTTTCCTCTGCCAGAATAAATTGAGAAGTGGGACAAAAAGTTCAAAGTAAAATTTTGAAGATGCTTGACCTCTTTCTCCACTCTACGCTATGAAATCCCTCCACTGTGACTCATCTGGCCAGCTGCTCGACACAAGAGAGCACGAAGGCTTCTCTACCAGCTGAGAATCGCACACACACTCACACACACAACCCTCATCTCAGAGACACTAAATCATTGCCACGCCGCTCTCTTCTTACCCCTTATGCTAATGAACACAGGGTAGTCAGATCCACTGTAGATCAAGTTGAGAGACTAGAATTTTCTGAGTAAATACTAAATCTGTTATACTCACAATATATATCAAAAATATATTCACCATCATCTGATCTGAACAGTGCTACAGGAAGGCTATTGTACAGTGTTGTCTTGTGATGCTGTTACCAAGGATTGGATCATATACTTAATTTATACTCCGTGTAAAGGAGTATAAATTAAGTATATGATCCAAGTATAAGGAGCTCTGCTTGGATTTCCATATCGGTTAGATTTTCTAGGTGTAATGGACAGGCAAGTACAGTTTAGACAATAAAGTCAAACATTTTTGAGCTTAAAGCTAACTTCTGAAGCAGACTGTGAATTTGGTGTAATATACAGCTCTGGGAAAAAAATAAGAGACCACTGCAAAATTCTCAGTTTTTCTGATATTACTACTTATAGGTATGTGTTTGGGCAAAAGGAACATTTTTGTTGGAGTCTATAAACTACTGACAATATTTCCCCCAAATTCCCCAAAACATATTATCATTTGCAGCATTTATTTGCAGCAAATACACATGGAGCCAGAATATGCCTTTTTATCTATTGACAAGCAGAGGCAGGATTGCAGCTACAGATTACCTCAGGTAGTTCCCTCCATTACCTTTTTCAAAAAAAAAAAAAAAAATTAAATCAATGATTGAGGCTTAGTCCTGTCATGGCAGTCCGTGTGTTGGATAATTCTGGCTTTGTCACTCTCCCTTGTCTCCATTGCTCATCAGCTATCCTGTCACATTCACACTGTAGCGAGGTAATTGGGGCCCATTTCATTTGGTAAATGCTTTTCTGAGAATGAGTCCTGCCTGCCACGGCTGAAGGAGGGTAATTTACCAGCGGCCGGGCGACACATCACAGAGCAGATGATTGTTTTCAAGTGTACAATACATTGCTGGGAAAGTGATACATGTGTGATTTCAGGCTGAGTAATGACCTGCCGCCACACCGGTAGACTGTGTTGTCTCGCTTTTTTCTGTCGGGAATTGATGCTGGGAAGCCTCCCATCAACTGTCATCCCAGTGGCATCCTGTTTAAAACAAAAAATTAACGATTGAAATTGAGAACATCTCTTATGCAGGTGATATTTATCACTGAAATGCAATAATTATGTTCCGTGGCAGTCTTGTAGACTTGTGCAAGTTATGATGTTAATCAGTCTCTTACTTTTGCTACTTTAACTTAGTAATTACTTAGTGTATTGCCTTTACTTACTTAATGATTTTTTCAGGCTGGTATCAACGAGACTGATCTGATAGCAATACTTATATACTTTATACTTGATTGCAATTTGCATTTCAAATTGTAGCTTCATAAGGAATGGAAGACAAACTACTCATTCTTATTGTTCTTCATGAAGAATTCTCATACAAGATAAACTACATCTGTCTTAATGCTCATCGCATACCGTGTCATTGCTGTTTGTGGAGCTGTTATAGTTTCACTATATTTATGTTCAGCAATTGTTTCACCCAGCCTGAGTGACACGTACACATTTATACAGTTGTACTACAAACAAGACTATGACAGGCGGAAGAACAAGTAGTTCCTTCTAACTGGGTATCATTCAGATGAGTATAGGTACTTTCCACTGTGTTCCTGTCAATGATGATCTTTCCCCTAAATTATTACAATATCGATATGTTAATATGAGAATTAATTCTGGAACATGAATATCTGGTATTGGAAGTATTGATATTTCAGCTTCTATCTTCACACCACTTTCACTTGAAGGGGTATAGCTGCATCTTGAATCGCTTGCATTAATTTTGAGTTACTGAATCCTTCAGTAGCGACTTTTTTCTGGCAAGTTTTTATTATTTGGAACAACCCCGGCCTTTGCAAAATAGTCCCACACTGTCGATTTTAAGGCTTTTTGGTGAAAACATCACATCAGTGTTGGCTCCCTCAGGCATGCCCAGAACACCAGAACAATTCATGTCTCTTTTAACTAATGTAGCTCCAATTAAACATGAATAAGGTGAATCTGATTTATTTATTTATTTTTAAACACAAATGTCTAGTTTTGTTTTCCTTACAGTACAACCACTGTTTATAGAAAACTGACCATAATATTCCCTTTTTTTCTTCTTTTTGAGTGTGAGAACTGGCTGCATCTCCATTGGTGAAACAGCTAAATATAGAACGCGGAGCTGTTGTCTAATATAACAGAATGTTATGCTGTGTGATATTGCTAACCTGCGGAGTAGAGGATTTCAAACTGAGCCCGAGGGTCCTAGGATGATTTTTAGGGGTGGCAAGATGAATATGGGATAGGAGGAAATAACTTCCACTGTGCAAATATATCATCAACTCCCTGTTCAGCCCTCCGCTGATATCGAATGAAATAAATCAACCTGAAAAATGGGATGTCTGCATCGCTGCGTTTTGCAGATGATTAGCTCTGCAGGCTTCTTGACCTCCAGCGCACAGCGGGGTTTGTGTTTGTCGGAAGGTGTAAAACCGTTGGCATGAAGGTCAGAACCTTTAATTCTAAAGCCACAGTGCCCTTGTCCCCTTTGGGTTGTGTAAGTACTGTTGCCCCACATGAAGCAAACATTGGAGTCCTGTCATGAGTGGTAGTAAAAGAGTGTTTCTTTGACAGTTAATGGTTGTACCATCCGTTTATTTAAAGGCTACTCATTAATGTTTTTTATTTAATGAACTGTAACTGTGTTTCTATCCAAATGTATCTAAATTTTAGAGCGGCACAAAAAGAAAATGAGAATTAATGCCCATTTCCATTCATTATAGTTTGGTGATTATTGGGTGAGATTACATCATAAGAGATTGTATCCATGACAACAGTTGACACTCAGCTGACACCCAACAGCTGATCCTGGATAATTTACTGGTAAACCTATCAGCTCTTGGGAGAACATTAGCTACAATTTTGTCAGCGTTTACAGCTACAAAACCATGCTGAAGAGAAGGAAAAGAAGATGTTTAATGTTCCATTTCTGTGCTGTTTTCCATTAAGTATCACTTTAATGTTCCCTTTTTTTATTAACTGTACAAATGTTTCTTTCTTCATCACCCCACACATACCTTTCACTCTGTCGCTATTTTTTAAACTACAGCATAATGTAATGTGAAGTACCTTGACGTCACATCAGTCATGATTTGTTCGCAAAACCTGTTTCCATAGCCAAAAGCCACATTTTTCCATATTCTGCTGACAAATCCACCCCCTCCAAGCGTAAAAACCTTTACACAAATTTTCAGCCTTTAGTTGAATTTCTGGTATTTCCATCCAAGTATTTATTCTCAATTTTTGAAAATGCGAATAAGAAAAGGTAGATAGAAACACAACTAATGCTGCTGATTGGTTGACAGGAGTAGCAATGTAATCACTCCCAGGTTGTCAACCATCCCTGTAAAACATGTTAGATCACATGAAGCAGCATTCCAAGTGCTAACGTTGCATCAATCACCAGAGAAATGTCAAAACACAAAAGAGCATCCCTAATTCTTTGGATTCTTTTTTGTGGAAATGGTGTGAGTTCCAATTATTGTTGTTTCCCTCGAGTCTGTTGTTTCACTGTGTTTTTTCCACATTAAACCAAATGGCCCCAACGCTCAACAGGGTTTATCGTACCAGGCTGTAAACATGTTTATTTCTGTTGTAAAGTCAGTTTCTAATTTTTTTTTTGTCTTGATTATATTATTTATTTGTCTTAACTATTTCTACGTTCATGTGATAACACTGCACCATACCTATTGTGATGGCTCAGGTGCTACTGAAAAAGTTGTTTAAAACTTGAAAGTACCTCACATGCACCCAAAAATAAGCAAAAACCGGCTTAGATCGCTCGTGATGTCTGGCATATAACTTTGCCCCCACTATTAAAAAAACATGCATGTGAATGGCTTAATGTAGGAGATGATAGGCAACGTTTGAGTGTGCCAGTTGGAGAAAGAGTACCTGCACCATGAGTGTCACACTGCATTGTTCCTCTTAGAAAACAGAAATAGGCTGCAGCCAGTCTGTTTGGTGGGAAATTTGCTGTGGAGATGGAGCTGTGAGTAAGAGAAGGTAACAAATTTGTTCGGTGTTTCTCTTCAGAATCGCACACAGAGTTGGACCTGGGGACCTGCTCCCTCTGAGACTCAACTTAAATTCCGAACAGCTATCTACTTTTTTCTCCTCTTCTTTTTTTCTTCTTCTTTTTCTTTGTCTTTTATTTTTCTTCTCGGTCACCCTCCAACCCCCCCTAAAACTCCACACTTTTTTTTCTTTCTCTTGCCTTCTCACTCATGTGCATAGGGAGTGGTGTGTTGGGCAGTCATGTGACTTTTTGTCTGAATACAATTGTTGCGTTTGTGTTGGCCATTGGACAATTTCTTTGAAAGAGCATTGGTTTCCAGGGTGACGGGGAATGGCGGCACCACTTCACTTTTCACTGCAGCCTCCCCTCCCCTCCCCTTTCCCATCTGCATCGCTCTGAGCCTGTCTCTCTCTCTCTCTGTGTCTCTGTCTCACTTCCACAGGCTGCAGTGGATCAGGTAGCTCACACAGACAGTGGCAGGGTTGTTTCGCTCTTCCTCTTCTCCCTCTTCTTTTTTTCTTCAGGCCGGCAGTCACAGAGGCGACTAGTCTGCAACAGGTGAGTGAAACAAATGGGTTGTTTTTGTTTGAACTTTTTTTGGTTTGTTTCTTGTTAGTTGAACACATGGCTCCACATGTTTCAATTGTGCAAAACTTTTAAATTAAACCGAGCAGCTGAGCCAGTGTTGATTTAAACAATGACAGATGCCCTTATTTGTCACTGTTGTAACATTGTTTGTCATGTTAGGAAAACTCCTGATTAGCAATGAATCATTCCAAAAGTGAACACGGGTATGATCGCGTGCTGTCATCATCGCTATGAGTAGTGATGATGAGTTTTTTTTTGCATTTGGGACAGATTTCATGCATTTGTTATGGCGTGGCCCTCAAATAACCACAGTTGGCTCCGGTATGACTTTTTAAATGTACGACAGGATAAACTGGAAATCTGGAAAACCACGAGGAGATAATAAATTGAAGTGTCTGTACTGTAATGAGAGCTGTACAGTAGGCCTCGTTCTTTTTTTATGTTCCATGAAAGATTTAACAGCTGCGTGCTCTGTCTGCTCCGCTCCACAACCACAGTGCGGCTTGCGTGTTGGGGAGCCGGGGCCACTTTGTGTGTGCATTTCTTGGCATGGTAACCGTCCTGAAGTGGTGCCCTCTCCTCCTCCGCTTTCTCTGGCCCCACCAACCAGGTGGTCGCTTCTTTGTTTGGTTACTGTGGCAACACTTAAAAAAAAAAAAAAAAAACAGGCACACCCCGCTCCTCCCTCAGGTACTCAATCTGATGACCTGAAGGATCCTCGCTCACACTCCAGCATCTGTTTGCTGACAGTTGACCCTTCAGATATAGACGAGGGGACACTTGGAGAAAGCAAGAGCGTGCAAGGCAGAAGTGACTGATTTTTAATGAGAATTGTAGTCGCACATGTCAGGCGGGTTTAGGTTAGTCTTTTGTTGTTTATATAGCCACAGAATGTAAAGAATGAAACATCAGAACACACTTTAGGTGGCTTTTATGTATATTTTTCTTCACCAAGTTTGCTACTTCTTCAGACTATATACTCTTGTTGTCACTTTGTAAGAAAAATCAAACCATTATTTTCATCAGACCATTTCAAGCAGGTGAACAGTCTGGAGTCTCCATGAAATGAACGGCTGTTGTAACAAAAGGAGCCGAGTTATATTTGAGACAGCAAAGTGGGCCATTAAGGATTTCACGTCGATTGATACCTGCAGGCAAATAGTTTACATATGAGGCCACACAGCCAGGTGATATGAAAATGAAAACCCTATGGATACCGTCATGAGGCATATTAATTGCTTGTCTGAATTGAGTGATTGAAGAGTCATAAAAAGCGTGCAGGAAGCGGGGTTAGCGTGTGATCTGATGTCTGTTATCATGTACGGCTGATGCAACCAGGAGGAAACCAGTGCAGAGGCCTCACTGTTACTTCCGACGGGCTGCCATGATGTCACCGCTGCTGACCCGACAATCCTCACATTCCTGCTGATAGGGTTATGTGGCCGTGGGGAGGAATATGTGGGAGATGTGTGGGAGAGGCGGGCACAGACTTGCACACATATGGCGTTTGTCTGAGAGCTTATTAGTAATCTGGCATATCCAGCAGTACACACATACAATACGTCATTAATTCAGTCTCAGGCACAGGCCCACTCCAACACACACTCCAGCCCTCTGCCGCCCTCAAAAAGATGGCGATGGCAGTCTCATCAGCCTTGTTAAAATTCAACAGGTCTTTAAGTGTCTGTGCTTGAAGTTGTTGGGGAATCGGTTTCATATATTTCCCCTTGCTTGCTAAAATGTCTGTTTATATTAGAGAGATCCAACTCCATTATGCACTTGTATCATCATGTCTTGCGTGTGCACATGCGTGCATACATTGTTCTTGTGTGTGTGTGGGTGTTTGTGTGTATGTGTGCTTACAGTGCATGATTTCAAAGCTACAAAAGACTTTCTTACTATAACACAGCTACAGCTTCACTTTGATCCACCAAAGCCACAGAAGGAGAGAGATGACAGGCCCAGTGCAGTAAAAGCTTTTAAATGTTGTTGTTCCTGCAGGTGTTTGGATAACCTTTTTCCCCCTAGACACTCAAAGGAATAGAGCAGTATTGTAAACAATATTTGTAATAAATCGACAGAAGAGTGAGAGTGACATCCTGGTCTATATGGAGGACGAAAAGGAAAATACATCTAGCCTTCACAAGCAGATGTAAGATAAAATTGTCAGCCGTAAAAAAAAAAAAATAACATTACAGCCTGAGGCATGTAGAGAAAGGTGCAGACAGACAGACTGGGCGTCTGTGAGCGTGTCCGGGGGCCTCTACCTCACTCTGTGCAGGGCTTACAAAGCTTTTGTTCACCTCTGACCCCTGACCTGCAACCACCTGATAGCACCCCTGTTAGTAATCCGTATTTCCTGTCCATCCAGCACCTCCCTCTGCTGGCTTTTGTTATTACTCAGATCATCATCAAATCAGCAGTTCCACCCCCCAACGCAGACTTTTATACCCCATCTTGCCCAGCACTATCCATCTTACACCATAATTGGTGGATATTGACCAGGGTTATAGTCTGTGGGTTGGCTTCCTATTTGTCCCAATGGAATCCTCAGCTCAGCCAGTAACAGAGGCTTTTACTGGGGGGGGGGGGGGGGGTCACTGACAGAAATGTCTTGTTGACTTTACTTTGACATTCTTTTGTTCCCAGGCTCAGCGAGAGCCTCTTTGCATGGGAGAGTGCCATAGAAAAAAAGATAGTGAAGGGCAGTGAACAGACCACTGGGCCCGTCATCATCGTCCCACCCAACTTTGTGCATGGGTGAAAAGTTGAGGCCCTCACAGCGCTACTACCATCACATCACGTTTTCCTTCCATGCGATCAGACTGGCTGTAATCTGTTTCCATTTACTGATAGGAACGGCATAGAGTGACGCTAACGGTGCATCTTTATCTCAAGAGACGCAGAGAGAGACTGTATCTAGAAGTGGGATGAAAACAAACCTTTTTAGGAGGAGATGAGAGTTTTTAAGAGAACTGGTTAACTACTTCTGATAGGACCACTTAAAAGCAGTGGAGGACTTTGTTGCAGCTTATAATCCAAGTCCAAATTGATTTCACCTCTAAAAATAGCTTGTCATACAGCTCCCTCAAAAATGTAACACAAGACCATGTGAGAGGTAGAACATTTTTTTCCTTTTTTTTTCTTCTTTGTTGAATGGTGGTAACTTGAACCAGTGTTGGCTGGTTCTGGTGTAAAAAGCGAGAAAATAGAACAATAAAGAGAGGGCGCCGATGTGCGGCCAAAGTCTTGACAACTTGGAAGCTGCTAAAAGCCAACAGAGATTCTCTTATGTGCTGTGTTAGTGTGATCTAACAAGTGTCCAAAAGAGGAAAAAATAAACCTGTTGTCTTTGTGTTTAAAGGAATGCTACATTTGTTTGCTGGTAGTGCAAATGTTCAAATTAAATTGACCCAATCTTCTATTTTTTAACATTCATTTTGGACTCCTGACCTCTCCTTGTCCTCCAGTTCAACCTTAGGAATGTATTTTAAATAGGGCTGCAGTTGTTTGTAACAAGTATACGTATACTGACACGAAAACATGAGTCATCTTCTGTGCCAGGTTTCTGGGAAGAAAACAAAAGTCTTTGTCTGCTCTCACTGCGGGATGTTCTATATTTATGTCTCAACAGTGCAATTACCTTCGCTGGTGAAAGCCATATTGCCTGTCATAATGATACACAAGGCCTAGCCACAGTACTGAAGCAATCCTGTCGGTCTGACCATAATGAGACAACAACGCTATACTTAGGCGTGTTTGGCACAAACAGAGCATTACTACCTTGCTTTGCTCGCCATGAGTATGAGAAACCGATGTCAACAGAAGTTCAGGGTTTTGTAAGTTGTTTTGGCATCTGGATATAGAGCCATCGCAGTCTGTCTTCGTTTAATTCACTGTATGGGCC
Source organism: Lepturacanthus savala (assembly GCA_030544235.1). Taxonomy (NCBI): domain Eukaryota; kingdom Metazoa; phylum Chordata; class Actinopteri; order Scombriformes; family Trichiuridae; genus Lepturacanthus; species Lepturacanthus savala. The sequence goes on along the minus strand of CM060465.1, from coordinate 12,752,726 downwards.
TAAGTCTTGACCGACCTGCTGTCCACCTGTTGAGGGCTGCTTTTATTGAAAGGCTGAATAAATAGAGGGAGAAAAGAAATGGCGGGGGTCTCCATAGAGAAGATGGAAAGGGGGCGAACCGTAGCCTCAACTTAATGCTATTCATTCGTGCTGCATAATGGCCAACAAAGACACTATCAGCATGTATTCCCCTCCACAGAACCTATTGAACCACTGCCAGGCCCAACCAGTCTATTCCACAGTCCCAGAGACATCTTCTTGTCTCCTTTTAGTGGAGCTGGCCAGCTCACAACTCAACCCAATTTGTACTTAAGCACTTGTTGGCATTATCAAAGCAGAAGGTCGTGATCGAAATGTAGAGCCAGTGATGCAGACTATAGAGTAGAAATTTCAGCCCTATTTGCACTGGCGATAATTGGTGAAGAAGTAGATGTAGAAGAAGAAGTAGATATTTCGTCTGATAGCTCAGGTTTTTAAAGCCTTTTAGGCCTCCTCTTTGTTTCCTTTTGCTTTTCTGCTGAATGCGGTGGGAGGGTTGGAGGAGGAGGGGGGAAGGGGCGGGGGGTCGCAAGAATGTTAGAGTCATGTAGAAAAAGAGGGATGATATGTGGGGTTTGACAAGGGAGGGTGGGATGAGGGGAGGCACAGCGGTGGGAGGTGCCCCGAGGAATGCCTGGAAGGTGTCAGCGAAGGCTGGGAGGCTTTGGGCTGATAATCCTCCACGTCACATCACAATACCCTCACCGCTCTGATTTCAGTCCCGTTGTGATCCTGTCTTCAGTCGCATAAACCATTAAGCAGGACTCGCTGCCGCTTAACCTTTGCTTAGTCATGTCCGACAAAAAAAACCTAAATCAACTCTCTGTGTGTGACGATGGACACCCACATCATCCATTGAAGGGTAATAGCCTGTGAGAATCCATAAAGTGTACTTACTTCTCCGCTGCTTTTAAAATGTCACTTCTCCTCGGCATCTCAGCCTTTTCTCGCCGTGGCCTTTGGTACCTGAGCGATGCCTCAGGAGGCCCCCCCCACACTTTCTCCTCTTATTGTAGAGTGTGGTTTAAGTGATTTGTCAAACAACACAGCTTTTAGATGTGCCAAAAGCTTTGCTTTATAGAGAGAACAGTGACACAGTTCACATTGAAGTGAAATGACTCTCCGCAGGGTTGTGTGACTCATCTTGGCTAAAAAGCTATGGCGTTCTTAACTGTGTTGTCTGTTAGCATGATTTTAATTCATTAACTTAATGCAATTAATTCCAGACAACTATTTTTGGACCTTATGCTTTGTACAATGTGCACATTGGAGCTGTGACTCTGTGAACCCATTAGTCTGTTCATCTGACATCAGATGAAGGAAAAGTGGAAGAAATAAGAAGGAAATTGTTATTTTCAAGAGTCTGCTGTTGCTAAATTTGTATGTGTTATTCATAGTTGCAATGGTTTTATATTGATTTTCTGACTTTAGTCTGGTTAGATCTTCATTTTTTATTTTTTTTAATTTAAACCCTTTCTGACATTTTCTTGGTCTAGAGCAGGAAAATGCACAAACAAATGAAGGTAACAGGAAATGTCCAAGAATTCGGGCAAATTAAGTTGCCATGGTTGTGGAACAAATTGGCCTGAAAGAGGTTTAAATTTGGGTTGAAATTATAACATGACTGATAGCTTATTCCAGATATATCTGTATTGTTGTATGTTTTGACCAAGGAGGTAGCGAGAAATACCAGTGCAGGATGCCAACATATATTTAAAGTAATTTATAAATAGAGACATCAGAATTTATCCTCATGAATACACCAATATGTTTTATTTTTTGTCTGAAATGTCCCATTCACTTTATCTTTTATATAAAAAAAAAAAAAAAAAAAAAACAACTGTCTTACTGTCCTCAGATTTTAAATGTCAAGTATTGATTTTGGTAATGGTAATCCTGTTGGTTGGGTTCCAGTTAAAATGCTAAAAAGGGGCTGACAGAAGTTTATAACCCTGATTCCCTTGTAATTAGAATAACAATAAAAGCTTCTGAAAGCTGTAGTATTACCAACATTCTGTTGGACACTTTTCTTTCCACCCAGGTGATCTACTTGTTATCAGGTCCAGTATCAGTGGCTAGCCTTAAGTTTCGGGTTTGGGGGGAGGGGATAATAACAAAGAAATAAAACAAAGGCTAAAATGGATCAAATTCAGAAGTATAGGTGATGTGTAGCTAGAGAAATCATAGGTGTTAATAGAAAACAGGTTCAGCGACATGTTCTCCCTGACTCATTGATCACACATGACCCAGCACTGCGTGTGTGTGGGAGAGGAATTGTGAAGATAAGAGTTCGGGGATTGCAGCATTGCTGAGTAATTTGTATTTTATTTCTGGATTCTGGATTTGGCTTTTGTTTTGTACATGATTGCACTCTGGACAGGAGCGGTCAGGTTTTTGGCTGCTTTGTGCCCTCATTTTCCCACAGGGCGTTGTCCAACTCAAACACAGACGCATGCACACAAACTGTTCGTCATTTTGCTGTCATACTCTGCACCTTGTTTGCCGGACTATGACCTCATTCCAGGAAAGGGAAGAGAAAATCACCTGATAGACTCATTTGTGTAAACAGCTGTTCATGTGACCGCAGGCAAGGGGGTGAACATCTACTGCCTCAGGTTGTACATCAAAAAACAGCGTGCAACACGTGTAAATAGTACACATGCGTGCAGAGAGATTCAAATTTATTCTGCTCCTATTTTC